>VWZY01010386.1:256293-276662 GCA_013399075.1 Chloroceryle aenea
TGACAGTAAGGTATGGAGATGCTTTTGCTGATCCATACTTACGTGGGACAGCTGTTTGGTAGCTGTGTAGAGTGAGTGTTAAGTCCCTGCTCTAACCTTTGTGGATGTGAGTTTTCATATAACAATTTGGAGATTGCTTGCTTGCTCCTAGCTGAAGCCTTTGGGGACTTTTCACATAGTTGGAAATCGTATACAAAGTAAAGGCAAGTGCATCTTACCCTAAGACTCCCTCAGTGTGAATTACTGTTCTATTTCTTTGCTTTGGCTATAATGCCAACGCAGGTGGATTTATCTTTCCTTTTTCCCCTGACATCACATCATAGGATGTTTTTTTTTTNGTTTTTGTTTGTTTTTGTTTTTTTTTTTTTTTTTTTTTCTTTGCTGAATCTTCAGGATATGATGTAGGGGAAAAGAAAGTATTTAAAGACAAAAATGGCATGTACTCTCAGGCATGTATTTTTATGTTTCATTCTCTGTTGCAGATAGTTAAGTTTTGGGCAAAGTTAAGCAAATGATTATTTTATAAAGACATTTGTCATACAGTTCCACTCACACACAAGTAAAATAATTATGCAACAATCATGTGGTTATCAAAATCCATACTAAGTATAATTTCTTTTTGCTTTGATTACTTTAAATCTTATGAGGATTTCGACAATTCTATACTTATATATAGAAATAATTTCTGAATTCATCTGCTATTTCAGGAACCCAGCAGATCATGCTGATGATCAGGTACTTTTAAGGACTTCACTTTTCCTGTTCATTTAACTTACTTTATTTAATTCAACACAGTTAATTAAGAAAATAAGTCAGACTGAAAATAACCAAGTATATACAGTCTTCTAGTCAGAAATACAGGCAAAAGGTTTTGATCTCTGACTGCCAAATGGTGACTCATTAAAAAGGAATTTGTGTTCCTCCCCTTTCAAAGGGTTACTCACTACCGAGCAGTAAATATCTAGTTTTGATGCTACTGCATTGAAATGCCTGACATTGTTGGTGTATTAAATCCAAACTCTGTAAGGTTATTTGATCACAGGCTCCATGAAGTTTTGGTTTGTTGATTTTCTCAATTGGAAAACAAGAACTGTTGGGGGATTTTCTTCAAGCTTCACCCTATCAGTTTCAGTATAGTCTAAAATGAAATATGTTTGGATTTTAATAACAGAGGACCCTTCCCATACTTTGAGCAGTGGGTCATTCAGATTATTTTTGAACACACCGTGCAAGCACTCATTTATCTCTAATTTTAATTGAGTAGCATTAGAGAAGGACATTGGAATTTGTCTAAATAAAAAATAAATCTCTTTGTCTTGCACATCAAGGCTTCTGTGCTAAGCATTTTCTAATACTGCATTGCATAAAGCTCAAAATAAAATATACTGAAGAGACAGTCAACATCCAACCAAAGGCATGCCCTTTTTCTCAATTTCCATATTAATCTTGACTCTCTGAGCCATCTCCTTTGTCTTCCTCTTCTTACCTATTCTACACATTCGATGGGAGGGCACAAAGGCACATCTGAGTCCTCCATCTCATCTCCTCTTCTTATTTATGTATTGGCTGGTTTGAACTTTACATGGTGTTGGAAGGATGTTTTCTTGGTTGCAGCAACACTTGCGTTTGACTTCAAGCAGAAGGAGAGTGCATTAGGGCTTTTCAGGCTTTTCAGGCTTCGAGAAGTGAATCATGGTCCCTGATCCCAGAAGGTAGATCAGCCTTAATTTCAAGTGAAGGTCCTGCATCTTTAAATAACTTTCCATGTCAGTTAAAGTTCAATATTCTTGAATTCCAGAGATATAGATGAGTCAAATCTAAAGTTTAGGGCAAGTGTGAAGGATGTAAGAGAAACTACAGATGTTTCTTCTGATGCCACTCTCCCCTCCCCTTCAGGGCTCCTACGACTGTCAGCTCTAACAGAGTGATTTGATTACTTTGTAGTGTTAAGCTAAAAGAATAAATCTAAGTGCCTTGGGAATAGGGAACCAATCCAACAATCAAAACCAAACAAGTTAATAAATGTGAAGCATTTCTGTACGGTGCTGCTGCAGAAATGCTTCTTCCAGAAATGCTTGGGGGCAGCCACGGCTATTGGACCAGTCAATTAGTATAAGGATGTTCACTGTACACACCATTAATTGGATGCTGAGGGGTGTGCTCTGTGTTTTGAAGAAGTGTGTGTCTTCTGTTGGTTATAAGTTATGAAAAACTTGAATGTTTCTGGCAGAGCTGTTTATTCTTCACCACCTTGCTTCCCTGACACTGTGACATACCTGGAAAAAAAAGCTTGACTTAGGTAGTCTTGATTGCTTTTCCTTTAAAATCATTCTGGCTCTACACACCATCTACAGATTCCTTTTTTTCCTCTTCTCAGCTCTTCTCTCCCCCTTCCACAGCACCCCAAAATCCAGCCAGAACTAGAGCATTTGAGTGAATGTCCACAGGGGCAGTTTGAAATCCAAATTATCCACTTGGACTGTTTTGTTCTGATGCCCATGTGCCAGGCTACATACAGTCTAGAGTCATTTGTAACAAGAGTATGCACAGAAATACTGTGAGCTGTATGTAGCACAACAGCAAGTGCTGCTGTGTAAGAAAACCCCTCAACTGTGCGGAACTGATTTTGGATGCTGGTACTTGTGCAGGGCTTGATTAACTTAAATTACCTGTTGTACATGTTTGTGATGCCGAGAGGATTAGGTGGCATATACTTTCAAGAAATACATGTTCATTATTAAGAAAGGTTAAGCAATAACATCAGGTGGTCATTTCCTTTTGGAGCATAGCACTGTGTCTGTAGCATAATTTGCTTGTTTGTCCCAGCGAGGAATCAGACCAGCACTGCAGGCGTGAGCTGAGCTGCTCTGTGCCACTGGCTGGCCCGGCTGCATGGGCTGGTGCCGCCCGAGCCGCCGATGGAGAGCCAGAAACCTCAGGGCAGAGAGGTGAAGAGGTCCAAAGTACGAGGAGGCTATGGTAGGGGAGAGAGAGCAGGGATGGGCTGGGACCGAAGGGAGGGCAAAGCCAAGGAGACCAAGGGAGAGCCAAGGAAGCCGGCCAGGTATCTGGGGGGAGGAGGGAGGCACAGCAGGTCCAGGACCATCTCAGGAGGGCTGGGATCCTTCATGTGCCTGGTCTACCAGGTACAGCATCTCCTATTGCTTCCACTCAGGCAGTGAATGTTTTTTGTGTGCAAAGTTGTTCTGTGCAGCTTCGACACAGACTTACAGCCAGTGCTTTTCATTATCTCCATTGTCTTTTAAATTTCTGACTCTTGTTTTTTCCCTTGTACTCCTGCTTTCATACCGTTGTTGTGATTGCTCTGCTGGAGAAACTGGCCTCTCTTAGCAGCAGAGAAGAGATGCTCCAGGGAGCTAACCCTGTGTTTTCTCTTCAGAGGCAGGCAAGAGCTGTAGGGGGGAGCAGGCATGGTGCCAAGGCTGCACACCTTTGATTGCCCCGTGACCACGGGTATGCGTTGGGTTTGGTTTATTGTGTTAGAAGGGTTTTTCTCTGGGTGAGCGCAGTGGTTGAGCAGCCCAGCCACTGAACAGCTGAGTGAAACCTGCAACAGACTCAGTGTGCAGCTGTGGTACAGGTCGGCTGGCTTTGAGCCGGTGCTAACACTGGGACAAAAGTCAAGGTATGTCTGTGCTGCATTCCCTGTTGTGTAAATTCACCGGTTCAGGTAGAAAAGGCAAAGAGCACTTTCACCTGGTTAACCTGCCAGCAGAAGTTGCTTAAGACATAAAATAAATAATCTGGCACTCGATCCACATGGAACAGCAAAATCACCCAGAGCAGCATCGCTAACCTTCCTGGGGCCAGCCTCGTGGGCACGTCTGGTGAGATCAGTGCATCTCGTTATGTCCGGGAAGCTGGTTTAGAAGATCAGCTGGGCTGCTAAAGAACCATCTTCCCAAATCTCCTTCAGCAGAAATTTTGGATCTTAAGGTGGCCTTGGATTCTGCCAACATAAGATGGTAATGTGCTCTTGTACAGCTGGCTCTGAAGCATGGTAGCTTCTCTGAAGTAAGGAGATGTAATTCAGTGTTTATAAAGGCAGACAGGAAAGTATAAGATTTTTTGGTTCTCTGTGAGAGCTTTTTCACACGTAGAGAGAATGAGTCACTCGACATTTCATTACTGAATGGAAGCTGATTTACAAGTGTGTATGCTCTAAGATGAATGTCGGTGGATGAACTCCTATAGTTTCCTCCAGGACCATGCTGTAAATGGGCTTCAGCCAGTTTGATGTAAATCATTCTGTGGCACTGTGCTGTCTTTTGAAATGGAAGCATCATTCTTCTTATGATCTTCTGAAGGCTAGAAGGCCGATTAACATGGGAACTCTTGATTAGCTTTAATTCAGCTCTACTACTCCAGGAAAGCATAGTTCCTGAATTGCACAAAGAAAGACTCTTCAAACACGGATCCAAATCAGTGTGCTGGAGATCCTGTTGGTAGGTGTGGTGACTATGATTAATATTTACTTGATGTCTTTCATCTTCCAAGTACTTTACACAGAACAAGCATTTCATCTTCACAAAAGATGTATGAGTTAGGTGAAATAAGTTTTACCGTCTCTGCTTTATTAATAAAGGCAGGGAGACTGAAGCAGAGATTAAAGTGGTTTGCTCATGGGTACAAAGAAGGCCAGCACTGAAACTATGTACTTTGGTTTCTGTTTCTGTGTCCGGACTAATGTCTCTTATTTGTAAGAAGAAGCAGCAGGACAAACTTTTGAGTAAAAACATCATAAGAATTTAGTGAGGCAAGTCGGCAGGCATTGCAGCTGCACCTGTGGCACTTACTGAGGGACGTACCGTTCTCCTTCCTTGGCACTGCCGTCTCCATCCGCCCTGACGGCGGCACCACTGCAGCTGCTTGAGCAGCAAAGCGTCCCTGCGCCTTTTTTTTTAGGCAGATACAACGTCTGGGTTTAGTCAGTGGTCAGGCTGGATGATTGGAAATGTAAGTATGTGTTGAGATTTCTGGAGTAAAAGAGTTTCTGCTGGAGTGAGTATGATGAGGTGCATATGTAATTTTATGCAACTCAATGACTTCTCGAGATGCTCCTTTTGGAGGTGCATTAGAAAGTGCTTAAATTACGGTGTTGAATTTTAAGTATGCAACTGGATGCGTTAATATGGAAAAAAATATTTGTTTACCTTCGGCTTGGATAGAGCTACTCACAGGGCTTGAGTTGAGCATGTGCTGAAGAGTGTCACTGAGTCGGGGCCCGAGTTAACAGCAAAGGCTGTGTCACTCTCACCTGCAGTCTGGCAGAGAAGTTGTTGAGGGCCCAAAGGTAGTTTTTGGTTTAAAGAGCTTCCTATCAAGATGAGTCAGTGGACAAAGCTTAACATTTGAGAAAGTTCTTATCTGAGAAGGCATCTGACCTTTTGAAAGAGAAACCTCCTTTGCAGATGCATACGAGTTGTGTGCAGCCTCTGTCAGATTGTACAGCCGGTGACTGTAATGGAAATCCTCACCTGGGGAGGCCGCGCCGGCAGAGCAGGAGCCTCCCTCCCCCTGCATGGGGAAAAGCATTTTGGTTCCTCCAATCCTACCTTCATGAAGGAAGAGAAGATGCCCTTGCCTGAAACTGGAATGTGCTCAGAGATGGCGGCTGTAGAAGCCACTTCATTTAGTTTTGATTTGACTATAAATTCAGTCTCCTGTTTCACATGGGGTAACGATTTTCACGCTGCAGTGAGGAATCGCTGGGCGAGAGATGGGAGACAGGGGAGAGCAGTGCAGCCCTGCTCCCCTTGTAAGGCCATGGTTCAAAATGTTTAATTAGTTGTTTTGAAACAGTGGCTCCTCGTCTTTGAGGAAGGAATGATGTATCAGCAAAAGGTGCCCAGATTGATGTAGCAAATCAATTCTATGGTAATCTGTTTATTTAAACTTTGGGACTTAATTTTTATAAGCTCTTCTCAAGAGTTCCTGTGCTCTCGTTCATTAGCCAGTATTCTTTTATGCTGCTTTTTGGAGGTTTGTGCTGCAGATCGCAAAATGGCCAGGACATGCCACTCGAAACTGCCTCCAAATGCAATTCAAGCAGGTCTGCAACAGTAGTGCTAAAAGAAGTGCTATTTAGTGGCATTATTAATGTGCAAAGAGTTCAGGCAGGATTATGAAAAAGTAAATTTTTATTAAGAGTGGAGGAGCTAGAAGAATGGACTGATTGCCCTGAGTCCTCTGGGCCCTCGAGCAATCAATTTCCCTTTCTAGTATTCAGTTACTTGCTAATTGTATTGATTTTTATCAAATATGTGTACAAATCAATTTTATATTTTAGTGCTGTTAAAAGCTTCCTTCCTTCCTTGCAGGCAGTGCTGCTCTGATCATTCTCATTGTCTTCCTTTATTTTAATGCTTTTATCTTAATGCATATTTTTGTTAGGACACGCATGTTTTTCTTTAGGACATTTAACTGGGGAGGGCTTTTATCTCGATGCTCATAGTTGGAGCAAATAGGCATCACTCAGACAAAACCTCTGTGAACTTAGTGGAACTGTCTCCAGTAAAAATTGCAGGAAAGGGATGTGTTGTGTTGTGAAATGGGTGGGTGCAAGTGACCATATAGTGTGACAGCCCCCCAGAAGATCAGGAAGCACTTCTGGCACAGGAGGGGAGCTGTGCTGCAGAAAGGTTGTGACTAGAAACAAGGGGATAAGTGCTGACCGTGATGTGCTCCGATGGAATAAACATGAAAATGAAGTCGGGGTGACAAAAACTAAACTCCTGCAATAGCGTGAGCTGTTTTATCAGCACGGCCTCCATCATTCCTGAAAAAAACAGTCACTCAGCACTTCAAGTAAAGTGGATTCCAGGGAAAAAAAAGCAAATGTATTGAGCTCTGAACAAAATAAAACAACATTCTCCATTTGTGTTTGTTTATGCCCATGGCGATTTAAATTGTTCCTGTCAAACGTACCTATTTTCTGAGATAGCACACACTCGCGCCCTCTTTCTGATGTAAGCTACACAGTTTGGAGTTGAGGAGAATCTCCCTGGCTGTGTGTGTAAGCTTGAGAAATAGACTCTCATAATTGAAATGTTTGGGGTATGTACAGCGCTGCCAGAGATGGTGGGAGAGGCTTTGAACTTTTAATGGTGTGAGCAGCAGTCATGAGAACAAGGAGAGTTAGAGCTCTGCTTTTCCACTTGCCTCTGACTTTATATTACACTGCAGAGTTTATGACACTGTTTTCTGCTTTTATTGCCAAGGCACTTAACAAATACTCTTATCCTTTTCTTCAGGAGGAAAGAGTTGCATTTGCAAGTGTCCAGGTGTGTACACAAATCCAGGAAAAATACAGCTTAGGTTAAATAATCTAATACAGTGGTAGAGACATAAAGCATTTTATATTTTACATTGGTCACTTTGTTTTTGGTTTTGTTCTTCTCCCTGGTTCTGGTAATGTTTCTTCGTTACATAGTGGAACCAGCTGGGAAAGCCAGCAGAAACCATAGGTTTCTGGGAAAGCCAGCAGAAACCATAGGTTTCTGAGCCTCTCTGCTCTGCCAGTAGCTGCTCCCAAAGGCCAGGGTGCTGTGGTGTGAGCAGACATACCCAAGCCCTCCTGCCAGTTCACGTGGCACATAGGAACCTGGGTGTTGGTTCACCAGGAGCCCCTGGACAACAGCTCAGTAAGAAGCAGGAATCTTTTGTGCCCTGTAACGTGGTTTGGCTGTGCTCCCTTGCTGCCGTAGCAGCTTTTCTTGCTATGGTGCACTTGATATTTTCAGATCCAGCGTAGGCACCACAACCATAATCATCAGTGTAACGTTTTAGAAGCTTGTTGGGAGAAACCAGTCTTATTCTCCTTTGATCTCTGTGCACAGTGAGATTCCTCACTGCATTCCCATCTAGAGTGAGAGGGATGTATTCTGCCTGCCCCTGGAAGCTGGCGGGCTCCGTAACATGAAGGACAAGGGCTGGGTGGGAGGAGAGCCTCTGCTAGCACTGCCTCTAGCTCGGCATCATCTTGAGCACATTTTTGTCATTAGGTTTATACAGCACCTCTTGTAGGAGAAATCACAGACTGGATAAGCTGTATGAGGGGTCATTATAACACAGAGAAGATAAATGTACCGGTTCTGCTGGAGGCTGTCCTCGGGCTGTTTGTTATGTGTCTCTAACACTGTCACTACATCACACACTTCCTCGATCTCCGTATTACCCTACAAGCCTGTCTAATGGGATCCTCTGTTGCTGATTCCAGCTTACCCTGACCTACTTCTTTCTTGTGTCCCAGCAAGCTGTCAGGAGCTATCAGAGCACTGGGAGCTGAAATAAACACTCACTGAGGGGAAAAGCAAGGCTGTCTCTAGTGAATTTAATTAGCTTTGTTTAACTGGCTTGTTTGCTTTGTAAATCACATCATTTTTAGTCAAATTTAAGGGATAAAAAAAAAAAAAGTAATTAAAATCAAATGATGCATGACCTTATTAAAAGTCAAGGGTTTTAGAAGTTCAGTACAAAAAGTCATTTAGTTTGTAACAATTTTGCAGCACTCTGAATATTTTAGGGGGAAGAAGAATGAATTTGAGATGCTTTTTGGATTTGGGTTTTTTCTTCAGACAGGAGGGAGATTGTTACTATTGTTGAGTCGATATCATTACCTTTCCTTGAATTCAATTAAAAAAAAGGCACTTTTTTTTTTTTCGATTAATTCTTATTTCCATCAGTGTTGTAAGCTTGCTGGATAACATTTTTGAGTCCAGATAAAAAATCGTACTGTCTCTTTCTGTCCTGTGGCCTAAGCAACAGTATATTATACATAGTTTGAATCCCTGCTGTTATGTGAGGCCATGGTTTAAATCATGGCTTCCCTTTGCACTTTGGTTGCATTTTTGGGCATTAGAACAGAAGTCGTAATTTTGGCTCTGCCAGACAAATGAAGCACTGACTCAGCAAGTTACCACTGGGATGAATTAGAAAGTAGTTATAGTGTTTTTATCAGCCAGTATGTTCTATCTTTCAGGTGCTTTACTGTATTTCAGTGTGGCACATATTTCTTTTAACAATTGATGCTCTTGCTCTTGTCAGCATAGGGTCTAATCCTTTTGCTGTTGAAAATGATAAAAGCCCTATGAATTCCTAATATGTCTTATCAAAATCTGGCTAAAATATAAAATGTCTGACCTCAACTTCTGATTCTTCTTCAGCAGAAATACGTTTCTTCCTTGCACTGTGCATGCATATTGATAGAGCCTCCTGAGTATGTGGCTTACAGAAATACACCCGTCCTTGTGCTGAGCTGCAGCATGAACACAAAAGGATTAAAGGGCCACTGAGAAAGAAATGTGTATGGATGAACTTGCAGTGTGCAAAAAGGTAAAATACAGGATGAAATTCCTACCCGAGAGTATGAGAGGAATTCTAAATCTGTTTCACAAAGCTGCAGGACTTCTTCCAGTCCTTTGAAAAGAATGTAATATTGGCCGACCTGTAGTACTGCGCTGCGAATTAGGTGTGGTAATAATTTCATTGAGGAGTATAATGAGCAGCCTGATTGCTCAGTGACTTCCGAGGAACTCACTAACTTACTGATCACTTTGAGGTTTCAGAGAAGGAAAAGAGAAATGTTCTTTCCTCACCAGGAATGTTGGAGGCCCTTGGCTCCACTGGAGTGAGTGGGGCAGCAAACCCTCTGCCATGCCAGGGGTGGAAGTCCTATGGAGGCTACCAAAAGAAACACACTGGGAGACTTGGGTGGTTTGACAAAATTGAATCAAAACAAGAATAGCCAGGTGAGCGGGGTAAACCAGCACTAAGCTGTTGAAGTCAAGTGAACTGGGTTTGCTGCATTACAGCAGTGGGAAATGAGGCAAGGAAAGCTGAGACATGCCCGTTGAAGGAATCACATATCTTCAATGACTCCCCTGAATACAGACCAGAAAATGTGAAGTATTTTAACTTCAGAAACTTTGCTCACATTCTTCTGCTTTACCAGATCCTGTCTCTCCCTTGTGGTTTGAGGTCTTGAGTATTTCTGGCATTTGTAGCCGAGATGTGTAGAGCGGTAGGAATACAAGTACTTCTCCTGGGTCATTGATCCAGAAAAAGTGGGCGAGGTGGATATTGTGGAGCTTTTATCACAGGCATGGAAGCAGACATGTTTTATAATCTGATCCAGTGTGAATAGCAAGAAAAATTTTATAGTCTTAATAACCTAGCAGGAAGATGAGTGGTGGAGCAGCGAGATAATGAGAGGGCTGAAGCTAAATGCTCATTTGGACCCATTAGCTGCTGAGTGCAGCTCGCTGCAGCTGAGAACAGGGTGTGAGGACAAGGAGACTTTGGCGCTGTGGGAAAGTGGGAATTCAGTGTATTTAGCAACAAACACGTGATTAATTGATGCGTGCCTGTCATCTCTGCCATGGTGCCCCAGTCCCTCCGTTCATCCACCTGGCCGCAGGGGGAAGGGAGCAGGAGTGTGGCTCTGCGCTTGAAGAAGAGCGCATTTGCTCGTGGTGTAAATCAGGAGCCGAGAGAGGGATCTGTCCCACTGCCTCCCTCTGCGCTTAGAAGAGTTGTTTTGGGTGCCACTGTAATCTGAATAATAAGCACTTAATTCTGAGCTCCTCATATTTGGCTGAGGTTGTTCTGTTAAATGATGCTTTACTTAGAGGACACGAAAAGGGGCAAATGTTCACTAAGACTTGAGTCGTTTAACTTAAATCAACCTCCTCCTACCCACTATTGATATATCAAGAGAACCAATGAGGCATGTTTAATTAAACGTGCACTGAGCTTACAATTAGTCTGCAGACAGTGGGTTTTTAAATTTTTTTTTTAACCTTTTTGTTTTGTTTTGTTTTGTTTTTGTCTTCTGACACAGCAAGGAAAGATTTGATCCTGCAAGAGGTCTTATTAGCTGTAATACGAACAGGGCTGGGTTTTTTTTTCCATTTTAAATATAAGCAGAATGTTTTTATCTTCTAGGTCAAATGATTTAATCTGATGCTCTAATGTTACATGGTTTAGCAATCCTTCTGCTCCCATTCTGCTTGTAATAAGTGACAAAAGTACAGCTTCTTGCTTGATAAATGGGTTAACAGTATTCACAAGGCAGGTAATAGAAATCCATATTAATAGGTGGAAATTGGCTCTTGATGCCAGGCAGGAGAGTCTAATGAAAGTATTATTGTTTTAGCTTCCAGGTCCTCTGGAAGCTGAAAGCTAAATGCCTGTATTACATTCTTATTACCTATTTATCACACCATATAGCTGAGTGGATGTTTATTAAATTACATTCATGTTTAATGCCTGTTTGTATACTTTTCACTGAATGTGTTCTCAAAGGAAATTTTCTGGAAGCGTTTCAGAAATACACAACTATTTTCCCATTCTCTTTTTATAAATTAAAACCATTGTTGCCAACTGTCAATATACAATTGGCTTGGAAATTAAATTGTTTCCTGCTAAGCTGTAAGAACCAGCTAAACCTGCTCTATTTAATTTAGGAAATAAATATTTAAAATTCTGAAAAACACACGGTGTTCTTGAGTAGTGTTGATTCTATTTTAGTCTTTGAAAATACCCAAGATCCCAAGAGTTGAGCTTACCTAGTTTCAGCTTTAATTTAGCATTAAATTGCTTCATTGGGGATTTTATATATGACCTTCTGTATGTTTGTTATTCTTCTGAGAATATTTAAAATAGTACTGAATACCATCAAAGATAAGAAATTATGAGCCTGTTTATTAATATACCTACTTACAGCACTTCTCAGATTTTGCATTCTTATTTTCTTCTTAAGCAGCACTTTCAATTCATTCTATCTAGATTAAAAGAGAAAAAAAGGAAGTGGGGAAAAAAAAAATGCCAAACCCAAGCCCAGCACAGTTCAAATATTCCCACATAGCTTTGACCTGGTGAGTGCTGGGATCTCAAGGGCTTTCTGCACGTGCTGGAAGGAAAAAAAAAAAGGGGGGAAGGTGGGCTTGCTTTTTCTTCCACCTGTATTAGTCAGAGTTCGTCACCCTCATCAGAGCACCATGACTGCACAGCACGGTGAGGTGATGCAGCTTCAGTCAGAGCATGAGTCAGGTGAGGACCATGGCTGGTAGCCAGGGAGACCTGGTTGCATCTCCACCTCATCCAGAAGTCACACCACTTCCTTTCCTGACCCAGCATCATGCTTTGACGCCCGTGTCCTGCACTTAGAAACCAGACAAGAGGGATGCCCAGCTTTTCTGGAAGCTGTGTTTACTGGTCCTGGACTGCAGACACCCATGCCAGTTTATTTAAGCAATCCCAAACAGGAGGTTTGACTCTCACGCTGAGAAATACTTGTAACACATAGAAATCTGAAGTGTGTATTCTTTCTCTTCACCAAGCTATTAGCAGATGCCTCAGAAATACCTGGGGCTTGGTGCAGGTGACTTCCTTGTGCTTGCAGAGCCTTGGCTCTCACTGGCACCCTGACCATGGGCGAAAGCAGCCTGAGTGCCTATGAGCTGCTCTGTCATTAGCAGGTCCTAAAAATGCACAGTGAACATACATTCTAGTCAGAAGGATTGAAGAAAAACCTGTAGGAAAGAATGACCCGTTATGCCTGACTTAGTACCAATTCCCATTATTAATTGAACAGAACAATTCAAAACACATCATGATACTTTCTTCTTTTTTTTTTTTTTTAATGGTGGGGAGAGAAACAATAAATGAGTCTGCTGGAGGATGCGCAGCATGTGAGAAAGGAGCACTCTGAACACATTTCAGCCATCACGCATCAGCAAATATTAACATTTAAAAAGCCATTGCAATTGTTCCTTAGATTTTCTCTTTATGTGTAACTATATATACACTAAGAGAAGTTAATATATATGTGTGTATGTATAGTTCTAGAGAGAAATTCCATCTCTGCTAAGCATTTTAGATGTCATGGGAATAAGATCTTTAAAGTGTTATTCTTTCAGTTTGAATAATCTTAAATTCCTTTTCTGTACTTGCACCTCTGCTTTACCTTTGTGTTCACTCAATTTGATAAAGACTCTGTGGACTAATTAGTTTCATTTCTGCTTATGCCTGGTCTCTAATAGTTTTCATTCTTTTGGCTTCTCGGATCCTGATCAATGCTTCAGTATGTTTACTGTTAGCACTGCAGGGAATGATTGTTCTCTTTTCTGTGCCCCAGTAAAAGACACCACAGCACTTCACTGGTTCCTCCTTTTGTAACACCTTCAAAACATGGATCTGTTTGAGTCAAAATTTATACAGTGCTTTCTTAAATCACATTGATAGAAAAACTGCATTAGATCCTTTCTTCATGTAGTATAACAGTACAGCAGAATGTACACCACTGGAGATCGTCTGACAGCTCCGTGGCAATGGCAGTATTTTCTGACGTGCCTCATTTTCTTTCCTTATTTGAGGCATCTGTAACTGACTGTGGGTTGTTTTTTTTTGTTCGTTTAATGAAGATCTTTAAGATGAGACTTTCCCAGTTAGTGTTTGGGCAAGTATTTACTAAGTTGGTTTGTTGGTTTTTTTTCCCGAAGCTATTATCTTACTCTCCAACTGTTTGTGCATACTTGAGTTGTGTGAGTTTGGATTCTGTCCTTGGAAGTCAACGTGAAGTGCTTGGCATGAGGTAGAGATCTTGTAGATCCTACACGTAACATGAAAGCAGTTTGTGGGACTGCAAACAACAGAAAAACCACTTCCAGGTTTAATATGTTTGGATAGGGAATGCCCAAGAAAACGTATTCCCGAGCCCAGTGTGTGACTTTGTTAAGTCACACTGACGCACGACCGAAGGCCTGAGGAAAAGTTCAGGAACAGCAGAGCTTGACGGCGTGGAGAGCGAGGGAGAAACTTGTCCACGGAGCTTTTCTGTTGAGATAGTTTGTCGGCTGTTTATTGATTGTGCAGGTCACTGGTGAAAGGTCAACAGCTCTGCTGTGTCGGCAGATAAAGATAGAGGAATGGCATGTTGAGGTCACATTGGAAAGGAATTCAGTCACGCTAAAGAAAGAACATTTTTAAACCTTTATTTACTCAAAAAGGGTTGTGAGGTATTGAGCTTGCACTTTTACAACCCTTTAGTGGAAGATTAAGAACCCGCGTTCGCAGCTTTCCCTGGGAGTTTTCCCCTTCGCTTTACAATCCCTTGTTAAAAGTGAAGAATTTTTAGCTTATCACTGTTAATTCCTTGTGCTTGCTTTCGGTTTTTGGAAAGCACTAGAAGGGTATTTCACTGAGCAAAGAAAGGCTGGTAATTTTTTCTGAAATACGGAATTTTGAAGCGATTATGTGCTGATTAATTTTTTCTTCCTTTTTTTTTTTTTTTTTTTTTAATAGTGCTTCCAGAGTGCTGAGCACTGTTTCTGCTGTTGATTTCTGTTTTGCTTTGCTGTTACCATATTCGAGGTAACTATTGCACAGTAGAGCTGAGATCTAACACACTAAAAGGTAAAGGTAAACTGTTTATGTTGAGGGCAGAGTTTGAACCAGGAGGACTGGGCTCTTGCCTGAACAAGGTAGTTACCCTGATTATCAGCTGGAGTCTGATGTGGCTTAGACAGGCTGGGTAAACCCACGCCTTTTCATTTTTATTTACCTCTATTAGGAACCAATTTAACTGAAAGCTAATAGGCTGTTATTGTACTTTAGAATAAGTGTTCTTATACAAGCAGCTTCAGTTCACGCTTTTAGCTAATCTGATGTGGATTTGTTGTGTAGGTGAAGTGTAACTGGGTGGCTAGCTGTTCTCTGGAGCTGGGAGCCAAAACACCTTCCAGTGAGCATGGTATTTTCTCCAGTGCAGAGTCCTGGTCTAGACCTTCTCTGTCGCCAAATTCCACCTAATCCCTAAAAGTGGTGCGGTGGCTTTTTGGTACCAGGAACTCTGCTCAGGCAGAAGGGTAACCTTGTGGAGTGACACCTCTGACAATCCCTTGGCGAAGCTGCTGGCAAAGGCCGTGCTTGTTTCCCTTGTCAGATTTGGCATAAAGGCAATATGAGATTTGCTGTTATAGAAAATGTGAGAAAAGGTTTGTATGTTGGAGACAGGGTTACTTTGACTGATGATTTTAATATCGCC
Organism: Chloroceryle aenea; assembly: GCA_013399075.1. Taxonomy (NCBI): domain Eukaryota; kingdom Metazoa; phylum Chordata; class Aves; order Coraciiformes; family Cerylidae; genus Chloroceryle; species Chloroceryle aenea. Next base: position 271,361 of record VWZY01010386.1, read on the forward strand.
ACTCATTCTAGGCTTCTGAACTCCAAAATTACAGTTAGGAAAAAAAAAATTAAAAAATTTCCCGTCTCTTTCTTCAGTTACTCAAAGTCCCTGCATTTATGATCAGGGTAGATTTTTCTAATATTAAAAATAATAAATCCTGCCTGTTAGATCTTCCAAGATGCTCAGGTAGTTTGCTTCCCCCTCGCCAGCTTTGATGCAAAGCACTGTGTAAAGATAAGCTCTTCTGCTTTCGTGCAGTTCCATAAAGATACTCCAAACTGCTCTAGAGAAGATGCTAAGGAGCATGTCCAGGCACTGGACCTGTTCCCACCAGCATCCTTGTGCAGCCTTTACATCATCACTGCCAAATGGGGCTTCTGCTCACTCAACTTTATAGGTTGACGTTTTCAAGTGCAGTCAGTTACCTTCTGTACCTCACAGGGAACACAGAAAAAAATAAATGCTCTCTCTGTGATTTGCAATCTCCTTCTCTCTGCTCTTCCCCAGCAGCCCCTGTGTGTGAGTGGAAAGTGGTGGTATTCTCCCAAGATCTCTGACCAAGGAGAAGGGTGCAGCGGCCAGAGGCAGCTGGTGGCCCCTGCTCTGGCGTAGTTCTAACAGGGCAGAGGAACAGAGAAGCTGCTTCCAGCTGTTTAAGACAGCTGTGGTGGGGTCTGTGTTTTGGGCAAAATTTTGATAATATGGGGAAAAAAGCTTTTCAGAGGCTACAACTGAGCACAGGACTTATTTAGTGTTATTCATGTGTGGCAATAGGACCAAATACTGGAGGAGAGGGATAAGTGTATTATGTTAGATCAGTAGTGACTGTGATTAATAAAAAAAAAGACCCAACCAAAAATTACTAAACTGGATTTTACTTTGATTTGTTAGGAAAAAACAGAGTCTAGAGGTTGCAAGAGATACATTGACACTTGCCTGTAGTTGCTGAATCACATCCTGCTCCATCCAGAAGTAACTACATGTTGGCATCTAAATGCTGTTGAGTCACCTCTGCAATATGAACTGGTGTTTTACTTCATATTACAGACAAGTATCTCTGTATAATAGTAAAAAAAAAAAGTCATTAAAAAGCACTTCTGCAAGGGGTGCCCCAGAAGAAAAATCTNGCCCCAGAAGAAAAATCGCTGGAAGGCGTTGGGATTTCCACTGGCAACAGGCAAGGAAAACTTTGTGGGGAACCTGCCTCATGTAGCTGCTGGGAGTAGATGCAGAGATTGCAAGGACCCAGCTGGCAGCGCTGGCCAGAAACACATCCAGGAGAGCAGCACTGGTGGTTCAGGAGCTCAAGCTCCCTCTGCTTTCATTCGGGCATGGTCCTGAACGCTGAAAGGGAGCCTGGGGAGCAGACTCCTGCAACTACCAGAAGAGTAACTTGCCAGTGCTGTGCCCAAAGCACCGTGTTTGCTGGTGTGCATGCCCTCCCCTTGCAAAGAATCGTGCCTTTGAGCAACTCCTTTCTCCTTTTATTTCTTTCTGAAGTTTTCAGTTGGTGACTAGGAAGACAGGGGGGTGGGGAGTGAGGGGGGGCAGCCTGCAAAGATGAAGCAGCTCATGAAAAGAAAGCTGCTGAATAGGCAAATTGTTTTATCTGGATGGGTTTTGTGTTCCTGACTCTTGTGTTGCAAGTGAAGGTACAGTAGAAACTGTTCTGGCTCCTGTGCCCCTGCTCCAGCCAGGAGATCGCTCTTTCTCCTGCTGCTTCTGATGCTCAAAAGCTCTGAGCGTGTGTTATCTTTTCCCCTCCTCTCCCTAAAGAAATCCATTTGCTGCTGATGGCATTTCTGTTTAGCAACAGCTATGTTTACACACTAAAAAATGCGAACTAGTCCCAAGGATTATGCAGCTTTGCACAGCCCCACAAAGTGGTATTTCCTATGGCAGTCAACTCCAAAAAGGTCCTGTGTTTCCAACTTCATTTGCTTAACAGTCTGGAAAGAAATCTGGGAAGTTGTGAATAAATCATCTGCGTGAGCTTTATAAGAATATTTGAAAACTCAGGCTTGAGCTAAGGATCCTGACTTAACTCTGGCATTGGCTGAGTCTTCTCCTGCTTGTCCATTATTCCTTCGAAATAACTTTAGGACGAGCTGAGGCTGTGGTCAGCTCGTGGTCGTTTTGGTCCCAGATGCCACCATCAGATGTGTTGATAGTTTTTGAAATGGAGAGGCAATGGCCTTCTTCTTACTATACGTCATCAGGCATCCGATACAAACTGAAGGGATTTTGTGCTGTGGAAGCAAAAGAGAAAAAAAATGATGTGTACATTTTTAAGAGAAGAAAAGAAAATTAAAAACTTATAGTAATTTTAGTGTCTCAACTTTACTACTGTGCAAAAGGACTGGAAGGTGGGATGTGTGTGTCCAGGCAAAAAAAGAAAATCCTGATTAGTAAATCTTGTTGATTTTGGGCCTTTGAAAAGAGAATTCCTCATCTGATGCGACTGGGGTTTTTTGCCATTCTGAACTGTGTCAGTGAGACACTGAAATCCTTCTCAGTGGTGGAGAGTGGGGCTGCTGGCGTGTTAGATGCTGAAATTATAATTTAAGAACAAGGAGGGCTTTAGGGCTGCTAGAAGTTTTGTGGCTTTTCATCTGAGAATAAAGTGCTAGGTATTCCCCTGCTCCAAGGCAGAAAAACAGCGAGCAGGACTCTCCGCAAACACAATGGCACTATCTTGCTCTATTATGCCACAAAGGAGTGGCTTGCTTAATCTCTGAAATTAATAGAGCAGAGAGGAAACGGCTCTTAAAGAGATGTGTGTCTGCTTCCTTCCTGTGCATAGCACGGGGAGCCTGGGGCTCTGAGGTAATGTCATTTCACATAACTAGAGGGCTCTTCTTATAAAGGACAATTACAGTAAGTGTAGTGCGTCTGGAATTTTTGACTTTTCAGTGTGGTTTTTTTCCCTGCTATAGTGGTGGGGATTTTTGTTTAAAATATGATACATTATTTTAGTGAGAGATGATGCTGTGAGAGTTGGTCCCACATTTGAATTTCAAGATTTTATTATTGTTATGTTTTTTCATCTGCCTCTTGTTTAGTGACATCAGAGAGAAACCAGCCTGCTGCTCCATTCCCTGCCACGCTTAGTACAATAGTCTATACGTGTTTTGAGCCGTTGTCCTAGGAGAATGTCAGCTCAACCAGAATTAACGGAGTGTATTCTAGTAGAACAGCTCCTTTTTCACACTGTGTTGGCCCTTTATAGCACTGTGTTACTCTTGGTGTGAAGCCAAATCGACTGATAAGCAATGCACTAGATTTTCCTGCACGTGGTCAAGGCTGCTTACATCTATCCAAATATTTTTAGCTTTAGGAAAAAGCCCTCACACTTACAAAACCAAACCCCACCTAACCATTGTCACTTCGGAGGGAGTGAGAGAAGAAAAAAATGGCTTGCCAGGAATCCTGCAGGATTTTTTAATTGCTTCAGGGAGAAAGATGGGAAGACCAGGAAAAGATACCCTAGGGACCAGGGCTCCTGGGTACCATGCTGCCTCCAGCCCATTTGACTTGAGAACAGGGGGATGATGCTCAGCATGTTTCAGGAGCTGACTTTAGTTGGACTGATGAAGCTTTGCTCTGCTTTCATTCCTTAACTTTTGTTAATAATTGATGTGTGATACTGCACAGTCGAAATACGCCTCCAACCACTGGCTAGAGCAGCATAGCATAATCCAGCCATGTTGTGTATCTTGTGAATTTATTACAAAAAAGGGATGCATGAAGCATTTGTTTTTTGAGTCACAATCAGGGAGAAACTGTAATAAAACGACTATCTATAAAATGCAGGGTAGTTTGTTCCCTACTATCAGCATAATGTATTTTACATATGAACAATAGTAGGTTGCTTTGCAGAAAATGTGTTTTTGATAGAAAGATTATCAGTGCTGCCACCCCTCTTCCCTCATTTATCATTGGACTCACCGCAGCAAAATTGCCGAGCTCCAAGTGCTTTTTCAGCTTTCATTCAGCTGCATGATTTGTAATGACTGTGGTGAGCTGGGGGAAGGAGGAAGTTTAAATTTGGGCAGTTGCGCATCTATCCACAGTTAACGAGGCATCTAATTTCTCTGCAAATTCAATACAGCTTTACCACAGTCCTGGCTGTAGATTCAAGTATGTTGTAGGATTTTTCAATTTGTTTCTGTACCTTTGCTGTTATCTGTGTGTGTTAAGCTCCATCTATTTTGGATTTAATTTATCTGAAAGCTGCAATAGAGAACTGGCGATGTGTCGACACTGCTCAGTAATGGCCAGGGAGGCTGAGCAGCCTTTTGACTGCCCAACTCCATGCTGCCTGGGGATGCTGCTAACCAGGTGCTGAGAGGAGCCGGTACTCGGTGGAGATTTTATCATTGCAGTGTCCTTCTCCTCTCCATGCATTTTCAGGAGCACTGAGTAGCTACGTCCCTCTGTCTGAACTATCCCTTTCGTGCTCTGCACCAGATCTCCCTTCTGAGTGTCAATAAAACTTAGCTTCTGAGTTCCTGCAAGCTCTTGGGGACAGGGAGCATCTTTTCTTCTGGTTTTTGGCAGGTATCTAACAACAATGGTTGTGACCCTGTCTGTCTTGCAAGGAATTACCGTGATTCACGTAACACTGACTAAATACAGACAGCAGCATAGCACAAGGTGGAATGGTTACAGTTTAAAATAGAAGATGGCATAATGAAGTTCTTAGGCTAAATGCCAACGTAAAATTAGCATTTAACCTCCCCCTCAATATTTGCCTGTTAATTGAGTGCCACTGTCTATATTGGCATCGTTTTTAGAGATTGTTACAGCAATATTGGCATGATTGAAATGCATTGCATAAAATGGTAATATCCATCAAAGCTTTCTGATGGTGGGGGCTTAGATCATCCAGCCCACAGCTGGGAATGGTATTATTTTACTTGTTCTATTATAGACATTCAGACACATACGCAGCCCTCAGACTTAGAAGAATGTGTCTGCAAGGTGAAATAATGAGTGTATACTAGACAGTCCACAGGATTATAAGGCTATTTAAATGAGAAGAAAAAGTTGAGGGCAGAGATTAGAATGTAGGGAATCATGTGGCTTGTAATGATACCCTCTTTCACCTTCCAGCAAGCACTTCTCAAACTGGATCAGGGCACTGGGCTTGCTTTTCTTAAATCCAGGTCCAAGCATCCTGGAGCAAGTTGGATAGAGAGAATTTTCCATCAAATCTCTTTTTTGTTAGTAAATCTTAATGCACTACCTTTCATGAATTTTGACGTCAAATTTCACCAACTTGCCAAAAGTTTCCACTGCTGGCTGTTCTTCCCCCCCC
>VWZY01010386.1:276667-300229 GCA_013399075.1 Chloroceryle aenea
CCCAAAAAAAAAACAAAGACATGTTGGGCTTCCCTCTGCAGCCAGGGCCTTTCTGAAGTCCCAAGAAGGCTGGGAGACTGGGGTCCAGCGTGTGCTGGGCTGCCTGTTCTATATTGCAATGCCTCTGTTCTCATGCAGTCACTGTCTGTTTGTGGGGGCCCCTGTGATGTGGGGGCCCACTCGGCTAGCTTGTGATAGCTTTGCCCATTCATTTTCCTCAGCTCCATTTCTCTCCCCCCTTATAACCATCATGGAGTTAGAGGGAGGCTCGGGGCTAGATGCAGACTCAGGGGTCCCGTGCCGTACACCACAGGAGTACCAGAAGGCAGGCAATTTGCATTTTAATAACTCCCTCATTATGTATTTGTCTGATCTTGTCAATATTTTGCATTTTTTTAATTTTGCTGACTGCAGAGGTTATGGACTATCAAGTCAATAATTAGATTGCCTGGTTTTAAACACCGCAGTTCTAAGTAAGAGCAGCCCATTTCTATAGCCCAGTGCTTTAGCTGGGAAGCAACTGTCCTGTCTGTGGAAGGCCAAGGATTTGAACAAGGCATTGCACGCAGATTTACTGTTGTTAGAAATTCCTTCATGAACTTACTTAAAATGTGGGGGATTGACCCTTTTTCAAAAACAAAAATGACAGAAATTAAATCTTCATCACAGGGTGTAGCATCTCCAGCATCTCCTTGCCTGTGAAGCAAGCACGGTTCTTCCCGCACCGAGTGCCACAGGCTTATTGCACCTGTCCAGTGAGGGTTGTTTGGGGTGATTTTTTTGTTTCACCTAAAGCTTGAGCTAATGACAAAAACAGTAAATGCAAATTGCACCTTCAGGGCCCCCTTTGAATCACACAGCACAGCTTGCACTGCTGCTGCTGCTAAGGTTTAGCTCAGTTGTTATCTTAAGGCTTTGGAATTACTAAATGTTTGTGTCGGACACCTACTTTCCCTTCTCTGGCGTGCAGTTATTTGTATTGCACATGGGTTTTGAGACAAGTCAAATACGGTGAGTGCAGAAACATTGAAATCTCGTTATATGCACAGGTACGTGGTAGGTGAGAAGCAGTGCTGGTATCATTCTAAAAGCCGTGGCAATCATTGCATTCTCAAAAAAAGCAAACTCTGAGTAGATGCGCAGAGGAAATCCTGAGATCAACAGGAAAATTTCCAGTTGTTTCAGAGCTCAGGTTGGGTTATAAAGCAGACAGAGCTTGTTCTAAATACAGACTATTGCAAAGACAGATTTCAGAGAGGAAAAGACCAAGTTCTGCTTTTTTTTTTTTTTTAAATATTGCTGACAAGCATTGAGGTACCCAAACAGAAATGAGGTTGATACGTGAGGCAGTGGAGAGCCTGGACCTGCTGAGATCTGCAGTTGACACTGTCACATGGCAAAACGGGTCCTGGAAGGACATCTGTGCAAAGGAGCACCTAGGAACAAGTGAGTGTATAAAAAAGCAAGTTTTGCTTCTTTAAATTTGTATCAGGAGCCAAGGGAAGGTTGTGTGTCGACGCTGGACAGGGAGGTAAAGCAGCATTAGAGGCTGCTTGCTTTCTCTTACAGCCCGTAGCTTTTTTGTTCAGTATGGGAAAACAGAAGCTGTTCCTGGGGTTGTTTGCTGATCTCGGGTAACTGTTTGATGGTTCAGCTCATTAATGGACCAGGGTTCTATAAAAAGTGTTTATCTGTTTGACAGGCTTGTGCTTCAGAAGCCAGGCATGTGTCACGTGCTGGTGAAGGCTGCTGCTGCCGTTTTCTCATGTGGACATAAACACAGTTTTAAGGGGTAACAAAAATTCCTCCTTGTTCTTGGATTTCCCCTAGAGCTAAGCATAAGCCATTAGCAAATAAAGGAAATGTACCTGAGATTAATTCTTCTTCCCTCCCATTCAATCCATGAGCTTCTACACATTTTAGGAAAGAAAAAAAGTTCATCCTCTTTCAGACACCCAGAACTAGTATGTGACAATGAGAGATCCAGACCATGGCAATGTGAGAGCTGTCTAGGAATCTCATCACAGCTCCCTGTTGGCATAATTAAATGGCAGTTCTGACGAGCTGGTGTTTTTCAGAGCTGTTGTGCAAGAGCTGCCAGAGGCACCCTCCCAGCAGAGCCTGGTCCTGGTGGAACCTGTGTTGCCCTGGGAGCCCGAGGACCTTATCGACAGCAAAATCTTGTCTTGCACAACCGCTTGGTGAACAGATGTGGTGACACAGTGTCTGATTGTCTCACGTCACCGTTCTTGCAGGAATCCCATTTTCTTTGCTGGGTTGAGGAATTGGCCCTTGCGCTTTGCGGCCGGTGCCGCTTGCTCGCAGGCAGCCCCAAAAGCTCCTTCCTCACAGTTCAGTTTCACATTAGAAGCGCTGTATTGTAAATGAGCAAAGTTTATTTTCAGGGAGTTACTCATATTGACACTTCTGATTTGGTGTCTGTCTTGTCATGCAAAAATTCAGAAACACCAGCATGCTGCTGGAGGAGAAACTTCCTTAAATCAAATTCTACCCCAGTGTCACCCCATTTTTTCTGCGCATTACTTTGGGTGTCTTGTTGTGTACTGAACACAAAGTACTTCAAATTGGGGTTGGTATTGTGAGTTAATTCTGAATTGATCATGATCAAATATAATACGGACTTGATTTTTCAAAGTTGATCAAGAGTCCAAATGGCATCATCTGGAAGATACTGGCTGATCAGTTAGATTCTCCAATGATATAAGGCAAGTTTTGTTGGCAGTAAAGAGAAACCTCATAAAGGTAAGGCAACTGTTGTGGAAGGAAAGGACTATTCCAGGAATAAGGAGGTGTTTGTTTGGTTTTGTTTAATTGTAGAACTGAAAAATTGTGGTACATTTTTCCTTTAAGGATACAGTTGACATTTATCTTTCCCATTCATACATAATTAATGGGGAAGCAAAAGATGAAAATTGTCTTTCAACATAAGTTGTTTAAAATGACCCCTCTTCCTCTCATTAAAGAAATACATGCTGTGTCTGATTCTGCTTTCTTACTCCTTATGTGTCATTTACACCTGGATAAAGTGAATATAAAATGCTGCCAGGTTAAAAAGTGCGAGTTGACATCCATTGTCCAAATGGCTGTGTAAAGGAGTGAGGTGAAGGACTAGGGCTTTGTTGTTTTTTTAATGGAAGTAAAATTAAGATGACTGTAAAAGCGAGGAGAAATATAACAGGTGAAACCTCCTATTATGTGCTTAATCATAGTACGCCTTTTTTTTGCATCAGCACCTCTCAACATCTGTACAGAGCTCCAGGAATGTCAGTTCTTTAACAGTCTTTACACTGGTACCAGGAGGAGTATAAAATAGGTTGAGTTTTTTAACTTTTGTTGATCTTACAAAATTAACGCAGTTAAAAATGCACAGTTTGTTTGAGATTTGAGTACAAGTAGGTATGAAACAGGGTGCCAGACTTTTTCATTTAAAAATAAAAAAGACAATGTGTTTGGCTTTTTTATTTGTTTTTGGCTCCCGATCTGACTCAAATGTTTGTGTAAGAAGGGCTGCACTAAAAAGTGCAAGGTCAGGTCTTGATGTGCTGCTCAGACGTGGCATGGGGGAGGGGGAGGAATTGTCGTGATGTGAAAGGCTGACGTTTCCTGCCCATTTCCTATATTGTGTCTTGCAAATCTAGTGACCGAAGCAGAGGAAACCAGGTACAGTTTCTTCGCAATCACCGCAAGCAACTTCAGTAGGAAACAGGTTCATTTTGAAGAACCGGAGCTCTCTTCCTCCAAAGCAACCCCAGCGGTGGGATGAGCTGTACTGGGCTGGGTACGCGCTGCACCACGGTGTGGTACCAGTGGTGCTGCTGGGCACTAGGAGGGAGTCTGCTGAAAGTTTGGTTCAGAAGAGAAGGTGGTGCTCTGTTAGGAACTTGGGAATGGGAGACTTGTGGAATGCATACTGGTGTTTACGATCCATGCTGGAAATACTTTCGAGCACCAGAACTAAGCTAGCAGCAGCTTTGCAAAGCAGTAAGGATGGAGGTGAGGGGCTGCAGCCATGGTAAGCACTTGGAAGTGCTTAAGTTAGTCCATTTGAAGAAGTTGCATTCCCTTCTACAAAGCAGTACCTGAGAGGCTCTGTGACAACATGAAATAAAATAGTTACCCTCAACCACTTCTTGGTGGCTAACCCGTTTTAATCCCCATTGCACTTGCAGTCCATTGGTGCTTCTCAGTTGGAGTTCAGCACCTTCCACCTGAGGGGCTGTCATTTCTTACCATGGCAAGAACATCCCTCTTCACCAGCTCTCAGTAAGCTAAGGGGACTTTCTCTCAGTGTGATTCAGCTCAAGATTGCTGAGACCCTGGGCGCAGCACATGCAATGTCCTGCTGAGGTGCCAGTACAGTGGGTCACATTAACACAGTGCTCACCCACACTAATTAGTCTCAGAGCAGGCTTGGCTTTGGGATGTCTGAGTCCCACGAAGGAATATGGTCTAAAGAGATGAAGTGATCTCAAGCAGCATTGTTGACATTTAGTGAACCTCACCTCTTTGGTCTAGTGTTAAACTGGTGTTCAATTCCCTTAACGCCTGGAAATTTGAAGGTGGACAAAAAACTGTGTTTAGTGTCAGACCAGAACAACTCCAGCAAATCCAAACTTTTGTTCCCAGTTTGCAAGGTCCTTGCAGCTCCCTGGTAATGCTCCATAGTGCCATCCGGACATGACAGTTGTTTCCTGAACGTTACAGCAGTTATATCCTCACTAGACCGTGAACTGTAGCTGAAAGAGGAAGTTCCTCCCATTCTTTCGGAAAACATGAAGAGTTACCCACCCTCCAGCTTTGTATTGTAGGAGATTTCACAGTTCTTTCAGGTCTGCAAAGTTTGGTATGAATGGTTGCATGTGGCTCACCTGGCAGCAACTCTCCGTCAGCTGCTGTCCTGTCAAGTTGGGTTCCTCCAGCTGCTTCTCCAAGGCCGACAGGACCTCTCCACACACATGTCTGCTGGTGGCTGCAGCCCTTTGGGGAGGAATGGCTCTGGCCTTGACAAGTCACTGGATTCGGTGACAGCTGTGATAAGTTAATAGAGAAAAAGAGTTTTACCTTTGCTTTCCAGCAGTGGGAGAAAAGCCCATTCTTGGTCTTGAAAACTTTAAGGGAAGTACTGTAATTCTTGTGGGTAAACTGAAATGTCATAACTAAAAGGCAACAACAAGTTTTTTTTTCTCCTAAACTAGGTACATACAGTTTAAGTGTTCTGACCTTTCAAGAATGTGTTTGCTCAACTCCAGACATCATGTCTGTATTAGAAAATGGAAGGGTAATTTACTGGTGATATTTGAAAGTACGCAGTGAGTTTTCCTGTAATATTGTTCCTTAGTAAAGGCCAAGTCTTGCAACCCACAGTTTTCAGTTGAGGAACCCGGATGAGGATCATACCCCAGGATGTTAACTTTCTGTCCTGGGGGGAGGGGAAGGCTGTAGTCTTTAAAAATTTAGTCCCATAAGAAAGGGATTAGAAAAAGCAAAGTACCTGGGGGGGTTTTATTCTTTTTTCCTTAACCTGATGCGCATGTTCCATAATGTGAACACTTTGAATGAATAAATGTGGTATCCTTGATTGAACGTGTGCTATGCTTAAAAGGAAAAAATCATTCTGACCCAAAAAAATGTAGAAAACCCACAGATAGGTAGTGTAGACTAGTGCACAGTATGTGCTGCTGCCCAGCCACTGCCTCCTGTGCAACTCAGCCTTGCTCTGGTGCTGCCACAGAGCCAAGGGACACCCTCCTAGCCCTGATGCTGTTTCTCCAGTTCTCACTCCTCCCAGACATATGGTCATACCTGTGGTGGGGTAGAGGAAGCTAAAGAGCACAGTTTGTTTGGAAAGTCCCATTATCATTTAAAGAATTTCAGTAACAGTGTTTGATGGCATGTAGTCATGGGATGGAAGATAAGTGTGAATGGGGAAATGAGGAGCCCATTTCTGAAACACAAATTCGAAGGTTTTCCAAGGGTTCTCAGGTTATCTTGTTCCCTTAAATTGGAGCCAAGCGTTTAGGCTCATCTACAAATCTCACCTAAGGCACTTCATGAAAAAAACAGTTCCTTTACATAACTCCCTTCCCTTCACTATTAGCAGGATATGTGGGATTCCAGCAGTAGTTCCTCTGTAAGTCAAGGTATTGGAGGCTATTTTCTCTGTACACAGCTCCATCTCGGTGTGGAAAGCATTTCAGCTTTGAAGCTTCAAAGGTCAATCACTTGATTAATACTGCCATTCCCATGATGAGTTTTTCTCTCTTTGTGGTACACCTATAGTTTTGGAACGCCAAATGCAGATGACTCTTAAAACATTTCCTATGCACTCAGACTTGACCTGGCTGCTATAGCTGTGTGTTGGAACTGGTGGGGGTGGTCCCATTTTCAGAACTACCTCTAGGGAATGAAGGAGCAAGCTTGGGGCCATGCCCCAGCCATCCAGGAGGCTTCTGTGAGATAGTCCCACTATAGTCAGCAATACATTTCAAGCTCTTTTCTCCTCCCCGCAGTACCTCTCCTTCCTAGAGATTTACAAAGAGACCAGGACCACGCAGAGTTTTCCCGAACCGAGCAGCATGCTTCCTTCTGTGTATTCAAAACTGCCTCCTCTGTTATGACAGATAACTGCAGTCTGGCTACAAAATCTGTAACAGGGATTGGTAACCCTCCAGGATGATACTTGGCACTCAAGAGCTAACACATGTTTTTGTTACATGAGCATGAGTCTAATAAAATGGCTCACTGGTTTAATATGCCTCTTTGTGAAAACAAGACGCAGTTGGATTTAGAAATTGTGATGATTTGGCAAGTTCAATTATTAACTTCTCTTGCAGGGTTAAGCTTTGACCAGAAATTTACTGTGAACCCATGGGCACATCCTGCTAGGAAACAACATGCAGAAATCCTTCACTGTCCTCCTTGATTTATCTGCACAGTGCAAACTCAGAGTGTAGAGCTGTGTTTTCACAGGGGAAGTCACAGGAACCTCCAGCACCACTCCAGAGCAGGATGCTCTATGTTCTAATGTCTTAGTTCTTTGCTCTAGTTCTGCTGTTCTCGAGAAAATGCATCTAAGGAAACTTTGGCAGGTCCTGAACTGACCTGCCTGCTTTCAGTGATTTGGGAAAAAACTTGTATGTGGTGAAGAGCCCGAGCTATGTGAGCTATGCAGTGTCCTGTGGGATTGTTTGTGAACACAGCAGCTAAAGATAGAAGCGCACCATAGAGATGCTAAAAATACTGTCCAACTCTACGGTGGTTGTTTAGCATTTGGAGTGCTATAGTTGGCCTTGCTCAGACAAAGGGAAGACGCAGTTTTGCATTTTGAATATGCAAATGAAATCCCCATCTTGTAAATGTGCAATTATATGCTGAAATCTAAAGACCGCTTGTATTCCTGAAGTTAAGCATTGGCAGGATTAAGAGTTTAATCAGTCAAATACAGTGTCATCAGAAGTTAGTGTGATTGCATGGCAGTGTGGAGACTTGACTTCAAACAACAACAAAAAATCGTATCGCGTGATTAAGATCAGATTTTTACATTCCACGTGTTGATACTCGGAACCGTGTTGTCTGATAAATCATGTCTTATTAACGCAGTATGTTGCAAACAGTTTCTTCTTTACATTTATATGCATGATTTAGTAAACAGTATTTTAATATCAGTGGGAACGCATGCTATGCTTCATAGCTTTCAACTGTGTGACCTTTAAAGGCAGAACAAAGGCTTAGAAATTAGAGTTTACATAAAACTGGGAAGTGGAGAAAGCTTGAAAGGCTGTGTAATTCACTTCTGCAGCAAGAACACCATTTTCTCTAACACTGTTTGCACAAGTCAGCATTTATGTTGTCAATTTGCAGTGCTGAATGTGTGATTAACATTGCTTCTAGAACAGAAGGGATCTGGTATCTATAGCAAGTCAAGAGGTTCTCTGGTTAAAAGACGAGTAATTTAAGCATTGCGTTCTCTGCTGGAGAGAATGTCTCTGAATCCATGGATTTTTAATTCACTTGTTTAGTTAATAAGAATGAAAGAACAATGAGTGAAATCCCATTGCTGCTGAAGTCAGTGTCCCAAAATACTTATTTCATCGAGGCCAGGATTTCAATGGTCTTGTGCAGGATGAGGCTTCAGGGGTGGGGTGGCAGGCTGTGTTTGCTTGGGGGTTTTTAGGACCACTGCTTTGCAGAACCCCTTTGAAGGGTCCTGGCTAAGTAACAAATACTGTTGAAAGAGCAAGTGTTGTAGGAGCCCGAGCTGCGTGCTGATCTGGTCACCTCACTGGACCAGGAGGAAGGTAGCCTACAAATAATTGCACGCTGAGAATAGTGGTGTTGCTGTGTAGGTAAAGTTGAAAGCAGTAGCATAAAATAAAGTAGTCAAAAACAAATTAAATATTCACTATCAGACTGTTCTGCTTTACAAAATATTTCTGCTTCTGGCTCTATAAAGACTTCTCTCTACACCCACGTTCAGTGAGAGACTCACTAGATTCATGATCTTTTTATTCTTAGTGAGGCTTGTTTGTGTGGTTCTCAATTAATATCTTGGGGTTTTTTTTCATTTTTGAAAGGCAGAGGAAGGAACATCCAGGAGGATCACAAAGAAAGGCCCTGGATGAATGTACTGGAGAGGAGCCATTCAGGACATTTCCTTTCCTTGTCCATTTGTTCCATCCTTCTTAGAGTTGTGCTTGTTTCTGATACCAATTAGGAGAAACTTCAGACTGCTCTTGTAAATGTTCTGCCCTCCCACCAGGCCTAGAGAAGAGCTCAGGATGCAGAAATGCCTTTCCAGTACAGGAGGCAAGCAGACGGCCGCTCAGCAGTCGGGCCTAAGGCCGCACAGGGTTAGTGGTCAGGTGCAGCCACGTGCAGGAGGTTGGAGCTGTTATTCTTTGCGGGAGTAAATGTGAGTTCTTCAGCCACGGCAACAATATCACTTCTTTTTTACCAGACTAAAATCCCATTGTTTCTTATTGTTCTGAGATTTTGATAGCTTTTTGGCCCCAGGATTGACCTAATTGTCGGTTCTGCCTCCAGGCTGTTAATTCCCCAACCATACCTTTTGACAAAATGCTGGAACCATTTGTACTTTGATAAAACTGTAGAAGTAAGTCTTCTGGGATTTTTAAAAATAATGGAATATGTGGCAGAAAAGAAGGGTTAGACTGGGTTTTATCTGTTTATCTAGTAACTGTAAATCTACCTTGTTATTTAGGAAGGTATGCAGCCTGTTTCTTATGCTTAGCTCCTGTTGACTTGTGGACATTGCGTAACTGCACCAGTGTTAGGGGCTGAAAAAGAAGAGAGAAAATTATCTTTCAAATCCCAGTAGACTCAAGTAGCAAAAACATCACTTTTTGCTCAGTGGAGAGGATCTGCAATTCTCCAGCCTACCTATTGCCCTGAGAAATTAATGTAGTCTACAAAATTACTGCAAAGTGTTCCACAGGACTTTGAAATTAATGGACTATAAAAAAAGATATAAAACAATACTGCTGGTATTAAAACTGAGGTAAGATGAGGTAATACTGATGGAAAGGCGTTGAGTCTAAGATTGATCTTGATTTACGGTCAGATATGAAAGAAATGCTCTTGTACTACAGCTTAAAAACCAAGAGGCAGAGAACTTGTTCTGTCTTCAGATGTCTAGTTAATAACACTTGTCATTAAATGGAATGTGGAAGTTACAGCCAAACAATATGCGTGACGTGATTGCTCTAAGTCTTCAGATGACTAATTAAGAGGCATCTGTACAGAGATCTCCTGCTAGCAGTACAGGACAGGAGAAAGCAGTAGTCCTGTTCCTCCAGAGCCATTTGTCAACAGCAATTTTTCTTCTGGAAAAATTTCCATTTTAACGGTGCTGTTAATACTGGAAGTAGATGAATTGCTAAGGAAAGACAAGATGGGAAGGATCTGAACATTTGTTTTGATAGGGCAGATCTCTGTTGGTGCCTTCTAAATGAGATTGGTAATTCTGTCTGACCTGAAAAGTAGCAAAGCTACTGGTTCAGAGGTGTTTTCTCTTCTTTGCAGTGGATGGTATTCATTCGGTCTCTTGCATGTGGCTGGCTTGTGTGTGATGGCCAAATAGGTACATACTTGACTATGTTTCTTTCTTCTCTTGATTATCTTCACATGGACATTAGTGATGTTGCCTGTAATTTTACACAAGGGTAATTAGGAAAACCTGCTTCACAAACTTCCTGCTGTGTAGCCTGTAAGTTCTTCCAGTTTAAAGCAAGATCTAGATCACATAGATTTCTGGCATTATAGCTGTGTTCACTCGAATCGGTATGAGAAAATCTTATCTGTAGTATTTCCTTCCCTTTCATTTTTGGTTAAGAATAAAAAAGTTAATACCTTAGTGCTTTTGGTAGTCCAGGTTGAATTTCCTGTTAGTTTTTGTGGTGTAACTTTATTGTAAGATCACATCTTTCTGGTTTTGTATAGTCATGATGTTTTGGATTGTTGTGCTTACTAGCTGAGCAGTGCAGTTCTGCGTATTTGCAGCCAGGATTACTTCCTATGCTGCATGGTGACTTGGGGAAGATGGGCACATAGACAAAAGAAAGTGCCTGGCCTGCAGTCACCATTTAGAAGTTCACATATATTCAATAGTCAAACAAGACACCCGTTGTACTGCAGCAATCTAACAGGGAAGGGGAACTGATTGTAGCTCCAGAGCAGCAGCGTGAGCAAACAAAACCTCTTGTCATGGGCTCCAGTGACGTGCTCGAGGTGTGTCTGTCATCCCGGGTCCGGGTGATGCCTAAAGACATGGGAGCGACTGTCTTGTTGGGTCCTATGTTTTTGCACTCCCAACAATAAGCATTGCCACCTGTATTAAGGGAGAGCAGACATCTTGTTTTCTTCTTTCTCCTTTAACACAGCTTAAGGTTCCTGAGTTAGTGAGGGAATGAATGGAGAGGATCCCAATGAATGGTGAGAGGAGTGGGGTAAAGGATCACAGCATGCTCCTGTCAAGTCAACTGCTGTTTGTTGTACTGGTGGGAGATCAAATTCTACAAATGTATCAGTGGTGTTTGGGAGGTGCTTTGCATGTGCATAGTCTAAGTATCAGCTTCCAATCTATGTTAATATACTTGTTTTAAAGATGGCAGATTTCATATTGCCACTGTAAATTTTAAATTGGGAGAAACTGTAGTTCCAGGTAAAAATAATCCATGTAATGCATACAAACTAACTAATAACCCATGTCCTTTCATGATTAAAACGACTGCTTACATTTCTGGTTCCTCTTCCTACATCCTCCCTTCCAGTTGCCTATTTCCATGAGCGTGATGAATAGAAGGAAACNTATTCATAATCCTTTCTCCACTACCACACCTCATTACAAATGGATCTGCCACCTTTCCAGCCTGCAAATACCCAACAGATCCCAAAGCCAGCTTTCCTGGTGCTCCTTAGCTGAGGAGTTGGGGTATTGCTATTTTTAAGCACAGTGAAATGCTTCTCAGGATGCTTGGAATCTCAGCATGATCTCTTTCCTGACAATGTGAAGTGACAACGTTACATCCATCCATGCTGAAATTGCTTGAAATCAGAAGGGTCAAACAGCCTAAAGCAGTAGGAAGAATGTGATTTTAGCTTATGTTTAATCTTAGTATGGAGAAAGTGAATGGTAGTTGTAATTGCTTGAGCCTCCTTGAGTTCTCCTTGTAATGCAGGATGTGACTTTGATAAAACACAGTTTATGTTCTTCGTAGTTGTGGTCTGCTTTGCCTACTCCCTGGTCAGCAGGAGGCATTTTTTCTTGGATTTAAATATATAATGTGAGTTCCTGTTACCAAGCTGCAGCCAGCATGCAGGAATGGAAGCGTGCAGATGTGTGAAATGCACTTAATGCAGTGCTGTGTTCTGTGTTTAAATGGGATCTTTGCCCGTGAGCATTTGGGTTTTGTTGCTCATGTGCAAGCCAGCCTGCTACTGAAAACAGCATGTCTGATAGTTCAAGCAGGGCTGCAAGTAACTGCTGCCATTTAAAAGGTAGTATTATATCATATCCACTTTCCAGCCCTCAAACACAGTCAAATTCTCACCTGTTTTTCATGAGCTGTCCTCAAAGACTAGTAGGGCATTAAAATCCATCTAGAGTGTGGATAAATGAGCGATAGAGAACACAAACCTTTCCAAACTGTGTATTTAAGGCACAGAAGGAAAAAAAAAAAAGTGAAGCTTTTCTTGTTTTACATGGAAAATTGCCAGTTTCATTTTCTCATTACATGACTGTTTTTGTCAGAACAGATAGAAACATTTTGGGCTGATGGGCAGATAGCTCTCGCTGAAGCTTGTTGAAGCCACAGAGACTGAAGTCTTGATCGCTGAATGCTGCAAACAGTTTGCCTCTGGCAAATACATACTTCCACTTTTGGCAGCGTCTAGCGTTTGAAAGAGACAGAGTGATAGTTTCTCTGGTCAGCTCAGTTGAGCAAACCTTAGACTTGGGGTTTATGCTTTACAGAGGGGAAAAAGCAGTTTGCAATATACCTTGAAAAAATACTGGGAAAAAAGACTTCTGCTCATCTCTGGCTGCTGCTTTGCTCAGCCCTTCCACCAAAAATTAAATGTGCTCCCTCTGTCAAAATAATTCAGATGTGCCAGATCTCAGCAGCCTGTTGGTGACCTGGATTCTCTGGGTTTCTGAGGCACCACTGTCTTGCTCTGAAGGGCTTTGTGCAAAGCTGCCACTACACCAGCAAGTCCCAGTGTCTGTGGTGAGACTGAAATTTTCCCCACGTCTCCCCATCTGCTTTTAGCATAATTTCTCTCTTTTCTTCAGTCAAATATGCAGAAAAGCCAACACCTGGGATTTCCCAAGAGTTATAAGGGTGTTGAGATTCCCAGTGGAAGAAGGTTAGCTAACTCCCATTCTGGATGTCCTAGCTGTGAATCCAGAGAGGTCGTGCTATTCAATCAAGAAAGTCTCCATCAATGATGATGTGTGCTGGAGACAGGGGGAGGTGGAGTAGCTGCCAGAAGAGAATGTAGAGCAGGCTCTGCAGACATTGGTTCAAAGTGGCAGAGTCCCACTGGGCTCAGTTCTCGCTTGAAGAAGCTGTGTAGGTGTGGGAATCGCTGCTGTAGGCTGGATCTCTCAATGGCAGTGAGTGGGGTGGGGTGGTTGCTGATCAATAACCAGCACCCTGCGGTTGCTGTAAATCAAGGCTTGAATCTCTGACAGGCTGCAGAAACCAGGAAGAGGCACAGAAATACCTCACCTAACGTTTTTCCTCTCTCATTTCTGCATTACTTTGACCTAAATAGGAATCTCTGGTTAGATTTGGCTTATTTCTGGTGGAAGGGTGATCGTTGAAAGGCTTGAGAAATGAGGCTCTCCCAGGCAAGCCATGGTGGCTCATTTCTCCCAGATAACAGTACAGGCAAAGGAGCAAGTGATGGGTGGAGATTTAACTGGGGCTGGCAGCAGCCATGGAGCAGTCTGGCTCATGTGGAGAGCTGGAGTGGCAGCTGGGGACAGCTCATGTATTAAAGAAAGGAGGAAGGCTGACTGACAGCAAGGCAGGGTGCCAGTCCAATGGTGCCCATTCCATTGGCTATTAAAATCCAATCCATTGGCCACAGTGTATATTTATTAGCAATTTGATATCTCTACTTCAGTTTTTGCCACTTCCAGCCTTTTTCCCTTCATTGAGAAACAGTGAGTTACTCGAGGCCAACACCACCTTCTGAGTTTGGAAAGTGCCTGATGCCAAAGTCATCCAAGTGGGCAACTCGGTCTAGGAGAGGGTGCAGCCAATGATCAGTTCGCTTGCTGAGTCCACCTTGTCCTCCTTGCACGAGAGATGCCTGCAGTGCGTGCTGCCCTCACACGGGGAGCTGGTTCCGTGCAAAGAGGCAGCGTGTGACAAATGAGACGTCTGTAGCCATAGCTGTAGAGCTTCCTTGGAAGGAGCAGGGGAATCAGTTCTTATTTATTCTCATTACACTGCCATTGCGAGCTACCAGCGCTACTCGTTTGTAGCTTGGTTCTTTCCTAGGAAGATGGCCTGTTGGTCTTGAGAGGATAGTAGTGCTGAGACGATGGCACTCTCTCTTCTAAAAGCAAACCTGAGCTAGTGGAGAACTTAAAATAGGATACTCCTGGAACTGGAGGGCCTGTTGTTGTTTCCCAGGTATTCCCAGACAGGAGTTAGCCTGTGCATTCTGTTGCATTTTAATGAATTTTGGCAAGGTTGCAAGAACCCCTCTACTGCTTGTCTGCTTCGTCCTTGCTTGCGCAGATGAATGAAGCTTTCCTGTACTTAGCCATAGAGGACCTCCAGCCAGCTTCTCTGTGTGCATGTGTTATGTGTTTCTAAACTACTTCTGTTCACTTCTCAGGTACTCGGTCTGGAACAACTGCCTAGTATACTAACCAGCAAAGAAAGGGGAAGAATATACTTTGGTGCTCCTCTTGTTTATGTTGATTTTGTCAAATAGCATAAGTCCTCTCGAAGAAGTAGAGAAAGAGTTGGAATAAGTCAGCTCCTTCTTGGGGAATCCAGGGCCAGATAAAGGAAATGGGCAGTAAAAATGTTTCTAGTAAGGGAAGAGTCTAGAAAAGCGTACATAGGCTTTAAAGAGATGGTCTTAAGATACCTGAGAGTACTGGATGAATGATCTGCAACAAGTAGTTTCTTGAGTGAGGTCAGGAGCTCCTGGTCCTAAAAATTGTAATGCCTTGCTGACAGTCTCCTGCCACCACTGTTGTTTAGCGTGTCCGAGCCAGCCAGTGTCCCTGTAGTATGAAATTGCATCACTGTCCCCTGCACCCATCGGGGCTGCCACAGTGGCACATTCACAGAGAGCAGTCACTGGGAGCTAGGGAGAAAAGCTCTGGCTCCTCACAGACAGCAGCAGCACAGCATGTGCTGTATGGGAGCCCCATCCACCTGCGTTTCAGTGGGGAGAACTGAAACAAACCCCTGGGCTGGCCCATCCAGCCCAAGAGGGGTTTCGGTATGGAGCTGTTTCTTCATGCTGAAAGTGCCTGTTGAAATACTGTCGTCTAGTGTTTTCACTTGCGATGGGCTTGAAGCAGAGGGTTGATGATACTCAGGCATCCCTTCTAACCAAAATTATTCTGTGACTCGTTTAGTTGCTTTAAGGATGGTATCGTTCTCTGAAATGTGGGGCTGCAGTCAAAGCAATGCTACTAAATTGTGTGGAGCTATACCTGCCTGCACCAGAGGAAATTGGTCTTCTGGATTTTGTGGTTCTTGTGCAGATTGTCACCTGGGAAGCGGGAGTCGTGCTTTTCAAGAGAACTTGACACCCAGCAAATTTCAGTGCCTCTTCTCCAGCCAGGCTTCTCACAAGGGCTAAGCAAGAGCATCCTATTTAAAAATCCTGTCCCAGTTTTGGAATGCCCATGCCATCTGAAACCTATGGCCTTATTTTATCTGTTTATATGTAGTAATAGTCTTGGGGAAATGGAGTTTTGTTTTCCCATCACATTTACTCCCCAGTGCAACAGTTAAAAAACTATTTTTCAAAGTGTTTAGGAAGCCCAAATTTTTCCCCTGCAACTCAGAGCATAGGAATGTCCTATGGCAAAAGAAGTGCTGGCAAGGACACGCATGCCAGCATGTCAGCTGGCCAAGGGTGGGAGATCCCCCACCACTTCCTGCCTGAAGGTTCCCAGGGTGCAACTTGGGAACACACTGTGTTTATTTTGGATGTATGAAGCCCCTGCAAAGATTCTCTGTATGTGCCTGGGTTTAAAGATACGTAGTTAACACTCTACCAACATGTTTCAGCCTACACAGAGCAACATCTGTTGAAACATGCAACTCTGGCTTAGTTCTAGCGAAGGAAATGAAGGAAAACAATTCCATCCATCATAAGACCAGAGTTTGGGAGAAGATTTAGGCGTTGTTCCATTTCATAAAGCTAAGCAAATTTTGGCCCCATCACCCCAGAGGAATAATCAAATCACTGCTGCTTCAGCTGTCTCTGGCTGTGATGTGAAGGGCCAACCACGCATAGCACTGCTGGCTGAAGGGGGCCGATAGGCAACCAGTGAATGGTGCACTGAGGGCAGCACTCCCCGTTCAGCATCAGTTCTCACTTGCCAGTGGTTTTTGAGTGCAACCCATGTTAAAGCCATGCAACTGGATGTCATAGGAGAGAAGCACTGATTGCTCTAGGAATGGATAACTCTTAAAGGGTAAGGGGAAAATATCCCTGTAAAAAGGTCTCTTTGCCACAGTGAGTTCAAAATGGCTGTGTCTGTTGATGGAGGGTAGGTGAGCTGCTCCTAAAACCTGATTGGCAGCTCTCCATCGCATGCAGACCTGCTTTTCCATCTGCCATGCTAATCACGTACAATTAACTTGTATCCTCTCACTCTCCTCCAAACACCTGTGTAAGATGGATACCAGCATGGCAATGCCCAGTACCAATCCTAAACTGTATCTGTACAAATCTGCAATCTTCTCTCTGCCCACCAATTTGGAAATAGGCAATGAACAGCACTTGCGTGGGTCCAGCTGAGTGAGCCTCCAGGCAGCTCTGCCATGTTCCCAGGTGACAAAAATGTATGCTTATGGTCTTTTGCTTGAAGATAGGCCGAATGCAGGGGTGGACACTGGCCATTTGCACTGGGACCTTTATGTGCACACTGCAGAAGGAGCTGCACCAGGTGTGCCCACCTGCAGTGATAGTCCCGTGCCACTGTTGCCTGACACCACTGAAGCTGATGGCCATTACGTGGTGGCTGTTATGCAAAACTGTGATGTGCTTTATAATTACTGTAACATTTACAAGTTTGCTGTACCCACCACAGCCCTTGGGTGGATCTGGTTACACTGGGTGTAGGTGGTGGACTTCTTCTGGTGATAGGAGCCCTTATTAGATGTGAACTTTTTTCATGGTACTAGATGACTGGCAGCACTTGGCCAGAGCTAGGAGACACTTAGAGGAGCAGTGGTTTCCTCTGGTTTTTCCATTGCTGCTTACTCTTTTAAATGCTACCTCGCTCCATTGATAAACAAGGTTGTAATGCTGTCTTCCCTTAACTTGAAGCAGCAATGTTAATGTCTGATTAATCTTGTGACATACAGGTCATGCTTGTTAAAATTGAAAGCCACAGATTGTATTTTGAAGAGATTGCCATATCACACTGAATTAATATCAGAAGTGTTGTTATCGGTTTATCTTTTTTTATATATGTAGAAGGCAGGCTTTTCCCCACTAAGATTTGTGGATTTACAACTCTTCTATTTCTTGTAGATCATGATACTTATATAATTGTATTTTGAAAACACTTCTGTTTTTATGAATGAGTTGCAATCCTTCAAAAGAACAAAGCCCATGCTGCCTTAGATTTAGAAGAATAAACAAAAATTAAGAGCTTTAGCTGTTATTTACTGTTTCTGAAATCTAAAACATCTGTCCTTAGGAAGCTGAAAGTCTGTTTAGATAGATAGTTGAGAATTTGTTTTGTTTTGGTTTATTTAGAAAGTATGCCAGTTATTTCAGATGTTCTGCCTATAAAGAATGTAAAACAATTTAGTTGTCTCAGGTCTGAATATAATCCGAGTCACTGGCATAAGGTCACCAAATTCAGTCCAGGGTTTCAATCAGATCTGACATTTAGACCTAAAAAATGTTACCATAAAAATGTTGGCATGTTTGTAATGCAGGGAGTATAATGTCTTAATTGAAATGGTACCAGAAACTATTTTAAAAACTTCTATTACAATTCACATGACAGACAGTATTTTACAGCTTTAGCATCTGCTTTAAGGCCAGCAGGCAAGATTTAGCCTTTGTCTGACGGGAACTCTCTTGATTTCAGTGAAGTCGCACCCACTTAAATCCTGAGTGAATTTGTCTCGTGATTGGTTTTCTAATTGTATGATTTAATTTTCTTTATCTCCACCCCAGTGTTACGGTATGGAGCTTCAGAGCACATTCCAATAAGGTCAATAACAGACCCTTTCTTCCTTTTTTATTTTCCCAGTTGCAGGGATCCATTAAAAGAAAACTGGAAGATGATAGCTCTCCTGCCTCCAGTGGCGTGCCTGATGTCATTTTCCCAAATGACAGTAAAAGACTTTGTCTCGATGATGTAAACCTTGCCATGGGCCAAGGTGCTAATCCCAACGTAGCGTGTCCAGAAATGCAAAGTTCTCCATTCTCCACCAGTCATGGTGCATCTTCCCTGGGAGTCGCAGGTCATCCGGTGCTCCTCGAAAACAATCACATGAATGGTGGTGGCATCAGTTCTCCATTTTCAGTGCCACCCAACGCTGAAATAAATCAGAAGGGGTCAATAGGAGGACAAAACAATAACATTGTCCACTATGATGAGAAAGGAAACAGCTTACAGTCTGTGGACCAAGAGCTGCAAGATCTGTTGGAAGAGCTGACAAAAATGCCTGATCCGTCCCCCAATGACCTCGATCTGGAGAAGATTTTGTGCAGCAAGGCTGAAGAGCCACTTGGGCTGAGTCATTCTCAAACAAGCATAAGTACCACTCCAAAGTCCTCTCCACAGACTTCCCACTTGGAGAACCATGTTGCTAACAAAGATTTTTCTCCAGGCTGCAATCCAAACAGTGGAGGATCTCCTCAGATGAGACCATCATCCGCTGGAGCTAACTTCCAAGTTCCTCCCTCAAACAAACCTGCTGCATCACCCATCTCTACAGCAGCTCAGAGCAAGAACCAGCCACCACCTATGCTTCCAGTACCCTTACCCAACATACCTGGCTCCAACTGGCACGCTCAGCAGCTAAAGCAGCTGGCAGCTAGCAAGCAGGTGTCTACTACTAAGCAACAAGTACAGCCTGCCAGCTGGCCAACTATGTCTCCTCCTGGTCTCTCTCCACCTTACAGGGCAGGATCATCCCCTCACCATCAACCTTTCAGTCCTCAAAATGTTATGGTATCTGGCATGCCTGCTAACAATTTACCAGGCAACAACATTCAGAGTCCTCAAAACACTCTGCTTTCAAGCATGACTTCCAGCAGCACTCCTTCCAATGGCCCCTCTCCGCCTTATGTGTCCGAGAAGCTCTCCAGTCCAGCTCTGAACCAGCAGCCCTTCAGCCCACAGAGCTCCATGCTGCCCACCCTGACAGCAGCCACTTTACCAGCCAACAACATTAAAAGTCCACAGAACAACTTGGTTGCCAGCATGGCCTCCACAAATACTGGACCTTCTCCACCGTACAGGCCCGAAAAGCTGTCAAGCCCAGCTCTGCATCAGCAGCCCTTCAGTCCTCAAGGTACATTAATCTCTAACATCACTCCCACCAGCAACCCCACAAGTATGCAGAGCTCGCTTTTTAAATCAATGGCTACAAACCAGTCCAAAAATATGAACATAATTATGCAACAGCCATCCAGTAGCTTACAGCCAGGTCTGGTGAATGAAAGTCCTGTTAGCCAAGACCAGTTTTCTTTCAATAACACCAAACCACTGTCTCACTTTGCCTCAGAGTCAGCTACTCAAAAGATGTCACCTCTGACAGCAGGACAAGGGCAGCAGTCTCTCATTCACTATCTTCAGCAGCAGCAGCAGCAGCAGCAGCAGCAGCAGCAGCAGCAGCAGCAGCAATCTCCAGCCACGCAGCAGTCCCAGCAGCCCAGCAACAGCCAGTTTCTCCAGCAGCAGTTTCGACAGCTGATGCAGCCACATCGGATGCAGAGACAGATGCAGCCTGCCACGTTGCCATCTCAAAGCAGACAGGTAAGAACACCTCTTCTGGCTTATGTGAAAATAGTGAGTCGTTTATTTTCTTATTTTTACTTTCCTTTGTGTTTCTAATGTGACGTCACTAAACTTCTGGGGGGGTGCAGTGTTAAGATGGATAAGGCAACAGCAACATTTTGGCCTTACCAGAAAGATTTAATTTGTTTCTTCAGTTTTCTAGCCGAGTGGAGAACTTTGTGCTATTAGGCAAAACACACTTCATACCACTAAAATACATTATTTTTACCCATATAGGTAGTGTTCTTATTTAGCTTATATTGTAAGCTGTAGGGATGTTCCCATAAGTTGTTTCCCTTCATTCTTTTAGTGGGAATATCTTTTTTTTTTTTTTTTCTTACTGCCCTTCAACAATTTAATCTCTGTGTTATGCTTCTGAGGCTTGAAAAGATCAGGTGAGGTGCGAAGTGAAGTTAAAATACGAGTCCTTCACAGACAACAGGTCAAACAGTACAGCTCCCGGATAGCAAAGAAAACAGACTTGAAATACCTGTTACTAGCATTTGCCAGGAGCAATGCCCTGCTTTGGATGAGGGCCATTCCCCACCCTTTCTTGATCTGTGATACCAGCCGAGCTGGTAAATGCAAAAAAGCATCTGGCAGGAGTTGAGACACAGCCCTGATTTCTCTCCCGCAACCTTCTCCCTGAGCCTCAAGGAGAGGTACGGGGCACCAAAGAGAGATTTGCTGTGAGCAAGGACTGCAAAGCAAGGAAGGGCTTGGGGACTCAGTCTGAGAGCCTGGGTGTGAGGAATAAAGAGCTATCATTTTATTAGGAAGAACATCAGGAAACATTGAGCTTCACCACCAAAGCCAAGTACCTTGTTAGGCTGAGCCAATGCTTTGGGAGCAGCATCCTTCGAGCTGCTTAGCTGTGCACACAGGCACTCCAGCAGCTCCTCGTGAAGGACTGAAACACTTCTCACCCAGCAAACCAGAGACAGATTTCCCAAGCTCTGCTATGGTCTGCTCAAGAGCACGGTGCTTAGCTGGGGATATTCTCCAGATCCTGGGTTTCTTTGCTTTTCTTCCCTGCTAAGGGACTGGTTCTTAGAGAGGTGGATTTCTTCAATGCAGGTGACTTGGTGTAAACTTGTCCTATGATAGCAATGAGAAGTAAAGGGGATAGTTATTAAATGTCAGCTTCTTAGTGGTCAGTCAATGAGGTGCATTTCCATTGTGCCACTTCAGAATCGACTCACTCTTCCCTGTTGTGCATGCTCAGTACTCCCACATGGTGCATGCTCGGTACTCCCCCGCTTCAGTACGGCAGCTTAAACCAGACAGCTGGGAAGGACGTGTGACTTGCTGAATTTGCTTATCCCAGTGCAGAACATGTAACGATACGGCATATCTAGTTCACTTCTAAAGGGTTATCAATATAAGGCACCTCGTTCACCAAAGGCCCGAAGCAGTTATGTTGCTTTAAGCACAAGAGGTCCCTGTTTGCATTTAGTGGGACCCAAATTAAACGCAAAGTGGAGATTCTCACTGGCTTGGGATCTAGAAGTACGGATGGACATATTGGAAAGTTGCTGCAGGTTCATGAGTTACTGCCCATCAGATGCTTTACTCTGGAGGCAGCGTGGCTGAAGAATACACTGATGGTGTTTTACTGCATCTCAGATGATGGCTAGTGCGTTGTTAACTGCTGTAACAAGATCACTTTTGAGCATTTATCCATAACCTTTGAGCATTTTTTTTTTTTTTTCTGGCTCTGCCACTCGGTGCATGGAATTGCCACATCCCTGTTGGATTCCTGAGGTTTCCTGTGCTCTGCTTTTCCTTGCTTTGCACTTTTGTCTTACACCTCTGAACCCCCTACATCACTGATTAGTGAGGGGGAGAAAAAAAAAAAAAAAAAGAGAAAAATTCCTTCAGCGAGTTTCCTTAATTGTCCAAAACAGCCCCTCTTCCAGCAGCTTTCCCCGTGCCCTGCCTGTGCTGCATTCTTAGACAATTCTCGCCCTCAGAGAGAGTTGTTGTAATGTGGCGGGTATCAGTAAAGATCAAGGACAGTTAAGATGATGATTACAGGTGATGAGCATTTTACATTTTCAGACTAGTTAGGTAAGCTTATGGTGCCTCCCTCATTTTACAAGTAAAACTTATTACAGTAATTATACACCAGATGACAGTGCTTCAGTTTTACAGTCTGTTGAGCTGCTGCTGAAGAAAGATGGTGGATGTTCAGAAGTGGAACATTTTATTAGGTTTTGATAATTTTACTGCAAATCTTATAGAAGAAAATGGATCCTGACTGCTGAATTAAAAGAAAAATGACATGGAAAGTCTCCTAGGTAGGAAACCCTAAAACTCTGGGATACTTGCTACATTTCTTTGAGTCTAGCATGGGGATCTGTTATTTGTCTGCAACGGAGCTCTTATTTGCATTGAGACATTGATACTGAAAATTTTGGACCTGACCTGCTGTGTACCAATTTTACTCCGTCAGAGCAGAGTAGCTCCAGTGGCTGTGGTTTCGATTTCCAGCAGTGTCCCCGGAGCTGAATTTGAGCTTTGCTGTATCTCGGTGCCAGTTCTCTCCTGAGGCAGGTGATGAATAGGACTTTTCAAGCATAGAGCGCTGTTCCATTCAAAGGCAAAATGTTAAAGATTGAGAAGACAGGGGAGATGACTTTTGCATCTTCAAAAATTAGTAACCTTCTGGTGGAAAATTGCCTTTTTTAGCCTCATTCACAGAAATTTACTCAAAGGAAACCAACATCATTCCCTGGAACGCTGTTTAGTGTTTAAAAGTCATCCCCTTGCTCTGTGTGTGTGTGTGTTTGTAAATGTGACTAAAATTTATAAAAAGGAGGCATAGTACTCTCTTCTTTTGAGCAAGAGGTGCAGCTTTGTACAGAGGAAGAATGTGGATGGTGGCCAGTTGGAGGGAGAACAATAAACCATGAAATTCGATCCTTGTAGCAGGCAGAGCAGCACGGGGAGGAGCAGCGGCGGGGACAGACCCAGAGCGAGCTTTTTGCTTTGTTTAAATGCGTATTAAAGCAGAGACTCCACATTCCAAAAGCTGAGTTACTGCTGGCGCCTCACAGCTCTACCGCTCCTGCACTTAATAATATATCTCTGCATCCCGGGTCCCGTATTGCCTGGACGACTGGTAAATCTGATAAGGGCTAATCTTTTCCCATCCGAAGCGCTACGTCTTTATTGTTGAGCATTGATGGCTATTGATTGAGGCCCTGACAGTTTGCATTGTGCCACACTGCAAAGCCTGGTGCTGCTCTTGTGGATATGGGCAGGTTTGTATTTTACTCGTGATGCTTGCTGAGTGAAAATACCCTCAAAGGTCTCGACTCATAAATCCACGATATAAAGACTGTGGTAAATGCCGGAGAGTCAAAGATAGTCTCCAAAACTGTCACACGCTCTTTTCTGGGCTTAAACTGAGCCACTTGACTTTATTGGCTGTTTCTGGGTGCATCAAAAGCTGCTTTTGCCCAGGTAGGTTAAATAGTTGGGCATCTCCCTGATTTTCATATCTAAATACAGTTTGTACTTGCAGGTCCCCTATTCTAGCATGTCAGCTATAGTTGGCCCAATTCTGCCTTCAGCAGCGCTGATACAACACCGCCGCTTCCAGAAGAGCGCTCCTTTGACTCCTGCCAGGATAAGAACAGCCACAGGCCTTAGCGAACAGACAGGAGGGTTCCCTTGGAGGGAGCAGAATGAGCCTGGAATAATGAGAATGGGGCTGGAATAAAAGAGACCCTCTGGGTGGCCATTACTTTTCCAAGCCCAAGTTTGTCCGAGTTAAAATTCAAGAG
>VWZY01010386.1:303524-332839 GCA_013399075.1 Chloroceryle aenea
AAAAATTATAATCACACACACAAAAAAAACCAAACAAAAAACCAAACCAAACAACAGGAACAAAACCAACCAACTAAAAAACCCCAAGAAACAAAAAACAACAAACCACAAAAATAAGCCCAAAACATCCATTTGGAGAAATCTTTATTTTACAAGCAGTTCAGCAAAAAGTTGTCAGCATATATTCTTTTTTATATATATATATATATTTTTTTTTTTTCCTCAACCATGCCCTTAGATGTAATGAAGTTCTAAACATCCTAGGAATCTAGGAAGAGACTCAGCGATGTTTGGCTCCATAATGAATGGAATCACTTCCTTCTGTGTATCGTTCTTAGAAATAACAACGTGAATAGTGGTGAGTGATGGGAAAGACACACCACTTGCATCCTCACAAGTCAGTGCACCCATAATTCTTATATTGAAAAGGTGTGTTCATGGCACAGCGTGCTGATGAATAGCATTGGGAATGGGTTTCCATGACCCTATTGTACACCCAACTCGTTTCATCTGTGCTGTAAATTCCCATTAATATCACAACACCTTAGTTCCACTTTTTCCCACATTTGTGGAAGATAGGTTTGTTTGTTCGTTGTCTGTATTTTCTGAATCTTTCTTAGTAGATGGTAGTTTGGGGAGCTTATTTTGAACGAAAAGCAGCCTGGCTTTCAGAAGATGTGCTCACTTCCCTAAAACTGCCCTTCTTACTACCTCAAATTTGATGCCTAAATTAATAATGAATTCTAATACTTTTTGCAGTGATACTGCGGAGCATGATTCATCCCCTTGATTTTTGGGGTGGTTTCTACCCCGTTGCTGTCTGAAATGACATCTGCATTCCATAAGGCAGAAATATTTTCAGAACCAAAGTCTAATTTAACAATTAGAATAAAAAGCAAACAAATAAATGAGTCCCTCAGATGCTGTTAAATCATGTGCCTGGCGCCGGACGGCGGTTCGGCAGGGTGGGGTGACTGGAGCAGCCTACTTTGTCCTTCTGCTCTGCTCCTCTGTCATTTCTGCCTCGCTGCAGTAAATGCTGCACACAAAATAAAAGTACAAACATGTTTTGTTTCAGATGCAATACCTAGAAATAACTTTCCTGGTAAAATGAACTCAGTCTCTTTTTTTCTTTTTCTCTGGGCATTTTGGAGAAATTTCAGTGTGTGGGTGGGGGAAAACAAAGCCGTGGCTGTAAACAGGAACTGATATTGTCTCTGCGCCTGAATGGGGAGAGAAACTGAACTGGCCTCGGTGGTTCTCTCGTACATCTGCAAGTCTGGAAACACTGGGATGATTCACAGTTTGCCGATTAATCCAGGAGCGAGCAAAATGCTGTGAATTAACGGCCATTACAGGGCTGCGCTGGGTGCAAATATCCCCCAGAACAAACCATGTCTCACGAAGATTGCTGAGAGGAAAAGGTAATGGGTCTTAAATACAAATTAGAAGCGGTCCCATCAAAGCTGTTAACATTAAGGTTTGAAAGCCTAACACTGCTATGAGCTGCCTTCAAAAACTCTACGTTTAGGAAGCATATCAGTCTGCGTGTTGGCTCTGTAATGTTTCTATCTCGAGCACTTTGGGCTGTTTCAAGCAGCCTGCACTAATAATTGATAGAAATCCACAATCAGAATGTAGCAGCGCTTCTTAGGGCTTTGAAAACTAATCACATGTACTTTTTAAAATTAAAATTTTCATAGAATGTATGAAGGCAAATATTATCATTATCAGTACATAATTCTTAAAAGCACTACTGCTAACAAAAAGTGATCCAAAATTACAATTTAACCCTTGGCATATGGGAATGTTAAGAGAAGAAGATAGGAAGCACGTTACTTTAACATAAATAATTGTGTAAACAGCAAGATTATTTAACACTCGTCATTGAGCAATGAAAACACCATACCTTAGATAGTAGACAGATGCAGATGTGAATGCAGGCTATGGGCAAGCTGTACCAAGCTACTTTTCCCCATTACAGCACTGATAAGAGGCCCACAAGGAGGGTAAGCCCTGTAATGTAGACAAAATAGTTATGATATCCTGGTCTAAGACATTGTATCAACAGCTTGATTTTGTAAAATTCAAACACACACACACCTAAATTTACGCAGTGGGAGGTCATTCCAGGAGTGCAGGATCATTTCTGGGAGCAGAGTGAATCATGTATGTATATAGTCTTTGCTGCTCAAGAAAGATCAAAGGTGGAGAAGAAGGATGCAGCAAAGGGCACAGTGATCATTGGCAATGGCATATTAGTGCTACAAGAGAAAAAGAGAGTTGGAATCTTCGATGCACTTGTTCCTATCTTAGCTTAAGTCTACATCTGATTTTTTTTGTGTGTGTGTGTGTGTGTGTTTTGTTTAAAAAAGATTTTTTTTCCCCTGGGGGTTAGTACTAGCATTCTGTAAATGTGCCAAACTCTGAGTTTATGTTTTAACCAGTCCAGTGATTATTTGCAGTCCTCTGGGGTTTGTTTTTTAGTCATGAATTTCAGAAGCAAAATCTGCCCCTTGCACAGAGAAAAGCTGCCCCTTCCTCTTGGACACAGCCCTAACAAAAGCAAATGAGGGGGAAAAAAAAGTGTTAATGAAGACTTTTCTCCTCTCTTTTTCTTTTGTGATTGCAGGCTGCTAATGTTAATGAGGACATACTATCCTGGGGTACCAGTAGCATGTATCCCTGTCATAAACAAATCCGTTTCTTTCACTATTTAAATACTCAGGGCTTTGGGAAGCGTCTCTTTGCTTAATAAATGTGTTTAATATTTCCTTTACTTTCCAGCATTATTAAGTATAAACTGTTACTGTAATGGATTAAAAGGGAGTTTACATGGCACTTACATTTGGATAGTCTGTTTTCTTTTACCTTTGCTCTGAAGGATGTGTTTCTGCAACGACTGAATGACCATATGAGCATTATTTTTTTTGTTGTTTCATACAAGCCCCTTTTTCTCCTCCTTGACAGCTCAGTCAGCACACCTTCCATAGTGGCATTTTAGTTTTGTATGTGAAAACGTGGCGTTCAGCAGAATAGATGCATAACAAGGACAAGCTATTTTTTTCTCCATTCCCTCTTCTCTCAGGAGATACCCTGTGACTTCCTCTATTAGTCCATTAATCGCTGTAGCTCAAAATTCAGTCTGATCAAAGGAGCAGAACGAGGTTGAAAAGTGCAGATTCTGGCAATTGACTCAACTGTTTAGATTCCCCACTGAGCTCATTTAGAGCTGGAATTAAGCGATTCCCGCTGTATTTCTCGTCCTTGGCTGGGCGATAGCGCTGCGCCCAGCGCCGCGCTGGGGAGGGCTGAAGGCAGCGCAGCCGCCCCGCAGCCGGACCCAGCCCGCGCCAGGGAGCAGCCTCCGGCAGCTGAATCTCCCGTGCCAGGAGAGAGCTGAGTACTCGTCTTCAATCCGATAAGAAGACCTGTGTTTAGATTGCATTTGTTATGTGACGGCAGAAAAGTGAACCGAAGGTGCTGGAGTCAATAGTGATGATTCTGGGTTTTCATTTCAGCATCAAGTTTCCACCTCTTGCGGCTTCTCGTACCGAGGTCGGTGTGTGTTATGAGTGGGAAGGAAATTATTAATAAAAAAAAAAGTAAACGGGAAATTTGTAAACAACACAAAGTTTCTTGTAAAAGTTTTCTCTACAATGTGATGACTCACTTGAGGGATACAGTTGGTTTTAATGCCTATTTATACATGTAGTTAGAAACTGGTGCTGTTTTCTCTCATTAATAGTCTTGCTGGTTCTTGTTTGCTTAAGGCAAAAATGCAGACTGCCCATACCTGTGTTGTTCACTGCAGATTAACATCGGATTTTGCAATCCTTATACATCTCAAATTCCAGTTGGTGTAACCAGGAGTTGCAGGTTCTCCAGGAATAGTGTTGGGCTCTTGGTGTCATTATTTGTGGTTCTACAGTTTCCCAAAGTGTACAGAAGTAGACTCATTTGATGTGTAAGTTCTTATCTCATTAAAGTGAATTATTGTTACTGAAATGTGAATGGCATTCTATTATCAGAAAATATTATGTATTTAATGGTTTAAGAGTGCTTAAGGTCAGCAAGAACAGAGGAATGCTGATAACATCACCTTAGATTGTGTGATGGTCCTGAAATGTGAGTAAATCTTTAACTGAAAAAAAAGTTGTGCTGGACATGTCAGTGTTTTCCTGTAGTTCAGACCTTTGTCTAAAACCTCAGCATTTATTTATGTAGTATTTTACTTAAAAAAAAAAAAAAATTAAAACCTGACCAATTAGTAAGAACATTTTTTTATTAAGAAAAAGTGTTGGCAGTGAGGGGGGAAATGGACACATCCATTTCGTGCCGAGTCCAGAGTCTGAACTTTTGCCTACATAGGTGGCAGATATATATATGGCTATAAATTTTAATTTAAAAAAGAACTGTGACCTTCATCAGGGACCCTGTGTAGAATGAGTATTAGAAAAGAACTCCTGACTTGGGTGTGCTGCTCCATTCTAGGTTAACTCAATATATAAAACTACTGTGCTTTAGCTTACAGAGGTTTCCTCAAATTTCACACTTTATAAAGCACTTGTCAATATAGTGAACCGAGAGAATCCTCTCTCGGTGATTTCTTGTTTTTTTGCCTATGATACCTGTATTGAGGCTTTTCATAAGATGAAGTGCTGTCTAGTTGCATTTAAAATACACATTTTTGCCTATTTCTGTCCTGATTAAGCTAGAGGGAGGGTACCTACCTGCTGTCTAGATTACTGTCAAATTTCACTGAAAGTACAGTTGAATTGTAGCCTGTTCTCCAAACAGAGCCTATTTTCTCCTTCTGACTGAGTGCTAAAAGGCTTTTACTGCTGCACTAACATTTTCCAAATAAAACGTTTTTGCCAATTTCTGAAGAAATAGCAGAACAAGTAGCACCTTAGACATGCTGGAAGGAGTCCTGCGCCACGGATTATAAACTGAAACAGTTGGCCAGAATAAGGAATTAAAGTAATCCCTGATATTAGGAACATGAAAATGAGATGACCTTCTGTATGTGCCCCTGCATGAGTTTCTAACCCAGCTGTGCTATAGGTTCCCCTTTATCGCTGTTCCTCCATACCTTTACTGTGCAGAAAACAAAAGACCAGCCCATTCATCTGGGAAACTGGAACACACGCTTGCAAATATTACAGACTTTAAATGCATTGTATTTTTAACAGTAGTTCGTGATTGGAATGACAGGAAGGAAATGAGCAGAAAACATCCTATTCTATCTCTATATAAAATCTTGCTTGTGAAAGATACAGTTACCACAATAATGATCGGAGGCTAATTGATTCATTGTGCTGGGAGACAAGTGCTGAGCGGAGGAGCCAGCGGGGTCATTTTCTTGCTCCAACTCCACTTTGGTTGTTTGCTGAGGAAGGGCAGGAGAGGGTTATAAAGCTGCTGCCACTACATTCAGCGCATGTTTTTCTCAGAAAAGAAGAGACACCGCCAGCCAAGATCTCTTTCCTTTGGAAATTGTGGCTGGGAAGGGCCCCTTTGGCTCAGCAGACAAAGTGGGCAGTCAGACAGCCCCTTTCCTGAATCCCAGGCAGGCACCAGACGGCTGAAGGAAGAGAGGCACCAGGCTGAATTAGATTGCCTCCTGCTTTGGACAGTAAGGCAGAGAGGCAGGCTTAATTGCTTTGCAGCTGTTCATTTTTTCCCCTTCTCCCTCCCCTGCCCTTCTCTCCCTCCTCCAAGCTGACCCCTGCGGCACCCGCATCTCCAGCCCCAAGGAAACCTCCCCAACTTGGGGAAAAGTGTCAAATGTTTCTGGACTCCTTTTTATCAGCCTTTATACCTGTATTTCAAGTCCAGCAGCAAATGGGAAGAGAAAGGAAAAGTATTAAGAAAAAAAAGAAAACAACAGACTCCTCAGCGTAACCTAGTAATTTATTGCCTTTTTTCTGCGTTAGTTTGTAAGCTGGTTTCTCAGTGCTGCTCGTGGCAAGGGGCAGGCTGGGGCAGGGGACAGGGCAGTGACAGGCAGATGTCTCGGGTGACAGCCTTTTGGGAGAGGCAGCTGGATGTCATCACTGTCAGGTCCCAGCACCCTGTCTGAGTGGACAAACTGGGAGCGCCTTTGAACGAGCCCCTGCGATGTGGTGCTCCCCGCAGTAGGATTTAGGAGACATTTAAGATTTCCTTTCCAGAGCTGTGACACCCTTTATGGAGATGTCCCAGACAGCTGCCTGGCAGCGTGGTTGTCAGCTGGGGTTGATTTGGTGGTGCTCTTACTGATAAAAGAGCCTTGACACCGGTATGTCCTTCACCCGACTATTACAGGAAAAGGTTTTTTGAACCTCGGAGAACTTGCAGTGGTCACCTGCCCTCAAAAACTGGCCAAGCTTGCAATCCCAAACTGTTGGCAGTGTGGAGATGAGGTACAGACAATCCCAAACTGTCTGTACCTCATCTTTGTGCAGGAAGGAGAGTTTGTGTTCTTAATTGCTCTCATTCTGCTCCCAGTTTTAAAAAAATAAGAACATGTTTCCCGTGCCTTAGCAATGAGACTGCAGTCAGCTTTCAGCTCACCTGCTTTGCAGAGACGGGCTTTGCTTGTCTGCTGCTCAGCCAGCCTTCCTGGGTCTGTTCACCTGCAGCAGCAATGTCAAGCTAACCCAGTTTTGCAGCTGGTATCAAGTGCCAGAGGCAAGCTTCGTAGATGTCTCTTTAATTCCTGCACTTGTAGAATTTAGTGTCTATTTTCCCTCCAGTTCCACTGACTCACGCAGTCCTTGGGGGCGGAGGCAGAGGGAGAACAAGAAGGCTGTAACCCAGGTCTAATTTACTCATCTGGTGAAGCCAGTCATCAATGAGCCTTTCCCCTCTCTGTCCGCAAAGATAGTGCCTCTCGGGAGCCTGTTTGGCCTCCTGGTTATAATTATGGCATCAGTAGTTTCATACTCGACTGTCCTTCTAGGCCACCTGCATCTCCTCTGCCAGGGTGTCGTGTCCAGGTGCTCGTGTGGGAGCGTGAGATGCCCGGTGAGCCGACAGCAGGGTGCGGGGCGAGCGGCCTGGCGCTGGGGCCGGGCACGCGGGGCTGTCCTGGCACGCTCATCTCTTTCTGGGGGACATGTTTGCTGCTTATTTATTACCATATCTTTAACAGCATACACCTGAACTTAAGGTGGGCACCAGTGCAGGTTTTGGGCACGTTTCTCTTAGTGCCCAAAACTGTAATGGGGATCTTCAGTCGGGGCCGGTGGAGAGAGAGAGGGTGCCATTCCTGGAAAGGCAGCACAGCTACCAGATACTTTGGTGGTGAGAGGGATTTGTGTTTGCAAGAAATGGATTTAGAACTAAGGTACAGTAGCATGTAAGTAACTTCTTTTTCTTTTATTTAAAAAAAATAATAAAAACTCTGTTCAACAAGCAGCCTACAATAGCTCTGCCAGTTAGATTTGAATTAAAACTGGCTCCACGAGGTACAAAGGCTTGAAATCCTCATTGCAGAGACCGGAAATCCATTGTGGCGTTGTGATTAGTGCTGGTGAAATCGGAAACCTTTCTCCGGGCAGATAACAATCTCACAAATGAAAATATAACCTGTTAATCCTGAATTTTAACGAGGATGGTTATGCAACTCTAGGCCAAATCCAGGATGTGTCCCATCCTTGTGCTCTTGGTCAGAAGGGTTTGCTGATAGAGAAGGGTGGGATGGCCCCCCTAGAGTACCCTCTCCCAAAAGCACTCCTGCTTTATGCCAGGTCTGTGGCCCAAGGCGGGAGGTGGGGTGCTGGGGGTGAAGCTAAGTGCAGAAATTGGGGTTCACGTGTTGGGACCAACCTCTCTGAATCTCTCAGCTGAAGTACCTTAAGATGGGGCCTCTGTTTAATATTCCCTCCCCGTGCCAGTCACTGCTGCCAAAGGAGGGGTGATCTGGCTGAGGCCATCCATGCTTTTGCAGTCCCATAATAGTCCCTTTAATTATGGATAACAATAGGTTCTGTTTTTCCTATGTTAATAACAAGTTCCAGGGTATAAATAACTCTGCAATTAAAACAAAACGCCGAACGATTTACCATTTGACAC
The DNA here is from genome assembly GCA_013399075.1 of Chloroceryle aenea. Taxonomy (NCBI): domain Eukaryota; kingdom Metazoa; phylum Chordata; class Aves; order Coraciiformes; family Cerylidae; genus Chloroceryle; species Chloroceryle aenea. The sequence continues at coordinate 311,586 of VWZY01010386.1, forward strand.
CTATGCAGTTTGCTGGAATTTATTCTCCCGCCCTGAATATTTTATAATTGTTTTACAAAGAGCACATGGATGCTCCAGTCATTAAGAAATGCCAACCAAGGTACATTGTGGCAGCAGGGAGCAGAGAACAAATAGCTAAGCCTGTGCCGAGGCCGTAGAGAGCTCTCCTTTCTGACATGCAGACATGGTCTGTTTGACTACTTCTGTATATTGACCTTTGTTTTTTAAGCAGAACACGAACAGTCAGGATCACTTTATTGTAGGACCCCTTAACACCTTCAGAGACTTTTCAACATCTGTTGATAAGAGCAGAATATGTGTACCACAGTCTGAAACATCTCTGTGGCTCCTCCTGCATTTGAATGCTTGCAGACAGATGCTGCAGGTCCCTTGCTTTGTGCATTGAGAAGAGCCAATCTATATGTAAAAATACGTGGAAATAGGCCTGGGGACTCCAATCATGGTGGCCAAGGAGATCAGAGGAGAGGGAGAGGGAAAGTCACTTCTACTTTCAAGCAGGGAGACACAGAGCATTGTCTCTAGTTCTGGAGACTGACGGTGATGTGTTTGATGTGGAGCCTGCGAATGGAGTTGCTTAAATATACAGGTACGCCTGAAAATGTAAAAATAAAAGCAGTGCTATTTTAAGACTCTAAAATCAGGGATTATAAATAGCCCAGCTGGTGTGTTACTCCTGTCTGGGTGTGTCAGTCCTAAAACATCACCACAACTGTCACTTCCCTTTTGAAGCAGCTTGTTGGCTAATGGCTGCGGCAGGGGAGCCTCCTCTGCATTTCCATGTTCTCTCGATAAGCACAGGTCAATGATAAGATGCTTTCCAGGGTGACGTGTCCATCACACAAGCCCTTCGCTTTTCTGGCTTGGACCTGTGAGCAGACACAAGTGGGAGGGTGGTTGCACACTGGTGGGGAGGGATTCGGCATCGGCAGGGTAAAGCAGAGCTCACTCTGCTGAGCACAGGCCGTGGAGCCAGAGCTGCTGAACCCTGGACAAAAGGCATAATCGTTGTGTGGTTAAGCAATGGCTTAGGACTTGTGAGATGTAGATTTAGCCCTCTCTGATGTCAGCCTTCCTCTGTGACTGGTTGGGATTCATCTGCCTGTTCCCACCATTTAGGCTCCTCCTGTGGCCTGTGGAGAAAAAGATCTTTAGAGGGTAATTTCACTTCACCCTAATGTGCACACTGAGATGTGATGAATGGTCTGCACTGAGGGAAGCCTGGACAACACACAGGCTTGGCCCTTCTCTGCTGCAGGTACCTTTATTCTCCATCTTTGGAAGCAGCAGCAGCAGCTGTGGTGATCCCATATATAAAAGTCTGTGAAGTTGAAAGTCATATGGGTACCTGAAATAGCTAACTTCTGCCTTAGAAAGCATTTTTGTTTCTGTCTGATTTTCCAGTGTGGTGGCTGGAGAGAAGTACCTTTGATAGTGCTCCACCACCTCAGTACCACGGCTCAGGGACAGGCTCTTCTCTGGCGGCTGCTTCCGAGAGGAGTTCTGGCTGCCTCCTGCACCGAGTAATGATATGTTTATTTGCAATATATGGAGCCAGGAGATGTCTCTGGGTGATAGGGATCTGGGGACTATTAAACCAAAGAAGGCAAGGTTGGAACTCAAACTGTAAGAAGACTCGTTTGGGTCTAAAGGAAACAACTACACATCCAAATAATGACAGGGTTCAGAAAGGTCTGTGGTGATGTATCTCAGGATGAGGTGCACATGTATCTGCCAAGCCCCTGCACTGGTAGGATGTCAAAATCTGAGTTACTCTTAGCAGGAGCTCTAAGCAGCCTATATCCAGAATGTGAAGAAAAGGGTGTTCATTGGCCTCTCCTTTTCACAATAGACAGAAATGGGCCAGGAATTTCTCACGGTGTAGCTGAGTCTTTTCCAGAAAGGAGGAGTTTACTTTATTTTCTGTCAGTGGAGGAAAGCCTGCAGATAGGCTGTGTCTAGCATCAAGAAAAGAGGCAAAAAACCCTATATCTGAAGGTTTCCAAGAGTTCTTGCTGAATTATTCCTCCATAGCCTGCTTGTAACATAGAGGAGCTGTGTCCTGATGTGATGCTCCCCTAGCACAGTAGCAGGCATTTGTATTTTACAGTGATAGAGAAGGCGATTTCCATCAAGAACCAAATGGGGACAGTAGCAGTGACAAAGATCTTATGGGTTCAAAACCAATAAGCTGGCAGCTCTGGCTTCAAACCTGGATGTCTTGAACTAACTACCTAGACAGAGTACTTTGGTAAACTGCTGACTGCAGTGGGCACCTGCGTTCTCCACACTGCCAACAGTCGGGGAGCTTCTGGGGGTGACCTGGACGTGGATGTGTAAAGTTATAGTAGGTACCAGGACAAAAATTAAAGCTTTTGTCTGAAAGTGAAGTTGTTACTTTAGTCTGAAAACACGGACTTGTCCCATTGCTCCCTGTGGTCAGTTGCTCCAGGAGGACAGCAGCAGGACTGATTTAATGCTCCATGTCTTTTTTTCTTTTACACTGAACTCCTAATTACGCCTGCATTTCACTGCAGATTAGCAGGGAGTGCAGTGCGGAGCTGGAGACCCCCGGGGTGCAGCGAGTGCCCAGATCTCCTCTGCCCTGGCCCTGGGGTGTGTTTACAGATGAGATCCGTGGGTGCTCACACAACACACGGACACACTCTGTTACGGTTTGAAGCAGCTCAGTTTGCTTTTTATCCCCCCTCCTTCTTCTTTTCTATAATCATTGCAAAACAGGAACAAATGAGTGTGTCACTTTAAACCATGAAACCACTTAGTCCGTAAAGACAGATTTGGCGTCTTTGTGCTGGCAGTGACAGGCCAGCACAGCGCTCCATAGTGATCCCACTGTTCTCCCTCTGCCCCGCACCCTACCCCCCTCCCCACCCCCTACGCGATTTGCTCCGTGTTTGCCTGCCTCTGTTTTTGTGGTTGGTAACCAGCAAAAGAATGGAATGGATTTAATGATTTGTTGGCTGCGGTGCCTGCATGATTAAGTCAATAAAGCTGCAAGCTGAAAACAGTGTAGTTACAGTATATGACTTTAACCTTGTTAATGCATGTTTATGTCCTCCTGCCCACTGTATAGCTGTACATTGCATAAAGAAGATCTGACCAATCTTTAACCCATTAAATAATTCATAAAGTGAGAGCAGACATCAGCTACTTGCGGAGCGGATCAGTAACCATGGGGTCAGCAATAACTTTGGCTCCCTGGACCATATCCAGCATGTTTAAACTCTGGTGATGTCACCAGGCAAGCGTCTAACCTTAATCATTTGGATGGGAACAAAGGGAAGTTAACTGTTGACATGCGGTGTCTCCACAGAAGAACCTTCGTGAGCGCTCCGCAACATCTCTGCCTCGCAGAGGAGGTGGACTAGCTCCAGCCTCCTTGCTTCTTTTGTACCTTCCATCCTTCCATATAGCAAAAGTGTGGCTTTCAGAGAAATGTTGGCTGACTGGAGGAGATGGTGTTTGGAGGCACTTGGATGTTTTTTTTCATCATGGATAAATTTTGAATGAAAAGTATCTCCTGCTGTGTAAATGACAGAGAAGGACATCTAATGGAGAAGGGAGAAGGCAGATGCCAGGGATGTGGGAGAGGCTGTGGAGTAAAGCAGAACTTGTTCTCACCACAGTAAAAACTCTCACAATAAAATATCAAGCAGCACTTGCAGGAAAATCCAAGGATTCTCACCCATTACCACCTCAAACAGCATCTTATTTTCATACCAGTCAAAACATGGAGCTGACTTCTCCTAACATACAGCCTTCCTTACACAGCTCCCAGAGGGCACCGAGAGATTCTCCAGGTGCAGCGGTGTCCACAGTCATTGTAGCAGCTTCTTTTGCTGGCACGTAAGGGGTGAGTCATGGGATCACGGGCGTGTGGCTGGGACATGCTGCGCTCCGCTGGTCTGTGCAGCCAGGTTAGAGGCCCTAGGGGACCATTACAACTTGGTGTAGTTTAGCGCTGTTTGAGATGCAACCAGCTGTGACCGGACCCGGAGGAGAGATGCAGAGAGGAGGACATGACAAAATCTTGTATGTGGAGTGAAGCAGAAAAAGCCCTTCCACCTCTCACCAGTGAGCAGCATGGAGCAGAGTCCTGCCGCAGGACTTTGGGGCCATAACCCATGGGCAAGGGAGAGGCACCATTTCAGAGGCTGAAGACACAACCCCCACACTGCCCTGGGAACTGACCCTCATCCTCCTATTCTGGGAGTAACATTAATTCCTTTGGGGGGTAAACTGAGAGAGAGGGAGAAATGAAGCGACCTGTCAATAGCCACGAGAAGAAGCTGTGTATGATGGAACTGGGAACTGAACCTGGTCGTGTGAGCTGTCCATACAGCCAGCTTTTATCCTGTGACTCAGTCGCGAAACAAACTCACTGTTCAAGATCATCTCCTTTAGAGGTGGCTTGGGAGTTCACCTTTAATGATCCCATTTTCGACGTCTCCTTCTGACAAATTGCATGCTCACAGTCTCACGAGCTAACCCTCTAAGGAGCGTCCAAAGGGACACTTGCTTGTGCAGGTGAACCCCTCGGAGGCTCATGTCCCTATCTGCACAGTGTGTAGCCAGGTGTGCTCTCAAACAGACCTCTATGATGTGCACATCTTCATGTCTAGGACTCCTGGGGCTATTAAAGGCACCCAGGTTAAAACTCTCACACGGTTGGTTGTGAGCCAGATGGCTGCATACAGCAGAGCATATCTCTGAATCCACTACATTAGCCCAGGAGTGAATTTTCCAGGTGCCTAAAGATACGCACCTTTAGTTGGATATTGGAGCTGGGACCTTCATCTGCTTTTGCCAGCATCTGCAGCCAGAGACCGGGGGGAGACTGACCCCCAGAGCTGATTATCCTCAATCACTCAGTTATTCCCTGTTGTTTCACGGGTGTGCTAATGAAGACTCTCAAATTAATTTACTCTGCTTTTTTTTGTTGTTGTTGTTGTTGGTTTGTTTTTGCCGTAATCCAGAGCAGCAGTCTTTGCTTTAGAGAAGATGCTCCAGAATTTATGGCAAGTTAAATCTGATCTGAGTAGAAATTCTGTGTTCCATTTTCTTTGTTTTTAGCTTGGAACATTGTGTGATGCACCTGAAAATCTTTCCTTACCGGTCTATTGATTTCAATGAATGAACCCAGATACACCTAGTGATGTTTTATTATCGCTCACCCACCACAGGGCGGTAATTTTTGTGCATTGGCTGCATTTTTTTTTCTGCTTGATGGAAAACAGAGTCGCTCCAAGCATATGCTAATGCTGAATGGGGGGGTCCCAACTTCTGACCCATAGCTAATATCCTGCAAGTCACATGAAGCTACCAAGGATTCTTGAGCTGGAGTTCGAAATGCCTATGCTATCAGCAAATAAACGCCATTAATTGCTTCTAATATGTCATGCAGTGGTTAAATGACAAGATCCTTATTAATATTCATGTTATATCAGCCTTTTCAGTGTGTGTGAGGGGGAGTATGAAGTGGTAAAATTATTTAAAATTAGTGGGGAATATTTACAGGAAGGCATAAAGAACTGTCAGTTGGGGAAAGCAGCATTTTATGTTCTTGTCCCGGATGACCTTGCTCCAAGGACAAATCAGAGCTTGATGAAATGAAGCTGCAGATGGCTAGTGATCTCAACTCTGTAATAATGAAATGACACAAGAAAAAAATGAGACATCTACAGTTTGTAAATACAATCAGAATGGAAGGGGAGAAAAGGAATTTTTAAGGGGAGATTGAGTTGACTTGGTTACAGCAGTTCAGCTTCGGGTGTTTTAATAATAATTTCCATTTAAAATAATAATGGAAATGCTCCTTGTTCCCCATACTCAAGGTCACCTTAATACATTTTTCTTTTTTCATATGTCAATATCTTGGTTTTAAAAACTTGATCATGAGGGCTAACTAGTCACAGCCTACTTTGTATCCATTATCTTAGCATATTATTTATCACTGCATCTTGTTTTGTACGTTGTAGTGGTGATTTTTGGCACCTGATTGGGTAGATGATCTGATACAACCACTTCAGATGTTTGAATAGTTTCACCTGTTAGGAAAGAGTAAGGTTGTGAGAGGTTTAATACTGAAAAAGTGATATGATACTCCTGTGCTAGAGCGTGCTTTGTTTGTGCAGTTAGACGAGCGGTCAGGAGCATACCGTGTTGGGTTTTGCATGCAGGCAGATTTTCATGCAAAGGTCTTCCCAGAAGCAGTTAGGCAACCAACTGCTATTGAAAGTTAACAAGACTTGGGCATCTGCCTCTGCAAACTGAACCTTTGCATGAAAAGGAAAAATAAATTCATGGAAACATTAACTTGTAGAAATGAAGGGATTTGCAAATCTGTGGGATCCAGATGATCCAGGCCACCTCCCTGCAGTTCACAGAGCTTTTCAGAAATGGGAAGGTAGAGAACTGATCTCTCCCATTAGCTTAAGATTTCTTGGCTCTCACTTTGTTAGCAGGAAATCTTTTTTTGATTGGAGCTTTTCTGCTCTCCCTTATACACAGATCCACCGGCCAGTTGTTGCATTTCTCTGTAGCAGCTTCTGGCGGGTGTTGAGCTAACCCAGCTCCTTTTGAATCTCACTGACACCTCTGCGAGCGTGCCTTGACATAACACAAGGACTACTTGAGTCAAGCCACTTTATAGATACGAGATGTTGTAGTTTGTCATCACAGCTAGCTCAGCCTTGTAGAGACAGGCAGAAGGACTACCAGCTGAAATTGGGTGAGATAAATGCAGTTTTGGATTATCTCATTGAATTTATAGGCAAGCTGCCCTCCATGGGAACAAGAGCTTGGTGTCAAGGGTTAGAGAATCATGATAGCTGTACAAGCCAAATATAACTATTTTGTTCTTTCCAGAGAATTCAATTTTGGATCTTGACTGTATGTTACATAGGCAGGTATAAAACACCCATCTCTGCATCTTTGGCTGTGTTCAGGTAAAGCCAGTAACAGATACAGTTTACGTTAAAATGTGGTGGTACAAAGACTTGGTGGGGATGAGAGCAGCCCTGGAGCGTGGAAGAAGTGTGTGTTAACACTGCAGGTACTTAGGTCCCATTGCCATCAGGGTTCTGGCAGAGCCTCCATGTGCCTCTACTCCTCCAGAGAGATTTACCTTACACTCAGGATGGTGGATAAAAGCTGTTCTGGGCTGCCTTCACTTACGGCATGGGAGTTCATCTGGGCCAAAGGAACTATTTGCAGGGAGCTGCCATTGTTGCTGGAGTCTTGATTGTGCCTCCCTGCAAACACTGCAGTCCCTGGGAGGTTGTGTGTGTCTGTGATACACCAGCTCTCCCATCCGTGTTGTGCCTCAGGCTTTTGGCTGCTCCCAAAGCAGTTTCCCGTGTTCTCTCTAACAATGTGGCGCTGGTAACAGCATTACAGCTTGATTTCAACTTGCCTGCTAAAGGACACATTTCCATCTAAGAGAAAAATCACTGCTGAAACAATTCAATCTGGATTTTCTGTCTTTCTGTTGCTCTGATTGCTGCTGCTCTTCAATGGCATGTTTTGATGGATGAAGCCAGCTCTGAAAATATTGGTAGAGTCTTTGCACAAAAGCTTTAACTAATTCAATTATTTTTATTTTTTTTAAGAGAGGAAGTGGACTCAGTTTCCATCTTATTAAAATTCTGGGTGCATTTTTAAAAGCACTTTGGATACTTTGATGGGATTTTATTTTGTTTTGAGCAGCATGCAGTGTAAGAGCAGCTATAGGGAAATGAGTGTTTCATCTACTTTGCTTGAAGGGAGGAGATCCCGATACAGTTGCTAGCCAGGTGTGGTGATCTTGTCATTGCTCCTAGCAAAGAAGGAAGGCTACCTTTGAAGGAAGTTGTTCATGCTCATGCCATATGAAAAGAAAGAAAAACTTAAAAGAACTTCTTTCTTTTTTTTTTTTTTTAAACAAAACCGTATACCCATGGATCACTTACAGTCTTCAAACAAAGCCTTTTCCTGACTGACAGCCCCTGAGATAAGCTTAGAAACTCGAGTCTGGTAGTATTTCACATGCTTGTATATCAAGTAAATGGGTGAAAGATGGGTAAAAAAAAAAAAGATCTACTGAGCTGCACAGTTTGTTTTATCAATGTTCATACATTGTGTTAAAACAAACATGCAAACAAACAAAAAGCTTTGGAGCGTTTCTGAACTGAAAGGCTGTTTTATCATGAAGAGCATCTCTGAATTGTGAGTGGAATAGTGGGGAGAAAAAAGAAGACTTCCAAAGAGCAAATGGAGAGTTTTGTTACGGGCAAGAAGCAGAGGCAAAAAACACACATAACCCCCTGACTTCGGCGTGAAGCGAATGATGATGGCATCTCATGGACATCGCACTCTTTGTCAGGCTGACACAATCATGGGTTGGCTGCATGGATTCACCCTCTTAGTATCTCCTTGGATTATCATCTGTGGAGGCAATGCTCCTTGTTTGTAAAGGTAGCAACAGGGTTTTCTGAAGGGCCACACGAGGTTACTAGTCACTGCGAGTCTATGGGTAGCTTCTAAACATGAAACTCTTACAACTGTGAAATTCAGTGGGTGAGTCAACTTTGACTCTAGTCATGCTTTAATTGCTTAGTTTGTAGTATTTGTAGAGTCATCGTGCCTACAAGTCTTAGTTCTGGACTTCAGAGGAAGGCCTGAAGCCCCACCAAGGAGACACAGTGCACCTCCTAGACAAGAGATGAGGCTCCAGCAGGTAGGGGGTTAGGGGCACAGGGGAACACAGGCATTAGTTTGAAACTAGTATTTGCATTTCCTCAGCAGAATACAGAACTCCCCATACGTAACAGATGTTCTTAAAATACAGAACGCAACTGAGTTAATGAAACTTCACCCCACCCCTAGAGAATTGCTGCCCTTGCGGTGAGTTCAGATCCACCCAGGCTCCCAGTCCTCAGAGCAGACCAGTGGCACAGCACCCTGTCAACTCCTGTAGCCATGTTTTGCCGCCTTGATTTATTTTTTTTTTTAATTTAAACTGTGTGATGTTTCAGTGAATACTTCAAGCTAAGTTATCTATGGTCACAAAAACAACAACAAAAAACATCCCAACTGGTGGAAACAGCAGTTTGTCTCTTTCTCATATTTACAGCAAACATCTACCCCGAGTGACCCATTTCCTTTGGTCTTTCCCTTTCATGCTGGGGTGCTGTGGTTTGTCTCAACAACCCTTCTGTTTTAAGCTCTTCAATTACTGGATTCATCTGGATGTCCCACTGAAAGTGGAGGGAATATTTCTCAAATCAGCGGTGTCTTTGAAACGGAATAAACTTTTAAAGGCAGCCACGATGTGCATTCTCAATTAGACACGTTTCTGTTCTTCCACTGCTGCTAAAGCTTTCAGTTAGGAAGTGCAGTTCTTCCCCCACTCTGCAAATACCTACCGAAATTTGAAAAGCTGCCTGTCTCTCTGTAACCTTGCTGTGACCTGGTTATCTGTCAGAACCACAAAGAATTCAGTCTCTAATTAGTCCATCTGTTAACTATTGAAATTCATGGCTTAGTTTTATTGTCCGGGCCTGTAACATAATGCTGAATGGTCTCACCTGGCAGCTTATTTCTTATAAAGCAAATGTGCCTTTCCAAGAGCCATTTTGGTGCAGATAACTGTCTTTTCAGCATTGGACAAATGACTCTGTCTAGCAGCCTGCGGTCCCCTTCATGCCCTCACTGAAATAAATTGTACATCTCCAATAGCTCTGGGCTTAAGTCAATACAATTTAACATGTACATTTCTTTGTTATATTCTTTAGAGTTACACCACAAGAGCAGATGGGAAAGTTTAATAATGATAAATTAGTTTAGTGTTTTCACATAGTCCTAAAAAACAATGAATGCCCTTTATTGAAGATTAGAGGGATTTTACATATTTGCCAATGAGCGATTAAAGCTCTAGCTCAGATCCTCAGAAAGTCTTGCTTTTAAATTCTTTTTGGACTGTTTGTTAATGAGGATTCAGAGGAATTAGGGGCCATAATTTTCTCCATTCTTGCTTAAGTGAAGCCCCAAAGTGATTACTGTATGTGTAACTAAGTGCTGAGGACTGGAGTTTATCAGCCACGTTCAGAGAGAACAATTCATCTCCACGCTTATTTACTGCAGTTGTGCATCTCGTTTGTAATCAGATGATGGGCTGGGCTGGGCAGGTCGAGCTTGCCAGTGGATTTTTAGAAGGATGCGGATTCATAAATAGACGTGGTAGGTCTCGGTGGGACTGTTTGCACACTTGCCATTAAGTGTGTGCCTGCATGTTTTGTTGGACCAGACCCACGCTCACTACAATTGGACACAGTACAGCAGATGCATTTGCCCAGCCTGAACAGCCCATTGTGCACTGGCTGGGCAGCTGGGAGAGACTGGTTTCACTGGGCTGTGCAGCAGCTTTTACAATTACAGACAGTGGCTGAACGCAGACATGAACAGTGCATTCCAACAAACCTGGAACCTGGTTCTTTCCTCCTTGCTCTTCAGATGAGTGCATGAGATACTAAGTCAAAAACCCATGAAGTCCCAGCGCCTCTTTGAACAGAAACTGCCACACTGGAAAGCCCAGGGCATGCTGCAGGAGCTCTGGACCTGTTGTGTCACAATTTGCCTAGCAACAGAAACACGTGCTCTCAAACACACGCTCTCCAGTTCCAGGTCTGTGTGGTATGCTGCTTGGTCAGGGATTCTGCCCATTTTGTGTTTGAATGAACCTGCTACCTACATGCAAACACATTTTTTTAAAAGTTGAAGAAAAAGAAGCCCCAGTAGCCATCTGTACCCTCCAGTATAGCTAACAGCATCTCAGCTGCACAATCCCTCGGGTGTGAACAACCTCTTCAGTTGTTCCTGACATTGACACTACAATTCTCCTCTCTTTGCTGCCTCCCTTGATTTTAAAATGGGATAGTCCAAACTATAGACAGATTAAGTTTACGGCTTGTTTGGCTTGGTCTTACAATGGGAAGGAAAGTGGTTTTTCTTGGGGAATGATGAAAAGGAAAAATGTTTAAAGTTCATTAACCTTTGGTACAGATAGCAGTGTCCTTTAGACTACACCAGAGCTATTCTTAGTCATGACGTTTAAGTGGTTATTTTTTAGTGTAAGGGAATACAGTAGTTCCCACTAGTGGTGAAAAGAGGAAAAGAGAGAACTTTTTTTTCCTTCCTTTTTTTTTTTTTTTCTTTTCTCTTTTGGTTTAACCTAAATGTGAACTGTAGAAGGCAGGATTTTGAATTCATTCCTTGTCTTCCTATCAACACTATTTTGTTCTAATTTTCCCTAAAGCAATATTTATATCTATAGATTGTTTCTTTGCTGGCTAATTAAGTGTTATACAACTTCGCTCTGAAGAACTCAGCAACCCGTCCTGTATATTTGCAAATGAACTTTGCTGATTGTCATTATTGGTGTAGGGTGCCTGCAGAAAATCCCGCATAATTAAGCTGTGGTACTGCTATAGCAGAAGAGCCAGAATTAGTTATGTGATTTACACTTCTTTACCATTAATAATATGGAAAAATCAACATTATTTTCTTGATGATGTTTAGGAGAAATTAGAAGGAGGTGGACATGTTTAGGAAAAGAGACTTTAATGTTATGACTTGTTAATGCAATAGCCCTGAGCAAGACATCAGAATGATTGTCCTTGCACTAAACTCATTTGCTTCAGTAAGCACAGACCCTCTGCACGCAACAAGACAAGTTTGGAGGAAATTGGATAGATGGCAGGGCTTTTGGTGGTATGAACATTTCAGTGTCTTTCATGTGCAGAGTACACAAACTGAATCCCTCCACTTTCAAATATTCCCCTAGAGGCAATCTGCATTATTCAAAGCTTAACTGTGGCTGCAGAATCCTGTCTGACATGAAAGCAGAGTGCTAGCTTTACATGAACTTTTATATTTACATCTGTAGTAAATCATATTTACTTTTTTCCTCCCCTCTCTATATTTCTGTGCTAGAGAAGGAGTAAAATGGGTAGGAGGGAAGGGGGAGGAGGAGAGATGTCCAGCAGAATTGTAAGCAAAGCACCCGTAATAAAGTCTAGTCTTATGAGACTGCCCATGAATAGGAATGATAATGAGAGCAGTGATGAGCTGCAGGTTTGTGACTTTTAGTAAATTATCTATCAGGCATTTACATTTCATCAATTGTGCTTTTCCATAATAGACCAAAGTGCTACAACAAAAGGAGGCACCATAAAAATGAGTAATTTCAGTGACCTTCTCGGTAATCGCTCTTACAGAGAACGTCTTGGAAGGAGTTGGGTGATTCCTCATGGTGAAGCTGCTGTGGAAAGGTGCCCCAGGCCCAAGAAGCCTGCCTGGTGACAAATGCCTTCCAAGGCTTTCTTCTGGCCACTCTGAAACATGGCTCGCATCCTGTTTTCTCCATCTGAGCATGCTTCTAATTGTCAGATGTCAAAAGGCAACAACCATTTTCTTCTTGCTTATCTCCTGATAACATTGATTTTCAAACAAAGGATGTGGGCTTCCATTCTGAAAACAAAGGAAGCATGCCCCAGCTAAGGATGCTGGATATAATATACATACTTCTCCCTGCCAATAATAACAAAACATCATAAATAATATAGAAGCTGGATGTGAAAATGGAGAAAGGGGAATACACTGGTGCTGCTGTGCCTGGGTATGGCACTTACAGGATCGCTTCCCTTCTTGTCCTCAGTGAGGCTTTGGCTTCTTCACTCATTTCCATCTTCTATTTCCCTGACTACCTTTCAGATCCCAAGATGTTTAGACTTCAGTATTTTTTAAATTCTTTTTCCCTTTTGTTCTGTGTCTTCATGATGTTCTGCTGAATTTTTTTTTTCTTCCTGCAATGCACTTTTTTTGGAGGCAAGTCCTCAGCTGGTGAAAGTCAACTCAGATCTTTCACTGGGGATTTACAGCACGGCCAGTTTGCACCAGCCAGGAATCAGGCCCAGTGCATTACTAATTTGTAGCTGGCCATGACGTGATCCTGCTTTTCTGCATGTTCTCCTCCCCTCTCATAGTTAGCTCTCCTTGTTTATCCAGTCATGGAACCCACCAGAACCACTGCAACCCCAGGCCCATGTTTTCCTCATCTTTCTGGGTCCCTGGTCTGATGGCACCTCTTCCCCTCCTCTGCCTTCAGCTGATGGTTTCTTTTACTGTAGGCTTTACATTCAATTGCCAAATCCTACTCTGATGCAACTTTTCTTTCCTTATGTCTTTCAGTGTAACAGTTGGGGAACTGGTGGGAAATGTGACGCTTTACTCACATCCCTTCTGCCAGCCAGGCAGCCATGTGACACCAGTAATGGCAGTGAATCAGTCCTGTAGCCTTGGGCTAGTCACAAAGAATTTTGGATTAACCTTTTGCTTCTCTCACTGATTTTTGTGCTGATCCTCAGAAATGAGAGCAGTCTCCTGCCCTTCACTGTCTTCACCATGACATGCAGGTCCATGTGAATCCCCAAGGTGTTTTGGCCTTGGGACAGGCAAAGACTGCAGAGAGGACATCAGCAGAGAGGATAAGGGCTTCTCTTGTTGCCTCCCTGATGAGATTAATTTTCTTTTTTCATCTTTCTTGGCAGGATCAAAATCCTGGAATTGTTGCCAGACTTCAGGAGCCGGGCTCCATCCCAAGCGGAGGCTCTGTGCCGGCACCAGCCACAGTGAATGGGTACACGATGAGGAACCATCTACTGAAGCAACAAATAATGAAAAGACAGCTGATGCAGGTACAATGCCTCTGTGGGTTGTCGTGGCTGTCCACTTCACTGGGAAGGGCAGGACTAACTGGAATGGGGAAACCACCAGTCAGCAAACACTAAGGAGTGACCCTGGAATTGCTGGGCTGAGTCAGACTAGGGCTGTGGTGAGTCCAGGATGTGCTGCCCAAGAAAGGCCGAGACCAAGTGCTGCTCAGCAAGTTTGAGTGCAGATCTGCCCACACGTAAGCAAGGGAAGGATTCAGTCATCTCTGTATCATGGCAGTCATCCTTGGTCAGCCACAGAGTTGGGAGGGAAGGTGCAGAGATGAGAGTCTTGAAGAGTGAGTCGTCCTCAGGAGAGATGTTCTCCATGCTTGCCTTGCTCTCTGTTTGCCTGGGGATTTACCAGAGCAGATGTTAGGCTCCAGTTTGTCCTGGACAACAGAGGTCCCAGTACATGGTCTGTAGCATGCTTTTTGAAGGAGCAGGGACAGGGATTCCCACAGACGAGTTGTGTGAGGCAGCACTGAGCATGTGCTTCTGACTTTCTGAGTGTGCTACTGGATTTGGGTCAAGGAAGCTCATTTCTTTGGATGGGAAATGAGATGAGAAGTAGCTCAGTAAAACCCTCAGTAAAATACCATCCTCACTGATTAAAGTCCCTTTCAAAATCAACTTTGCCTTCTTGACATCAGTTGGCTTCAAGCTTATCTGTGCTGCTGTAACACAGCGGGAGCCAAGCCTCAGCTTCCACTGTCTACGGACAGTTCCCTGGGTGGCAGCTGCTGTTCACAGCAGGGATTGAAGTGCGGTGGTGGGTTCTGGTGTTAAAACGGTGGGAGATGCAAATCAGGTCACTTGGAGAAAGCCAGCAATGCCTAGCTCAGCAGTCACCCGCTAAGGATCCCTGTTTTCCTGTGGTTTACTGCTGTGTTCTGGTTAGAAGTGGCAGCCAGCACAAAAGGTGATGGTACACACAAGCAGAGTCATCCTCCAGCAGGGCCATCGCCACCACCAGTCTCCCATTTCTCAATGTGTCCCCGCAGTGCTGCCACAGATTCTGTGCACCTTTTGTCCCTGCATCTGGTACTTCAGAGAACACATAGCCATCAAGAGAGGTGCTGGGGAGACACCAGGATTCCTGCAGCCTGTGGCTCTGCAGCACTGCACTCATAAACGGGTGAACATGAGGGTCTTCATGTTTGTCCAGCTCCCCGTGGGCCTTGGGCTGCCCGCAGAGCATTGGCCAAAGGCTGCGCTTCTGAGCGCTGTGCTGGTGTCAGGACACCTTTGTGAGAAGGGGCATGGGAGCAATTAAGAACCAGTCTGAAATGAACTGTCTGGACTGAGTCTCATCAGAGGGGGGTGTGTGTATGGGAGAGGTTGATGATGGTGACAGTGGCTACACTTCAAGTGTCTGCTGCTATTCTTGCTTGTCAAGAGACTGCAACTTGAGTGCCATGCCCCTTGTTTTCCAGGAAAAGCAGAGACAAAACATGCTGGGAGTAACATCTGAGCAGAGGAGTTTGTTTGCGGCTCAGCAAATAAACCAGTTTCAAGGTAAGGAGGGAGCTAGTGTGCTATAAAAAGCCTCATGGAGCCAGGGTCTGATTAAACACAGGGCGCTTAATGGTTCTCTGCCCTGAAATAAAAGCATTTCACATTTTGTCACATATCATGAGATTCACCCATTTCCTTATTGCTCCAGTAATAATTCCGTTAGTAACAAAGAACACGGAGGAGAGGCCCGTGTAGCGGAAGACAGCGCAGCGGCCATTTAGGGCTCTGCCATGTTTCCGGGGTGAACTCAAGCTCATCAACTGACGTGTCTCTTTGTATGCAGCCGTGCAGCAGCCCCTGCCCGCCGACTGCAGCCAGGTGATGCCAGCTCCTCCACCCAACCACCGCATGCTGCCCTCTAACTCAGCCGTGCTCCAGAGCACCTTGGGCTCTGGCATGGCCCCAGCCACCGCCAGCCAGAACAGCGGGTCGATGGTGATGATTCCACATAACCCTGGCAAGCAGCAGGGGATTTTTCCGCCTAATTCTGACTTTAACATCCCGCTGCGGCCGAGCCAGAACTCAATGGGCATGAGCTCAGGGTGCCAAACAGTTCACAGCCACTCCGCTGCGCGGCCGGGAATGCCGATGGCGGGCTTCAGTTCCGCTTCCTTAGCCAACCACTCTGTGACTCAGCAGCACTTGAGGCAGCCGAGTATGCCAAGAATCCCTAACGTCTACCCCAGCTCATCTGCCCAGATGTGGACGCCGACCGCCGTGCCGAGAATGCCAAATCAAAGCCAAATGGATGCCAGCATGCAGCAGTTCTCCAGTAACGCGCTCTTCTCCAAACAGAACGTGAGGCCGAGCGCAGCGGGTCAGCAGTTCTCCCAGCAGGCCGTCGTGCCTCCCAACCAGATTGCGCCTGGCGTCCAGGTCAGACAGATGCAAAAACTGAGCATGGGGCAGTCTGGCCAGGGCTTGAGCTCAATGAGTAATCAGAACTTGAGACACAATTTAACCAGAGGACCATTGCCAGCTATGAATGTTATGAAATCAATGCAGCAAGGAGTGTCCAGTTTTAACCAGCTCAATCCTGCCTCGGGCCTTGGCCCGCCCAGCTACCCTTCCACAGGCCAGCCGCCCGACGCCTTCAGCAGGATGGGCACCGCTGCCGAGCTGCCGCAGTATGACTTCGTGTCCCAGCACAGCAGTTCCATCCTGCCCACCAGCTGCAGCGACACCGACTTCCTCGACTCCCTCATGAAGAACAGCAGCAGCAACGATGAAGAGTGGTTGAACAATCTGACAATGATAGACGACATTTTGGGGCAGCACGCTCAAAGCTCTGGCCACGTTTAGCTCGGGGACAAGAAGTCTCGGTGTAAATAACGTACGTATGGCTTTTGAGCGTAACAGGCAGCCCATGGAAGCCACCACCTCTTTCGATACAGAATGAACAGACTCGGCCAATTCTTTGCCCGCATCAAAGTTTAATATTGGCAGTTTTTCAGATGACTGTATATATTTGAATATTTTGTAAATTATGTTTTCCTAAACCTTAAATGTAGAAGTATTTATACTTCTTTGCTGGACTGTTTGTAAATAAATCTATAGCAAACTTTTGGTTTTATTATAGGGATTTCATTATATCTTGTTATAAATATGCAAATAATATTGTTAGTTTCAGTAATACTGTGTATTACAGCATAAAATACTTATGTTTTTGACATAACTTAACACATGAACTAGGGGTGTCATTGCAACCAGACTAAGCAGAAATCAAATATGGCATCTGTTCACCCATATCAAAAGGAAAGATTGAATAGTTGCATTCAAAAAAAAAAAAGCTATCAAAGGAGCTGCTGATCCCCTCAAAACTTAGCCTTGCAGCCCATATCTGGTATGTAGGTCCCACCTGGGCTCCCAGTGCGTTCAGGGACCTGCCCACAGAGATCCATTTGCAAGATCCCGGGCATGTTCTCAGCTTGATGCACTCCAGTAGGTCGGTTTGACACCGACAACGCGCCGTCCGGTGTCCTGCAGTGAGAGTGTGCTTGTGATGTTGCAGCTGCTGACCAGCATGTGTGTCTGGGCATCGCGGGCATGGCGCTGCCGTGCTGGTTACGCTGGGGAGGAGGCACGGGGCAGGCACTGCCAAGCCTCCCCGGCCACTGTACCCTTCAGCGAGAAGGTAGCTCTGGTTTGCGCACCTCTGCCATGTATATTTGTAGTGTACAGGTGATTTGTTCCTGGTTTTAAGGCTTTTCATAATTTCTGTTTTAATGTGAGACTTTTTTTCAGGGGAAAAGTCTATAAACATTAATAGTTAATTTTTGATGTTTTTCTGTCAGCTACTATTGTCCTATGTATATTTAAGAGTCTGTTTATAAAAGATTCACTGTACTGTAAACTTCTTAAAATGTTCATACTTTGTGTAATCATATTTTAATAGTCACGTCATATTTCGCAATACATTTGTAATATAATGTCAGCTTCAAGCACAGAATGTTTTTTTCTTCATACCATAATAAACTGCCAGGGGAAAATTGCATATACTTTATGTGCTCATTTCTCAGCTGCAACGTTTCGTACCTGCAGATACTTGAATTAATTTGATTTGTCCAGGATGCTGCAACGTCAATCTAATAACATGTACAAATGCGTGTGCTGTTAGTAGAAGAAATGGGCTAGACAAAAAATTGACACGGGCCTTAATTTTATTTTAAGATGGGATTTCTTAGGCCCACTCTCCTTTCCCCCTGTAATTATAGATGAATGTGAAATTAATCTCTGTTTGTTTGGGTTTGGTTTGTTTTCTTTTACATAGCACCATGCTTATTGAAGTGATAGTTCTTGTTTCTAAATGCCTGTATCATTTGGCCCATCGGAACATAAAGCCATGCCCAGCGTGAGGTGGTGAGGTGAGAGGGCTGGGGGACTGCGGCACAGCCCCATCTTGCTCACTCGGCGATGCCTGTGAGGGTGGTGGAGGGCACGGCACCGGCACTGGCACATCACTGCTTTGACACAGACATTGTCTGATGGGAGAGCTGGTGCCTGCCCTGGGGGAGGTGAGGCTGGGAGGAGGGGTAGAAAGGAAGAGGAAAATTTTAGCCATCCAAAATAAATTCACAGAGAGAATCTGTAGCTAAAATTGCCTCATTTAAACAGCCAGATGCTTCCCCAGCTTCCTAGAGCTGATGGAGAAGACACGCTGGTGCTGCCCTTTGTCCCGGGCACATTGCACAGCAAGGCTGAGAAAATCCCCTGGGGGGACCTCCCTCAAATTGGTCCATGCTGGAGGAGGGCTTTGGCAAGGTTATCCCCACCCTGGAGCAGGTCCTTCTAGTAGCCTGTTCCCCAGAACTGAATGACAGAAAACAGCTCCTGAAATCAAAAATGAGAGGGGATTGTCAGTGTTTAAAGCAGTTGGGTGCAAGCTCTGCTGCTGGTGCTCAGGTGGGCAGGAGACCTCTCCCAGGCACAGCCACCCCAGGCTTTGTCAGATATCCCTGTGGCTTCTTGATGGCAAAGGCAGGTCCTTGTGGTGCAAGAGGCTCTGAGGGGAATGACTCCTGACCAGCTTCATCTTGAGAATGGCACGTACTTGACTGAGACCAGGGAGAGGAGAAAAGCAGCCAGTTTTTTCCAGCAAAGGAAATCAGCCCCACCAAACAATCGCTCAAAACAGGCTGTAAAACTCAGCGAGTGTCTGAATGAGACAGAATTGCCGACTCGCCTCCAGACACCAGAGAGGGGGAGAAATGCCTCTGACTACGTCTGTGGCGAGGACAAAGGTGAGTTTGTTTGGCTGTGAAAACTGGCACTGGCTCAGGAGCTTTTCTGTCGTGAGCTGTGTCCTGCCAGGGAGCAGCACTGGCTGCGGCTGGGCCTTTGCTGCTTTATGGAGCAGCAGGTCTGACCACAGGTCTGGGAGCCAGCAACACCTGCCCCCTTCCAGGTCAGCAGATGGCAGAGGAGGCTGCTGCCCACACACTCTTCTTTAGGATATTAATAAAAATAACAAAAATGCCCTCTTTTCATGATTCATGTTGTTTGTGTCAATGCACCTTTCAGCTGTTTAGTTCTGCAGGATTAGGGTTAAAAACACTGGGAGGGACATCTTCAAAACCCAACTGTTTCCCACAGAATTTATGGAAAACAGTTCATCTTGTACCTGCATTGTGTAGTCACTTGTTTTCACTCTGCTTTTTTGCTTAGGTTTTGAGCTGGTAGAGCTTTTCACCCCTCTGTATCCCAGTTCCTTACATCTCAAGAGGGAATGATCATCCTTCCCAGTCACAGTGGTGCTGTGAGGGGTCAGAACTATATCAAGCTTGGAAGAAGAACAGGACTAAGTCTTATTATCTTGCTGTCTCTGGTTGTACTTGTAACTGCTGATTCTTTGACACGTCTTTGGAGGGTTGGCATGTAACCGTAGTGGCCAGTGCTCTGCTTGGGTTGCAGCCCAAGAGCTGGGCTGCTGCTGCTCCCTGAGGTCAGCAGACAGCTCGAGCTGGAGCACAGAGCACAGGGACGTGCAGGGTCAAGGCATGATAACCACAGGGTAACGTTTTAGCAACTGCAGCACTAGCACTGCAGTTCTGGTCGGTGTCAGGCTGTAACAGGTACAGCCTCTTATCACAATGAATTGTCTGGTTTTCTTGTGCAAAAAAATACCTTGTCTGTACTTTGCTTTTCCCTTCGCTCTGTTTAAATGTGTGAAAATGCTTGTAGTCTTTTTTGCCTTTACCTTTGTAGTCTGTATCACTAAAGTGAATAGTTAGAGCTACTGATGGAGTAAGACTGTCTCTGCACGATTCTCCCCCTGCATTTACAGGACTGGCAGATCACACCACAAGGCACATGGAGACTTTTGCCACAAGCAAATTCTGCTGCCTCTCACGCAGTGCAAACATGGAATGGGTCTCCCGAAGGCAGTGGTGTAGCACAGGATTTGCACAAGCATAAGTAAGAGAAGCATCTGGTGCTGTGAAAGTGCAAAATTAATTTGCATTTCTAAAATAGTTACAAGGAGCAAAGTGTCTGACAGCACTCACTGTTGAAAGCTATCATTTATTTCCCAAACAAGTTACGTCACCAGACTGCCCTCATAATTATGGCCATGAAAACAGAGGCAAGGCAGTAAGCTTTTTCCTCTCAGATTCTAAAATAACATCAAATGCCTGTAAAGGCCAGAATTTCCAAAGACCTGAGCTCAATAAAAGCCTGTCTGTCTGGAAGGTTAGTAGCATAGGTAAGTTGGACTTACAACAGAAAAAAAATCTCCTTGTGGATTGTATTAATCTAAAGCAGCCTATTTCTGACAAAGGCAAACCAGACAAACACACTCGATCTCTCAGAAAGCATGCAGGGAGCACCTAGAATAGATGTCATGGGAACCTGGATCAGGCAGTTTCTTGGGAAGCCCAGCCCTGACATATGCAGAACCTGAGCTCTGCTGCTCGGTGGCTCTCCAGGATTGATTACATGTCTTTCTTAAGAAGCTTTCAACAAAGGAAGCTGCACTGATGTTGAAGTGTAAGGTCAAGATCTCCTCTTATGTAGGATGTTGTAAATCAGGAGCTATTCTACTGCCTGCAGCTGGGTAACCCCTGATTTACACCAGTCTGGGAGCAGGAGCAGGCACCTGGTGAGAGCACCTTGTGGTTGAGCCCTGATGGCCCCGTGCTGTGGGAGAGGGGCCACAGATGTGCAGGGTGGCCCCAGGAGAGGACCTGCTCCAAGCTGGCATCTGGCTGCAGGGCAGGCAAGGACGAGGGAAGGCGTGAGGGCGAGCAGCCAGCTGCTGTGCCAGCTCTGCTGCCCCTCCTGCCACGTGTCTGCGCTGAAGGGCAGGTGGCACACGCTCCCAGGGGGACACTTGGCCCTGGCACATCTGCCCAGCCATCTACTCAGGCTAAGCTCAGGTTTTGGTGCTTAATGCCAAATTAATGCCTGTTTCAGCCTCTACTCCCTGTTGTATTTATAGCAAATTTACAAAAA
>VWZY01010386.1:332871-343976 GCA_013399075.1 Chloroceryle aenea
AAAAAAAGAGTCTGGAAAAGAGTGAAGTGTTTTAAATGCCAATAAGGGTCTCTCCTGGGCAAGCTAAAACACAAGTACTGGTTGGCAGCTGCAGGAGTTACTGAGAACTTAAGACCTGAGCTGGTCAAGAGGCCTCCTGTGTACAATCCTGCATAAAACAGGGGGAAAGGCACCTTATTAAAGCAGCCAGGCTGAAACCAGTAGAGCTGTAGTTAATCACAGCCATTTTCTTTGCTCCCTCCCCACTCCTGGATGATTTTGTAGCACTGCACAGAAGGAATACACTGTTTTACACACTCCTTGATCGTTTCCCATTACGCATCAGGTCTGGGAGTTGGCTTTCATCCTCACTCCACCCGAGGCAGCCGTTTGCCTAACCAGGGCTCATGCTGTCTGTCTTGAGCTGGGTGTGCTGCTGTCGGGCTAGGTGTGCTGGTGTCAGGCTGTGTTGGTGTTGGGCTGTGTGTGCTGGTGTCGGGCTGTGTGTGCTGGTGTTGGGCTGTGTTGGTGTTGGGCTGTGTGCCCTCTGTGTAGCCAAGCCCACATGACCATGCACGTGGTGGGGACACAGAGCCTGATTTCTTTGCTTTTTTGGGCTCAGGAAGTAGACACATTTGGACTTTTTTTCTTTCTCTTGAGGTTGGCATTACAGTGGTCTGGGTTGCTTCATGGCTATGTGTCAGTTAAAACAACCCACAGCTACAGCAATGATTTCTCCCCGCAGCCCAAAGGGCCCTTTGCTGTGTGGCTGAATGCTGCTGCCAGTCTCACATGTGTCAGAACCAGAAGCCAGTGAGAAGCTTCTGGGTTTTGTGCATAACATTGTCTTTGTCCTCATCAGGGTTTATGCTGCTGCAATTTAACATCTGGGATTTTAAAAATTTGCTTGGAGAAGGAAAAAGAAATGCCGTATTAAACTCAAAGTTGGATTTGTATCAAAAAAGAACATTTTAATTGTTCTGATGTTGTGTTAATCCCTTTTCAAGGAGCAAAAGGTAGTGCTGGCCCTGCTTGGTTTCACGTCCCGGAGCTGTGCTGTGTTTGATGAACCGCTGGGACAGAGAAGACCCAGGGCAGTGGCAGGAGGTGATGAGACCAGCCTATTTTCACTCCCTGAGGGCAAACCAGCCCGAAGCTAAAAAGTTGTGAAATCACCTTTTCTACTTTGCTAATCTAGAGCTGTACTTGACTCCATCCAGCTGCAGAAACACGCTGTCTTGAGTTTACAGGCTGCTCCTTGTCAGCCCTGCTGGCTTCGTATGGCAGCCAGGGAAACAGAATTACCTGTCAGACCAGGACTTGTGCTCCTTTCCTCTTCTCAGGCCATAAATTATTATTCTCTATCACCTATTAGCTGGCTACACTCTTTGCCTAAGCGGGTCCCATTAACCCTCTGTTTGAGCCTCACAATCTTTAATAAATATATATTTTTCCCGTGCCCTTTCCAGATAGTTGATGACGTCCATTAGCAGTGGGAGGCCGCAAGGCACAAAAGGCTCAGGACTCGAATCCCAAAGATATTTAAGTGCCTAATGAGGCAGGCAGACACCAGTAGGATTTTTCAAGTGTAGTTAAGCAGGACTGGCAGCGTGTCTCATGGCCAGTGGGTTGTGTATTACCGCTGGTAGCTGTGCACCAGGTTGGACATTGCTTTACAGATCCGAGAGGATAAGCCGGTTGTTTCTGTACAGCCTGTTGTGGGCAAAATGGGACTGTGAGTCAGGCCTCTGGGTGTCTTAATTTTCCAACTTCAAGAGACAGTTGGCTCATTCCAGCCAGGAGAGCATGCAGCCTGGCAGGTAGGCAGTGGAGGATGAGCTGCCCACTTCACCTGTCTTCTGTGCAACCTCTTTGCTTTACTCAACGCCTTGTTCCCAGCTCTGGGACGAGCACACCTCGCTTCACCACTATTCTTGGCCAACATTCCTGACAACAAACTCTTCAAAAGTGCCACCTGTGCATCTTGAAGAACAGGTAGAGTCCTACTTCTGCTTCAAGCCTCCAGGTCTTTACCTTGCTAAGGTGTGTTTTTTTTACCTTACTAAGGTCTTTACCTTGCTAAGGCTCAGGACCTGTGGATGAACTAGTGTATTGGTACAGTACTAATATTAATGCAGCAAGTACACAGAGGGATAGCAGGGGAAAGCAGACCTCTGGGGAGACAGCAGGAGAAAAGGGACAGAACTGAGTTCATCTCCAGAGGAAACAGGAGGTTCCCATTTGCAGCGGGGATGATGGACATGTGTTCAGATGGGGAGCAGCCTGGCTTTAGCCCCAGTGCAGCACAGCTCCTCCCGTGCGGGCTGGGGGCCGTTGCTGCTCTGGGTGTCAGGGAGCAGCTTTACCAGGCCAAAGCCAGGCTGCCCATGTCTGTGTTGCCAAAACGGGACTGCTGTGAGTGCAGCATTGCCTGAGGTGAACCTGAAATGAAGGATGGAGGGAGAGAGAGCTCACAAATGTGCTGGATACAGATCTCATGGGTAGGGCTTCACTTACGGGTGTAAGTGCACTTCTGCACAGAGTGACCCTTCCCCAAATCCTGTGGCACGGTCACCTCCCCTGCAGCGTGCACCCAGACCAGAACATGCAGAAATGTAATGGTGCATCTATGTTAGTGGAGAGCTGGGAGTGTGCCTGGGTGAGTTTCAAAGCAGGCTGACATGGGAGACTCCTCTGCGGCTCTGCGGAGCCCTTTCCTTCATCTGGGGAGGCTTCCTGGCCCAGTGGAAATCAGAGGCTGATAGCATCCCAGCCAAGATCTGCACCTCAGCTTACCTACCTGTAAAACTGAAGTAGTCCCTCTTCTTCAGAGATTGTGTGAGAGGTAATTGGTTAACACTGACAAAGTGCTTTGAGCAGCTAGAACTGTAAAAGTGCCAAGTATTATTATTAGTCCCATGTCTTTGCTTTATTGTGTCAACCAGATCAAAGAGCCTCCTGGTACCGTAGCAGCCTCCTGCAGCACCCGCTCCCCACACAGCACAGGCCACGTGAAGCAGATTAGCCGACAACTGGCCTTTTCAGGACCGAACCAGCAGCGTCCGCTGCCTGCGGCAGGTGACTGAGTATCCAAAGAAAAAAAGTTAAACTAAATACTTGCAAATGCTTGGCTGCAACAGGCTGAGTTTTGCTGCTTGAGTGACTGTGACCCCAATCCTTTGTTGAAAAAGGAAATGAGTTTTTTACACCAATGAATTTCAAGCCACGCTCTGAACCTACCTGGAAAATGAGTGTTTTGTTGGTGTTCCACAATTTGTGTGGCCATTGTGCATTTGTAGGTATTTGCAGCCACTTAGAGGCTGAATTCCTGCTGTTCAGCTATATGAGTACTCCAAGAGGGCATCTGCTCTTGGATTTGCAATTTGGCGTTAACGCATTCATCAGGTTTTCCCCGAATAGTGGAAGAGATTTCTTATAGGTCTGGCATTTATAGCTGTTCTTACTTTTCAACTAAGCTATGCTCTTCTTTTAGGTTTTCTTTGATTTTTTTGGGTTTGGGTTATTTGGGTTGTTTTTGTTTTGTTTTTTTCTCCTCACACACCTATACATTTCCTTTCTTTTCTTCACACACAGTCCTTCACACACATGGTAGTAATCTATGGACTGCCATCCATGTCTGGCCATAAAGAATGTTGGATGAGAATCCGAGGCTGTAAGACGTGAACTGGTGAGTATGTGGAAAGTGACCCCCTTCTCTGAGCTGTCCACTCTGTGAAACTTCATTACCTTGGGACCCCTAGTGTATTTGGAATTTGGTACAATTAACCAACAGTTCAAAATCATCTTGTCAGGGATGTGCCCAGACACACAGAGAAATGATTGCATCAGACTCATCTAGCTGGCTAGAAGTGGGTTGTGATACGAATACAGCATTCAACAGAGAGGAGACAAACATTGTTTACTAGAGGTAGCTAAAAAAAGTCATTGCATCCTGGAATGGTTACCAATGTGCAAGCCAGAAAACATGCCCAGGTTTCCAGCTGCTACGCCAAAAGCTCACGTGCTAAAGCCATGTGTAGATCGAGCGCACATCTAGATCTGGCCTGCACAGCAGAGGCGTGGGGTTTTGCAGCACTCTCTAACTCATGGGGATATGTAACTGCTCCACCATTTCACCCACTGATTCATCTTGCAGACATCTCCATGATCAACTAATTTAGAAACTCAAACACCTGACACCTCTTGAGCTTCTTATGGATGGCTAATGTGGCTAATGTAGCCGAGAGTGTAGCAAGACACCATCTGCAACCGTGCTTGGTCTGGCACGAAATCAGACAAGGAGGTTCTTTTCATCTTCTTGCACCTTGAGGTCCAATCTCAGAATAGTGCTTTCATTTTAATTGTCTGTCAGTGGGTAATTTTATTCCTGGTGTCAGCATCCACAATAAGCATGAAAAGAGTTTTGCCTCTGGCTGTAGCAGTAATGATAGCTGTAGTACCTCTCGTCTGCACCTTCAAGTCATCCTCAAACTTAAACTGTGAGCTATTCTAGAGAGCAACTATATTCTTTGTGTGTTTTATGCTGTACCCAACACAAGGAGACTCGGGTCTCTAGATGCTACCATAATACTACTAATAAATAATAACCCAGCACTGAGATTAACACTGCCACACAGAGACTTTCTGATTTGGTACATTAACTTCTTATTCTTTTCATGCTGTGAATGTAAGCTGTAGCTGGAGATACAAAGTGCTGTGAAGATTACTATAAGTAC
The DNA here is from genome assembly GCA_013399075.1 of Chloroceryle aenea. Lineage (NCBI taxonomy): Eukaryota > Metazoa > Chordata > Aves > Coraciiformes > Cerylidae > Chloroceryle > Chloroceryle aenea. The sequence continues at coordinate 337,587 of VWZY01010386.1, forward strand.
TCTGATCTTCTGAACTCTGAATGGAGGTCACTGTTGTATAGTAAATTGCATTAAAATATAAATGAAAAGAAAATCATGTACAATTTTTCCAGCAAGAATTATTCACAAGAAGCTTCACAGAAGAAATGACTGCATTAGCTTCAATAAAAGCCATTATTTATTTCAGGTGGCTGCTTGAAGCTTTGCTAATTGTCTGAAGAAACCAATATCAGCACCTGATGTGGTATCTGAGGCTTCCAAAGACCCCTCTGATCTCCGTGATTTTTCAGACAGAGAGACATTTTGTTTCACTCATTAGATCAACTAAAGAAATTCTGCTTTGTAATAAAATTATTTTCTTCTGCTCACCAGAGTGCAAATTATGAGCCAGGGTTACTGATCCACAGCACCATGGCTCTTTCAGTCCCACGGGAACAAGCTTGGTCCCATGGGAGTTAAGAGAAAAGCCTTCATTGACTTCTGCAAGGGAGATTCCTGCTAACACTGTGAGTGCCAGTTGTTTTCAATCCTGCCAATAAATGGCAATTTTCTCTAACAAAGGGAAGGAAAATTGCATCTGAAACCAGTTTCTTTTCTCCCCATCATGACATATTTAGGCTGGTACATTTTCCTTTTTATTATAAAGAATACCTTAGAGTAACACGATTTGATTCATTTTTCCTACAAAACACTGTCAGGGGAAATCTGAATTAAACCAAAATCAATAAAGCATGAGCTTTGGAGAATACAAAAGAAACTATATTCTCAAGTCCTCTCGCTATGCACTGGCAGCCTCTGCTGCAGCCAACCTGAAGCTCATTGCCAACACCTGAGAGTGCAAAGTTTCTTCCAAATGAATGGATGGATCAACTGGGCTTTAGAGAGAGGAAACCAGTAAAGCTGTGGTGGTGCCTGGAGAAGCTCACCAACTTGTTCATTGCCTATCCCACATAAGCAGTCGCTTCTGTTGACAATATGGCAGCAAAACTATGTTCTGATCTAAATAGATGCACATGTCTAAGGAGGAGAGAGGACGGGCTTTCCCTGTGCTGATCTCTGGCTGGTCCTGTGACCTCAGGACTCTTCGCCACTCAGACACCGCAGTCTCCTGCCTGGAGCTTGGCTGAATCAGAAAGGTAACTCCGCTTCGTTGGGGGCTGATGGTTGAGAGGGGTTGTGCCACGTTTGCAAAATGGGCAGATATTCCACTGTCAGCAGTGAACTGGGTGTTGGGGGGTCCATCTTATACAGGGTTTTTTTTCCACTGACAAAACAGTGCTACGCTTTTGCAAGGTCTTTTAACTTTAACCATTTCACTGCTGCTGTCTCAGACACCCTGTGTCACTTGAGCTCTTTCTGGATATGAAGGAAACCCCAGCCCTCCAGAGAACTTTAGAGCACAGAGCAAAAGCAAAGCACTTAACAGGAATACCTGTCTAAAAGGCTCCTCTGTTTTATGAGCTTTATTTACACATTTAACAGGTAACTTTCTTCTGCAACTTAAATATAAGTGTGCTGGAATCTTACTTTGTGTGCTATTTAATTTAAGAGGATTTTGTTCTATTTCTCTTAATCTGGGGCCTTTTTCTAATGGTACTAAACTTAATTCCACTAACAGTTCTGGTAATTCAGTGGTTATTACTATCTCCATTTGTTTGGGTCTTTTCATGCATATTCATTCCAGTTCTCTTAAAAACTTTTACTTATTATACAAATTAGGCATGATACACGTGAGAATGATGTTGCCTTCCTGTAGTTATTTCCCAGCTAAAACATGCTAACAGCTTCTAGTACTTGCATGGTGAAAATAATGTTATTAATTTTCTCTGTCTTTGAAGACAAAGAATTAGCATCTAATAGGAGGTGTCTGTCTAGCAGTGACAGCAGAAGTGTATGTTTGTATATACGCATATATACACACACATATATGTATGCTTCAGTTGTGGTGTGCCAGGTTTTGGTGACAGCAGTACTGTGCACGAAAGCCAGCATCTGCCTGATTTCACAATAACAAGTATGTACATTCAGTCAGTGATTCTGAAAACGGTTCCCAAAATACAATTGCTATTTCCAGCCCTTGGGAGTCGTCACAGGCTCCAGAAATACAACTAGCCTCTTATATAACTCACCTTATAGTTATTGTGAGTCAGGCAGCAAGGGGCAGATTTTTTTTTTAGGATGCTAGAGTTGTTTTATTTGGTAATGTGTTACTGGATAAAGGAATGATTAGGCTAATTGAGGGAAAAGCTAGATAGAAATAGATTAAAGAGGTCTTAAACTACAGCTGAAAATAATTAAATCTGGCAGTCTATATTTAGCAGAGACAAAAATAAACAAGTTAGCAAACAAAGGACAAAAACAGGAAGCAAAGGGTGTAAGTGGCACAGTGCTAGAAAAGAAAAAGAATCACTGATTTTCTAATATCTAACTCAGAGAAGGAAAGATGTGTACCCATGTGGCCATACAGATGTACCTATGTATGCATGGTTAACACAACACTGTTTTTTCCATTTTATCTGTCACAACAGCAACAATAAGCAAGTGAAAATTGTTGTGGGGTAGATGGATATAAATCATCTTTAACTTTTGAGCTTGATTTAAAGATGCAGACTCCCCACCTCCACTTAGTTTTGCCCCTCTACTCTCCGGAATAGTAGGAACACAAGTTAATGTTCTTATCAGGTATGGTTATGCTCCCAGACTGCACTTTGTTGTCATCCATCTCACATTACCCAGCTTCTCCCCAACATCTCAGTTCCACGTGTGTATTTATTGTTTGCATTACCACAGTGCTACAATACCCTGTTGTGGATCAGCATCAACACAAAGGATGGTCCTGTCTTGAGAGTTTTGCGAAGTATGAAATGAGAGAGCTGAGGAATGCAGGCAGGAGAGGCAGCATAAGGAAATGTGATGCCGCACTGTAGATATTGCAGGGAGGAAAAGCTGGAAGGAGAGTTTTGAAGAAAAATTATCAGTAAATTTTGAGCTGTTTATAGGATCCTTGGAAATAAAAGGCAGCCAAAAGGATGCGCAAATGATCCTGTTTAAACATCTTACAAGTGGGCTGTGAAAACTGGCGTCATGAGCTGGCTGGAGCTGCAGTTATAGCTCAGCAGCGAATGGAAATGGCAGGGGAGGTGAAGACAGGCTGCCGAGGCCTCCCCGAGTAACGCCACGTAGGTAAGGGTCAACACGATAGAGGAGGCTGAGCCAGCACAGGGATGAGGAGAGAGGAATAACACAGTGAAAATGACAGACTAAGAAAAATGGTCTTTGTTGCAGCATTCTCAATAAGTATAAGCAAGACAAGGTTATATTTTCCAAGGCCAAAGGGAAGGATGTTGCAGTAATTGAGATCTGAGAAGATGGGCGTTTTGGTTATACGGACAGATTTAGATGTAGCCTGAACAAAAAGGGCTAGGGAAAGGTCTGAGCCAAAGATGATTACGTACAGGCAGGTAACAGTGTAATAGGTAAAGTAGAGAGTACTTGTGGGAGAAGAGTTGACACTTTGCTAACTGTACTGAGCTTAAAATGACATTAGGGCTGTCAATTAAGCAGTTTTTATCCAGATGGTCCAGGGATTGGAGGCTGGAGTGTTTGTGTGCTGTCTGACCCAGGCACCATATGCTGTAACACAAAAGAACGAGGAGCAGGCTCAGAAATACAGAGACAGCCTAAACATCTGAGAACCCCACTCACACACAAAGCTCCGGCAACGTGTACTGTAGCAGATCTAAGCAGCCATCAGGCGAATCACCAGTCAGGTGACTCAAAGCACCTTTCTTCTAGTTCACAGCATCTCTGGGCATGTGCCCACATGCAGCTGTGGGACTCCGGGGTGTTTGTGGTTGCATGTGGTAGAAGGTGAAGTCCCACTGAACAGTCATAAGAAGGTAACAGAAACACAAGCCAAGAGATTAGCTCAGAAAGCAAGTCAATCAGCAGGGATGGATGGCAGAGCTGGGAAAAATCCGAGTGGAAATTGTGGTTTGAACTGTGGTTGTACTACACACTATCTGGGGATAAAACGGAGAGTGGATGAAGGAGCAACCCAAGGAGAAAGGCCTGGTTAGTATCTGCTGGGAGGCATGTGAGAAAAAGCCCCTCAAAAATGTGCTGACAGATAGGTTAGAAATGTAGGAGGAAAAAAAGGGAGAGGACACTCTATGAGTATTTCACTTGACAGATTAGGGTAGAATAATAGTTGTGATCATTAAAGGTCTTATGAGCAAAAGGCTGTTTGAGACTTTGTCATTTTAAAGAAATGCAAGGGGCATAAACTATCTTGGAAAAGACCTAGGACAAAATTGATAGAAGGAAATTTATGAGAGCATTTGTGGAGAGCACTTTTAGTAATCTGAGCTGCGAGGTGTCAGAAATGAGTAAGGCAAGAAAGAAATAACCTTTCAAGTTTTCATGATGTCAGAGACAAGCTTTAAAATGTGATCTGAATGAAACCTTGAATTAAATAAGGAGAATCCTCTATGTGTATACACACACATCCATAAGTAGACCAATAAATGTCTATCTAGACATACGAATGTACACATATAAACCAACTCACCGATTTCTGATTTACAGTTGGCAATACCACACTGGAATCAATCGATGCAAGATTTGGAAGTTGCATCGGTGAATTTTCTATCTAGTCTTTACCGAAGGGATGATGTCAGAAGCAAAGACATACTGTGCCGGAAGACAATGAACAAGACTGCCTGCATGGGGAAGGTGAACTCTTTCATCTCCTTTGGCTCACTCCTTGCCTCTGCTGCTTAGTAATGTAAACCACACCATTCCATGCTTATTGTAGAAAAATATATTTTACTTCAGAAACAAGTTTTCTGTTGTAAGAGTCACCAGCCCAATTCCCTCGTGGTGCTTTGGTTTGATTTTTTTTTTAAAGTTTTTGGAATTCTGGATATAAATTGTTGGAAGTAAAAGAAAGACCTAAAATGAATGAATACAATTAATTTTAAAATGACTGTCTGTGGCTCCTTCTGAAAGTACATCTTGTCTGGTACAAACGCATGGTTCACCTCAAAGTGCCTTTAGCTCAGACTCTGCTTTTTGGACAGTGTAACTAATTTTTCATAGACTACAAACAACTGGCAAGATTAAACTGGAGGAAGAGCTTTTCAGGGAGATATGGCAGAGCAGAGGTGATGGTTGGTGGTGTGATGCTTGCAGACTGGCAGGTGGTGGTCTTCCTCCCACAGGAAATAGTGCTAGCTCCAGGCTGGTGTGATGTGGGCATGCTGGAGCTGTGAGATCCGGGTTAAACTGAGTATGGAGCTCCTAATCACTTGGGATCACAAAGGAGCCAAAGGTTACTTTTGGGTTTTATTGTTGTGGCTTTTTTTTTTCTTTGATCAGCTCTTCTGTGGTATCCAGTCCAGAGACCAGGGAGATGATGCATTGTCCCTCCACTGGCAGAGCAACAAGTTAGGGCTGGCCACACCACTGAAGCAACCAGACACATTTGTTTTGTAACTGAAAAATACATTTTATAAGATCAAAAATATTTTAATGTATTATATTAGATCCCCTTTTCCTGAGAGCACATAGCATCAGACAGCAAAGCATCTCCCAACCACCTTGACCTCTGGATGTACTCATTTGCTCTTTGTATGGCAGCAATGGGTCATTTTATAATGGATTTTTTTTTTTTTTAATCTTACATGAATAATCCTCCTGGAATCTGCATCACCGATTCTTTTATTTCTTATTAGTTGTTTGTTTGTTTTTATTCATTCAGGGAGTATCCAGAAGGCTGGGGCTGCTGGGATATCTCTGATCCTCTATCTACACGTGGGTTGAGGCAAGCCCTAGTATCAGCAGAGGATGGGGGACTGAGAGCAGCCCTGCTGAGGACCTGGGGGCATGGGTGAGTGAAAAGAGGACATGAGCTGGCAACGTGCACTCGCAGACCAGAAGGTGCCTGAAGTGCGTCAAAAGAAGTGTGGCCAGTGGGTTGCGGGGGGTGGTTCTGCCCCTGTGTCCAGCTCTGGAGCCCTCAGCACAGGAGAGACATGGACCTGTTGGAGCAGGTCCAGAGGAGGGTGATGAAGATCAAGGGGCTGGGACCCTCCACTAAGAGGCCAAGCTGAGGGAGTTGGGGTTGTTTGGCTTGGAGAAGAGAAGGCTCTGGGGAGAAAGAACTTAAAGTGTGCTGATAAGAAAGATGGGGACAGAATTTTTGTCAGGGTGTGTTCTGACAGGACAATGGGAGATGGTTTTAAGCTAAAAGAAGGGAGATTGAGATTGGAGAGAAGGAAGAAATTTTTTATGCAGCAGGTTGTGAGACCCTGGCCCAGGCTGCCCCGAGAGGGGGTAGATGCCCCATCCCTGTCACCATTCCAGGCCGTGGCTCTGAGCAACCTGCTCTGGTTGCAGATGTTCCTGCTC
>VWZY01010386.1:344224-369541 GCA_013399075.1 Chloroceryle aenea
AAAAAAGAAAGAAAAAATCTCTCGTGTGATATGAAAATATTCGGAGTGCTTTTGGTTTGCTTTCGGACTTTCACGACACAAGAGTATTCATTGCAGAGTGGCTTAAATTTTGTTCTGAAGCATGTGATTTCTTCAGTGTTCACGGCCAAAAAGCTGAAACCTTCCATTTCAGAGCAGGCGTTTTTAGTTGATGTAAACCAAGAAATGACTCTTGAGGATGCCAGTGTTTGTGCTTGCTGGTCTTTGTGCTATGGTCGACAAAAAGAGTAATTTCTGCTTTGTGTGATTGGTGTTTTTCTGGTTTGTTTTGTTCAGTTTGTGTGTGTGCTTTGTTGGGTTTTTTTCAGCTGTACATGTAATTAAGAGCATAAGAATGGTATTAGCTTTTTTTCTTTTCACAGCCCATTTTTTCCTGGTACTATAGAAAGCGACATAGGCAAACTGAGTATTAAAACTGCGTATGTTTCAAAAGCACCTTGGCTCTACTGTATAATACCTGTTTTGGGGGAGTATTGTGCTCCTTGCTTGGTAGTAGTCATATATTTGTTTATCATTAACTGGATTTGAAGGGCAGGTATCTCATAGTACAGGATTAGCACTATGCAAAACCAGAACCTCTTCCCCAACAGAGTTTTCATTTTACTGGTGGCTAAAAAAGTTAGGCTGTACAGTTACTATGCTGGTAAGTGCAACAAGCAAGCCTTAACACACAGAAGTTTTGGGGCTGTCTGTAGCTTGAATGTGTGACAAATGTCAGAAGAGATGAGGAATTTCCAGTAAAATGCAGAATTTCCCCTTTTTGCACTGTTTATCATTCTATACTTGCTCAGGAGGAAACTTCCAAAAGACACACTTGCTGAAGAGATGAGCTTGTAGCATCGCCGAGGCTGAGCAGACCTGAGGGTTAACGTGTCCCTGATATGTAGAGTTACAGTGTTAGCTAACAATAGTTAATGTCAAATGCGAGACTAATCAGAAGTACCTGTACATTTTTAATATTGTGTGTGTTCTTTTAAAGGAGACAAAATACTGATTTTTCTAAAAATTTGAAGTGGGTAAAAATAAGTTTTGTTTATAGAATCACTTAGCTGGAAAAAAAACTTCAGGTTCACTTAGACCAACCATTAACCCAGCACTGCCAAGTCCACCACTAAACTGGGTCCCTCAGCACCTCATTTTTTTAATTCCTCCACCTCCCTGGGCAGCCTGTTCCACTGCTTGACAGCCCTTTCAGTGAAGAAGTTTTTCCTAATGTCCAACCTACTTCTGACTTTGCCAAGATACAAAGCAGCTTTCATATGAAAGCCATTCGTGAATGTATTTGGGAAAAAAAACGAATCAAGGCAGTATTCTTTGGTAGTGGATGAGAGGGGAAATGCTTAACTGTCTGCAGAAAGATGCCCAAATATGTATGGGGAACATAAGCATGATTAAAAGTCTGTGTAAGTTTTACACATTAGAAACATTTCAAAACCGTGTCTTCAACTTTTAGAAAAGAAAGTTCTCAATTCCAGCTACTTGGTGCCAAACTTCCTCATGCAAGATAAACCAGAAAAGAACTAGTACTCTTTTGTTTCCTTTCTCCAGAATGTTTTTAGTAGCAACTATTCTGGGGTTTTGCTTCCTTTCTGAAGTTTTTTTAAAAAGTAGTATCAACTGAAATGTTCTGGGAGTGCTGTCAGTGTCTTCCTACCTGTTCCATTCCGGTCAGGGGCCAGCCACACTACGAGAGTCAACTGTTGTGTGAGGGTTGTAGGAATGAACACACTGTTGTCCTCTCATCTCACATTCAAGTGGGTGTCTCTATGTTTCTACAACTGAAATGACATACTAAACCTAGAGGCTTCTGAGCTAGAGAAGACAAAAGGAAGTGTTTTCAAGTAGACTGGGTTACGCTTTAGTGTAAGATGGGGTGTGTCTTTTTCAACAAAATCTAAGTAATTGGTGCACAGCCTCTTTGCTGGGTTGTTGCATATAAGGAGTGGAAAGACTATATGCCAGAGGCTTGGTGTGATGTTGCTGGACCCATTAATGCATAACATATGTAGGCAGATGTGGAATACAGAAATATCAAAACTTTCTGTGCCTGGCAAAGGACCTGGCTGTTACTTGAAAGAAAGCAGCACCTGAAAGTGGGGTGCTTGCTGCCTGCCCCCTGAGTGACTTGGGCATTTCCTCTTAGGGACTGAAGTGAAGAATGGTTTGTGGATGACTTCATCACAGTTGTTAGTCTACATTTTAAACAAAGTCAGAGTGATACTTTCTCGATGGTATTATGTTTACTTGGAGAAGCTGTTCATGTAGTGGAAGAAGGAACTGAACAGAGCAGATGAAAGAGGATGAGTCTAATGCAGGGGTTGTAAGTGTTCTCAAAGGAACATCGGAGGAAAGCCTGAGTAGGGGATGCTATTTTAACTGTTACAGTGTCATTTTTTTTATACAGTATATCATTATATAACAGATACAATTTCCATTTCTCTTGTGGAATCATCAGTTAAATCTTTAGCAATAGAACTACCATGGCCTGAGGGGATATCTTTCAAGAAGAATGAGCGGAGAGCAACTGAAGGCTTTCTTAATAGAAAACTTTGAAGCTGTATTTGCTATCCCATAGGCTTTCCTGTCAACCGCATCAGCTTCTAACAATGTGGGAGGTATACATTCCCTGCAGGGGATGCAGAGTAGAGAAAATAGACTGGGTGGGTTTAGAAAGCTACAGATCAGCCTTCAGGCATAGGTTTCCTACAGATGTAATGCTGATTATAGAGGTAATGTGACAAATGGTTCTAAAAAAACCCACTCACTTCTGCCATGCCACCTAATCTAGCTAGATTTAAGAGCTCCTTGCTGTACATGGCTACATGCATAGAGGGAAAACTACTGCTTGCTTTGATCCACTTACATGACTGAACTACTACTTTAGAACTCAAGTTATCAGAGTAAATACTAAGAAATAGTCAAGAAAAAAGATAATCACGGCAAAAGAAAGATAATATGCATATAACAACTACAGGAGCAGCAATAAGCAAGTACAAGTGGACAGAAATAATTGTTAGTATATATTACAAGGAATAGGCCTCTAACAATTGTTAGGAAGACAGGCTTTCGCAAATAATTTTTATTTATTACTACTAAACTAGGTGCTTAGGTGCTGCTTTTCCTTGTTATTGTGATATAAAGCATGAGAAATATCTAACAGATCAGAGTCCATCAGCAGATAAGTTACTTGGTGTCCGTGGTGGCATGTGTCCTACTGTATCATCTGTATCTGTGAGAGAGTTTGTAATTCTTTTACAAGACAGCTTGCCAGAGTAAAAGCCAGGGATATCACCCTAAGCTATGTTTTTGATATAATTTGAAAGGAGGAAGCAATTGGGTTGATAATTAGAAAAAGTAATGTTACAAACTTTTATGTTAGGTCTTGTTGGAAGTTGTGATTTTCTTTGAAAATAGAGTGGGAGTCAAATTCCATAAGTTAAGACATTATAAGAAAACCTTTTAAATGATGGGAGAAACATCAATTCAGGCAGAACTGAGCATTTTTTGCTCCCTTCAGATATTATTTATTCAATACCTGGTTTCCATGTATAAGCTGCAAAATTTGTTTTTCTCTTTTAAAGAAATATAAACACAGAAGCGTATAGGATCTTGTGGCACTGAGGAAATACTTGGCAAGCTTTCTGCCAAGCTGTTCTTACTCGCTGCCATTTGTAGAACTTTGTTAATTGTGAGAATACTGGTTAGGTTTTTTTTTGTAGTTCAGGGTCTTCCTTCTATCTTCAGAACTACCTGGTATAGTGAGCCTATAACCCAGGAGCATGCAGGCAACTGGCACGCTTCTAATTTGTTTGCTGAATTAGCAATCACTTGACTGTTGTGAACTTTTGTTTGTTTGCACTTGTTCATATTAAGTCCTTTGGGGACAATGACTTGCCCTTTCAAATACAGGGCACATTAGGGAACAAGAGAATGTTTTTCTGGGAGAGGGAACGTTTCTGAGTCTTAGCAAACAAATTCAGTGGTCCGTGTTGAGTAGGGCAGCTTGCTGTTCACAGTCCAGCAGGGAATTGACAACGTGAGGGATTCTGGAGTGCGTCTTTCTTAAAGGTAGGAAGCCTGGTGGAGAATTGGTGTTTAGCAGATAGTAGCTCCAGATTTCAGGCTTTTTTGTAAGTGATACTTTTTTTGTAGGTTTTTGTTTTGTTTTTTTTTTGTGATGCATTACTGATGGATTTGGTTAACTGACTTAGAAAATTCAGTGGAGAAAGGCAAACACTAGCATGTATTCTACATGAAGTTACCTCATGGAGGCTTGTACTGCTGGCATGCATTTGGTGTTCATTCTAGTTATGGCTTGAATTGAGAAAGCTTTCATAGAGACTTGAAAGCTGGTTTCCCTGGAAAATACAGATTTACAAAGTACATGCAAATGGGGAATATCATTTAGATGTTAAGGGAAAAGACTTACTAGTGGTGTAATCTAGTCTTGGATCAGCAGAACCAAGAGGATCCATCTGAGGAAAGGTTAAGGGCTGCAGACTCCATTAGTATGAGGTTACACTTGAAAGGATTTTTACACCCTATAACTGTGATGGTAAAGAAGAAATAGGAGAGATTCCATCATCTGGCAAACTGTGTTGCCCATTATGATTAATGATCAGAGGGCTGGAACACCTTCCCTGTGAAGAAAGGTTGAGAGAATTGGAGTTGTTCAGCCTGGAGAAGAGAAGGCTCCAGGAAGACCATGCTGTGGCCTTTAAGTACTTAAAGGGGACTCATAAGAAAGATGGGGACAGACTTTTTATCTGGGCCTGTTGTGACAGGACAAGGGGTGATGATTTCTAAATAAAAAGAATAGGGACTCAGACTGGAGGGAAGGAAGAAATTTTTTATGTGGAGGGTGAGACCCTGACCTGGGTTGCCCAGAGAGGTGGTAAATGCTTCATCTCTGGAACCATTCCAGGCCACGTTGGTTGGGGCTCTGAGCAACCTGCTCTGGTTGCAGATGTCCCTGCCCCCTGCAGGGGCTTTGGACTAGATGACCTTTAATGGTCCCTTCCAACCCAAACTATTCTGTGATTATTTTTTAAAAATAGAGTTTTGCTTCTAAACCCCCTCACACCCCCTATGTTGGTATCTTTCACTGTTGCAGGAATTTTTATGGAGTCTTTTATTTCCTTGGGAAATAAATGCAAGCAAGTATTCCAGTGGTGTCTGTCTTTTTTAGTGTTTGGGGTTTTTTATCTGTTTGAAACTGAAATACTTGTATTTTTTTGTAGCTTTGTTAAATTTTGGAGACTTGTGCTACCTTACTTTTGTCTCCATTATTGAATAAGTTCCTTTGTGCTAAAATAGAACTGTTTAAATGAGCATCAAAGAGATGTAGTTATTGCTATGGACTTGATTAGTTGATTGTAGCTCTTTTTTGTTGATCAGTACTATTTGGTTAGGGATGTCTGGAAAACTGCCTTCATTGCTGTAGATCTTTCTTGTCACTTGTTTTGTATCCCTGTATATCTTTAAAAGATAATAAAATTTTAGAATTAGATATAATGAGATGAATGACTACCCTTGACTTCATTAGATTACATGCTCATTTGTTAGTGTTAAAGATGCTGATGCTTATTTCAGTGACTGTGATGTGATAACTTAGATGGTTTTGTTGGCTTGACCCTTCAGGACTGTTGCTTTTCCATATATTTATATTCAAAAAAGGATTTATGTTCCTTTCTGCTTGATAGTTAAGAGTGAAATAGGGTTTTTTTGGGTCTTTTTTTTTTTCTTCTCCCTTCATGTTTGCTACTGTCTTAGAAATTCCCAGATTTATATGTAGATTTTCCAGATTTATATATAGATTTTCAGAAATAACATGTATTATGTGTTACCTTTTCTGTGCAGTTGTAGTGCTCACAGATGTGGCTTTGTATTTTATGCATTCAATATTACTATGGGAAACCCAAAGCAGTATGTCCATACTGGCTCTGTAGGTTGTTCCTGTACCAAAAGGAACTCTACAGCCTTTGTGTAACACCAGCGTGCCTTGTTATAAACCTGCTTTGTCATTTTTTCCATTTTCTATTTCAATGAGGGTGCAGCTTTTACTTTCTACTCACACTAACTTAACACCTCTTAAACACAGTGAAAAATTGTTTACTAGTATAATACTATTTTTCTTTTCTTTGAAATAATTCCTTATTTGGTATTAAGTCTTAACTGTGAAAATAACTTCATTTTTACCTGGATTGGCAGATTCCTTGCAGACCTTAAATGATTAACCCCCTGCACTGATGACTTTCAAGTGTCATATAATTGTCTGGTTGTAACTGTAACTCTTTTTAGAAGTGCTCCGATTTCTTTTCTGAATTACTATGACAACAAATGAAGGGGCTTAGTAAGTTGTGTAACTATTCAGGAGAGGCCTTGGAGATGCGCAAACTTTTTGTCATTTTTGCACAAATCATTATCTGGAGCAGGATTATGAGAACTTTGGTGTTATCCTGTGCCGTGGTTATTGATGTGCTAGAAATTGGAATGATCATAGAAAATGCTCAGTTGAAATTGTTGTTCATTTTTATCATACTGTTCAATTTGATTCCGGTAAAAGCAGATATTTCTCCTGCTAATCTGGTTTCCCTTATATTTTTACATACATATATTCACATGTACACACAAAATAATCAATTCAGCTATACTAACGTGTCACTAACGTGCTTCCATCATGTTTACCTTTGTATATTCTGTAAATGTCTTCTGTGTATGGTCACTTCACAGTCTGAAGTCCTCAATCATTTCAGGTTAACATATTGAAGGTTACAGACTACATACAAAGTTAAAAAATATTTTACATTGTGTTGTCAAAATTATTGCTGCTTCATATGATGGATACAAATATGAAAGCACTTTTTTCCAAAGTTTTACTCCAGTGATGGAAGTTCAAAAATATTAAGTATCTGGGAAGTGGCACTTACAATTTTCTTGACACAGTTTACTTGATCTCAGGTGTTTGTGGTAGTAATCCTTTGGCAGATGTAGATTATGTTGTATTTGGTCACAGACTCATTTGTTACACGTGTAAATATTTTAGGTTGACACCAGCATGTCTCAGTTATGCAATAGTTACAAATTATTTGGTGTGATTCTGTGAAGCCTTAAAAGGACCAGCAAAATGTCAAATAAGCTTTAATTTGTTCCTGGATCAAACCCAGTAAGAACTAGTTTCACCAGGCTGTTGTCAATCATGGTTTATAGGAGGCCTAGTGGTCTTTCCAAGCTGCACTGCACACATCCTCTAACCTAGTGGTAGTGAAGAACCTTAAGGAAAGAGTAGCTGGTAATTTCAGGTTCTTAACCTTGTTAAGAACCCTGTGGTAAAGGTTCGTTTAGATTTTTTCTGTGGGCATGTGCTTGTGTCTGTCAGCGTTTATTCATAAATAACAGATAGGATCCTTGAATTGATTTCTTAAAATCCGGCCTTCAGTGTCTACCCTTTCAAATGTTGCTGTGCCTCCATTCCCATGAATCCTAGGAAGCAGAAGTATAAATATCATCTTTAATGAAAATACGGATCCCAAGTACTTTTAATTGTTATTGTAAGATCATTGGAGCCTGCATTTCTTGGTAGTGTTACTATATTAAGTTCTGGTAACTTTAACAAAGCTTTGTTTATTAGTTTAAACTAAATCCAGTAAAATTGCTTTGTCTCCTTGCTATTCTAGATTCAGGGAAGAATGTTCAACTCTTTGTTACTGCAGAATATCATAAACAAAGTTCTCTGATTTGTTTTAAATTTGCAAAGTAATTGTACTTCTGTTCAGCTGCTGACAAGCATGAGGTTTGTATGGTTTTCAATTTTTGTGCAAGTACAGAGGTACATGTGGGTGATAGTGGGGAATAAAATGTGCTGCAGTGGAAAACTACTTGCAAGACTTTTCCCTGTGTGGAAGGACTACTGCTGCTCTGTGATAATGAGAAAGCTGTAGCTATTTTAAGACTGTGATGAAGTCTTACTATGATGGTTTTGAATTGTTCATGGCAATATTACTTTGTGAGGTTGCCAGAAGCTGCTTCTACAATTTGACAGAAAAAGAAATATTATTACAAAAATAAATATTTCATGTTCTTTTTAAATGTTTTTGAAATTGTGGTTTTTGCTCTTTTGATATAGAGGAGTCCACTCTTTTAAGGGTGTGTCCTTGTTTGATGGATACTTTTAAATGAGAACCTAATCTTGTCTGTTCCCTGAAGATCAGAGGAGCACTGAGTAATTCAGGTTGGAAGGGACTTCAGGAGGTCACTTGCACAAAGCAGGATCAGACCCAGTTGCTCTAAGCTTTATTCAGTTGGGTTTCAAAAACTTTGGAGGATGGAGACTGCAAACCTCCCTGGGCCCTGTTTTCACTGCCCAACTGCCCTTAAGGTGGAAAAGTAGTTGGTTTTGTTGTTGGTTTGTTCTTTGTTTTTCTGGGTTGTTTTTTGCTGTTTATTTTTTTTTCCTTAAATCAAGCTGGAATCTGGTTTGTTGCAGTTTCTGTTGTGTCTTGTCCTCTCATGATTTGAGAACCCTGGTTATGTCTTCTTAGTAACCACCTAAAAGGTACTGGTGTCCTACTGAAGCTGTCTCTTCTTAAGACTGAAGGATTCCCAGCTCCCCCAGCCTGTCATTATGGAGCAAGTGCTACAGGTCCTGGTCCTCTTGGTGACCCATTTCTGACTGTGCCCCAGCCTGTCTTGTACTGGGACCCAAAGTGGTCACTGTTTTAAATGCTGTCTAATGGGTATTCTGTGATGTAAAGTTTAATTACCTGACTGTAGTCTACTTTCAGAAATCAGGGAAATGTGGGTGGTTATAAATGTGCTGATTAGTATTTGGGCTTTTTAAGTGTGATTGGATTTCAAAGCAATATCTAGGTAGCATTGAAAGAATTCTTCCACTTGTGTACTGATGAAATAACTTGCATTTTTTTTGGTGAAAATGGTTTATGGATTTAAAAAGAAAAATCCGACAGGTAACACCTTCAATACACATTTATTCAACTTAATTATCTCTAAGCCTAATTTGTATCATGAAAGTTTTGGAATAAGAATAGTTGGTTGTAATTCTATAATGAGATGTTCTGTCAAATTTGAAATCAGTGAGTAAATTCATTCTCACTGTAAAGTATGTCTGAAGAAATAAGTTGCATGGGGAGTTGGGAATTTTACGTGAATTAAACTTAGAAACTTGGGCAGAAAGGTCTGCTGCCAGAGCTGCACGGACATCTCGTTTGTGTGATCTAGTGGGGTGACAGCGTGGAGGGGAGGGGGACTTTGTTCCACTTTATTATCAGGTTCTACGAAGAGAAATTTTTCTGAGGATCTGAAAAGATCTTTGCTTACTCCTTTTAATTTACACCGAGATTTGGAAAAGTTACAGTCAGTGTTCTGGAACCAGATGATTACTTCAGAACCATAACTTGCCTCATGTAATGCTGCAGTTCAGCCAAACCTTAGGGAGTGTGTGGCAAGGGAGGAAATAATACAGAAAGCAAAGGGGAAAACTGTGATTTTAAACCACTTTGTACTGGCCCCTGTGTCAGCAGCAGAGGATTGAAGGTGGCTATAATTGAAGGTGGTATTGAAAGGCCTAAGGAATGTCCACATGAGCTTTTCTTCTGGTGAGCCTGAGCAGTGGATTGGCATGCAGGTGAGTGTCCAGAATCCTGGGTGGGCCCGTCTGACCCCTGCCCAAGGTTGTCTTCCTGTGGCATTGCTGGTGGAGTAGCTGTGGTTGCAAGATCAACAGCTAGCCTGGGTGTGCCTGTACCTGCTGCAGTCAAAATTTCCGTTTTGCAGGGGAGATCTATTTATGGTTGCTACATCTTTTAAATGTCACTTTGCTAGGGCTTGTTTGTGCTCACTTATCTCTCGTGGTTGGTGCAGACTTAATTTAAATTTATGTGAGCTCTAGTTAAAACCACTTTCTATACTGACATTGAAAACTGGGGCTGCTGTGCCTTTGTCTCTTTAGGTCACCTGGTGTTTCATTTTAGATAGGATCAAAAGCCACTTCATATAGAAAACATTTTAGAACAAGCTTCTGAGTAAACATACCTTTTACCTTTATAAATATCTGCTTATTAGAAAGCATAAGCTTCTATAAGTTAAAGTCATCTCAACAAACATTGGATATTCAAAAGTTAGCACAGCAGTATAGAAAAAAATTCTGCCTTAAGTGTTGTAATATGTAAAATATTTCAAGGAAGGAAAAACTGTGAAAATATCTTCTCTTAATCTTCTAAATTTTATAGTCAACTCATTAGTCTCCAGTGTTGCAATGCTTTTTCTGTGGAGGTTTGAAAGACCAGTGATTTGATGTTGATTGCTATTAGCTTTTCATTTAAATTGTTGGTGTTGCACTAAAATGAGTTCAGGACCCCTCTGTTTCAGTGCTGGGAGAAAGCCGAGGCTGCTAGCGACTGGGGAAGGAAGTCATACCTCCATGTGACAGGGTCGCATGGGCTCTGTGGAATTCAAAAGCATTTCTTTTCATTTCTTCATCTTCATGTGGGTTTGGTTTGTATTTTTTTTTCTTTTTGTGGAGGGCTGTGGTTTTTATTCTGATAGACTGTATCACTGAAAACTACACTTTTAAGTGCAGTGTTGGATTTGCTGTGATTGTGTTAGGAGATATAGAAGACTTTGGCACTGTAAGGACAAAACAAAGGGTAGAACTTCAGATCATGGGTTTCCATCTTCTTACTGCACAGACACATTCCTGTATCATTATAGTAACGTAAATGCATTTTTTGGATCTTGCAGTGCAGTCTGTTGCTTTTGCTTGTGTAGGATTATCACAGCATTGCTGTGACCCTACTGTTAGGCAGGAGCACGGGCTCATATGTCATGGTGCAGAGATCTGTGCAAACTTTTCCCAGTGTTGAGAGAAGAAAGTGCTTATTTAAGGCTACATGGTTTCATTTATGGAATAGAAACAAATATATTGTGGTCTTTAATCACCTCTTTTCCTCACCCCCCATAATCAAACAAATAAAAACTCTTCAGAATTGTTCTACGATGTCAGATTGGCTTGGTGAAGGACCTGTGAATAGCAAAAAGTTGGTGCAAAGTTAGTTTGGAGTAACTTCAAGTATGAATGTTTACCCGATGCTTGTTCTAGAGATCCATTGTGCAATGTCAGGAAATGATTAAGAAGGTGAATCCTGTATCACATGATTCTGTCTTTAATCAATACCGTTTAAAAAAAAAATAAAAATCTTTTTCCTTTAAAGAAACCAAGGCTTTTGAGAGCAGAAGGCTGGACACTCCCCCTTCTGGTGTGAGAGCTGAAGTTTCAGTTCAGGAAATGGGCGATGGTTTGAAATGTGGAAGTGCTTTTCCTTCTCTTTGGTGTTTTTCTAATTTTTTAAACTTGAAACACTCCTGAGTGTATTTTCATGCTGTAATTTAAAGATACTATGTTTTATTTTAAAGTTTGTTCCTGTTTTCCTAAATGAAGAGTCTTAATACAAATGCTCAAAGTATGTTGTTTTTCATAGTATGTGTAACCTGTCATTTAAAACAAACACTCTAATGTCTGTTGACTGAACTAATAATAGTATTCAAACAGCTGAATTCCCAAATATGGCTTGAGTCAGAATATTCCTTATAATAAGAATCAATCTCAGACCTAGTAATGAATTTCTTGATAGATTTGGATACTTTTAAGTAGTGACCTTCAATTACAAGGCGTTGTGTAATTTTTTTTAATAATAGTAGGCATTCTTGGAAGTTCTTGATGTCTACCTGTGAACCTTCAAAGTCTAAAATCTCTCCTGTAAAGAGTATGTAGCCCAGGAGGAAGTTTAAGTCTCCAATTTGTGCTTTCTCCTCAGATACCTGGTATGGCCTCATCATCAACACCTAAATATAATTCTAACTCCTTGGAGAGTTCTTCAAGTAAAAGGGTGAGTGTAACTGTTTTCCTGTTTTTTACATCAGAGGTTCCTTCGATCATTATAATCCATACTTGAGTGTTTGAATGACTTTTTTTTCTCGCGTGTATATACTTATTTTTATTACTAAAATTCTAATGCAGTTAACTGAATTGATTTGAATATCTTTCAGAGTGGATAGGCAAAATATTGTGTATCATAAATTCAGAGCCTCCTTAATATCAGTTCTGATATACTTACTCTTATCCTTGCTTTCTGCATTGAAATATTCTGTGGTATTCTTGAAAACTTTAGGCTCTTTGATGCTGTAGAAAGATTCTGTGCTGCAATTGATAAGTTATGCCTGGTTATGTTTGGCTGGCTCAGTCACTTTAAAACGTTCACTTGTCGTGGGAAATACAGTAAAGCAATCTAAATGGCATTCCCCTCTGCTTTTTGATGCAGTGTGCCTGAAGAAAATGTTTCCTGTGAGCAAGATGAAAGAAACTAAGGTTTTATGTAGTTTTTTTAAACATTCCTTTGACAACAAAGATGGTTTTCTATTTATCTTTAAAATCCACTTAGTGTGGGAAAGTCACGAATGAGTAGATAGTGTGCAATAGTTGTGAGTATGTTGCTTAAGTGATTTAAGTTTATTTGGTCTTCCAAGCCTAGTGTACTTGGAAGATTAAATGCACAAAATTTTCAGAGAACTTACAGTATAGAAATTTGGTTCAGGTTTAATCTAAATACAATTAACTATTCTGTTAGAAGAAAAGACTAAAACATGCCTATGCTTCAGATCTGTTCAACCTTTAAACGTTTAATAGTTGCAGTTCAGTATAGTGGTGAGTGTTCCTGTTTTGGTTCAGTCTGTTGATTTCTGCTGTGAAAAAAATGTGCTCTTTTGCATGCAGATGTTACATTTAAGCCTTTTTTTTTTAAGCCTAGAACTTGAAGGAACTGTAAATAAAATACAGTGTGCTGTTGTACTTCTCTTTAGACTCTAAAAGATGGAACTAACTGGGAACAAAATGAAGAAATACCTCGTCTGCCAGGAGAGACTCGAGTTACAGGTATGAAGCTATATAGCTGCCTAATGCGGTGTGTATTTAGGAGTCTGGCATATAGTTGTGTTTTATTGGATTGCCTCCTAACGGGGATTGGATTGTTGTATTTTATTGGATTGTTTTATACTTGGACTGGTTTGGGCTGGGGGTGGGAGTAAGTCATGCTAAAATGTCATGAATTTTAAGTAATTTAAAGAAGAACTTTTTATTGCTTAAATAACTTTTTAAGTCTTTAAAATCTTAGTTTCCACACTAATCTTCTGATACACACATAAACACCCACACTGCACGCTAATCTTCTGATACACATATCCACTAATACACACACACTGCACACTAATCTTCGATACATATAACCATTCCACACATATCTTCTGACACAAAGAACTTGCAAGCCAAGATGTGTCCTAATTGCATGTACAGTCCAAGTAGCCATGACTTTGGAAAGCTTGGAGAGTCTCTCATCACTGGACAAGAGAATTCTGCATGCCACCCACTATGTTTTGATACCTTGAACAATAGTGTGGAACCTCAGTCCGAACTGTGCCTACCCTAAGTGCAGTCTTATGCTTCCTTGACACCACACGGCATGCACACGGCTGCTGTGCACATTGCCTACAGAAATGGTGCAGCGTAGGAAAGATTAAGGTGTTGTGTACAGTGGTTTCTTACTTGGTGGGGGCTCTTCTGTGCGCGGAGCCTCCTACTCATGGAAGTTTGTGTTGAGATATGAAAGTAATCTGTCTTGTGAAGCTTCTCCTTCCCCCTGCCAATTTCTTAGATGGGTTTGTAAGCAAGATTGGCTGAGGTTAAACCAAAGTGATGATTCAGAGGAAGTATCTTTGTTTTTAATGAGGGAAGTTGTGGGGAAGGCATGAGGGAGAGGGTGTGGGACTAAGATGAATATTTGGTATGATCCTGATGAAAATTGTCTGTGCTTTGGGGCAGCACAATGGAAGGACAGGGCTTGTTGTGGAGGGCAGATAAATAAATTGGGCTAAAGTAATGAGTGGACAGGGAGAAATAGGTGGTTTGTGGTGCTTCACTTATTTTAAGCAGTGCCATTAAAGACTTAAATCTTTCTTTTCTGAGTAATATGTGTTAGTACTGATTTTGTTACTGTCCTTGCTGAAACATTGCTGTTGGACCTGCTGTATTTGATTGCCTCAACTTGAAATGTAATGTTTGTCTTCAGGATGGTAAGTTTTCTAAGCACTTTACAACCTGAACTACGTACTTCGATGCAGTATTAGCTACAGAGCACTGAAAGATGTAATAGCATCAGCAGGAGAACATATTTGTTCTGGGATAGGGAATAGATTGCTTCAGTAATCACAGAGAGGAGTTAAATCTACTCACTGTTCTGAGTGCTGCCCACTCCCATTTGGTGCCAAGAAAGAGAATGCCACAAGTGTAACTAGGGGAGGCTACTGAAATCTGCTGATTTAATTTGGGTGTGTTTAGTATATGAAACTTTCCCATTTTTTTAATAATTGAAGTGGACAACATTAAAATTTATTACTTTTAAAAGTCATTCATCTCTCAGAGTGGCTCATATGAGTGCAGTTCTCTTTTATTTTACAGCTGTTGAACTGATGCTGTCCTTAACTCTGATTTTCTTCTTTTCACAATTTTAAAGAAATGCTGTATTTCTTACAGACAAGGATGTTATTTATATGTGTCCATTTAATGGCCCCGTTAAAGGAAGAGTGTACATCACAAACTACAGGCTGTACCTAAGAAGTGTGGAAAATGTGAGTAATATACCACAATTACTTCCATAAGATGAGTTGGCTTTAAACCCCATTCCCTTCACCCTCACTGCCTTTAATTTATTTTAGTTTTGACACATGTGTGCTTGTGGAACTGGATGGGAGGCTTTTTACTTGAAATGGTCTGTAATGTTTGCAATAACCATATCTTGTGTAATGACTAAATAGTAATTGCCTTTGTGCCACTAAGAAATCGATATAAGAATGAAAATTCTTTAAAGTTAAGCGTGTTGTAAAAGTGGTTGGTTGGTTGGTTTGTTTTTATCCTGGTAAAATTAGAGTTTAGTCACATTGAACTGATACCTTTACCTTTGTCTGTTGGAGCTTTTTTAGATAGCTGTTCCTTTCTACTTTGTGATAGATCAAGGACAGCAACTAATGATGTGCAATAGTTCTTAAAATGCCTATCAGTAAACCAAGATTTTGATTGTCATTGCCATTGGAAAAGAGTACTTTGATCAATAGAACTTAGTGTGGCTGGGGGGAGTAGTAATGTGTTCAATAAGCAGCAACATGAGAGTAAAATGCACTTGTTATCTGTTTCATAATTATTATTTTTTCTTAAATGTGTTTTTAGAACTACTGAATTGAGGACTTTATGGTTGCAGCTAACTCTACTAGTAGCCTCTTTCTCGTTTTGTTCCACTCACTTTGTACATCAATAAAGCAGCCTCGGCAAGCAGAGGCAATCAGAAACATGTAACAGAAGCCATCTTTTAGGGTGTTGCCACCTTTTTTTCTCTGTATTAGGCATGAAGTATTTTTGTTGCATGTTAAATTGGATGATGTTCAAGGCTGTAGAGTGACTGTACAGATTTCATAATGTGTTGGGAGGGGAAACTCAATTAAATGCAGAAGCACATTTGCTTCCTGTATGTATTTCACATCTGCTTTCTAGTCTAGAATGTGTAAGAACAATTTACTTGAGTCTTCTTTTCAGATTAATAATTTTCTTCCTCAAACTTTCCTTGCAGGATCCAGTTGTGGTATTGAATGTTCCATTGGGTGTAATTTCAAGGATTGAAAAAATGGGAGGAGCTTCAAGCAGAGGGGAGAACTCCTATGGATTAGATATAACGTGTAAAGTAAGATTTTTCAAGAATCCCAAAAGAATTGAAATCTAGAGGTTCCTTTTCTCACGGCTTACTTATTTGTAAATGATAGGACTGAAAAAACACGTGTTCCTCACAGCTGGCTTTGAAGAAAGCTTTTAGAACTCGACAGGGAAATACCTTTTGTATAAAGGGCTATTTAACTGTCCTCTCTGCATGTGAGGAGAGGGATTGGTCTTCCTTCCCAAATCACTAACTGACAAGAGGATTTTCACAGTAGACTTGTTTTAGGGCATTATTCCTGCATTGCTTCATTATTTCATTTGTTGTAAAAGTAATATTTTTTTTGATTATCCTAAAATCTTTGAAGGATACCTCAAACAGGGGATTTGTAAGCTTCAAAGGCAATGAAGGAGCTTGTGTAACAGCTATCTCTTATTTCCTTGTCTCACAAAAATTTATATTGCCATGAAAAAATATGGTCATAGGGGAGTTTCCAGTGGATAATTCAGGATCTTTTACTTGACTCATTAGTGGAGTATGCATACTCATTTTATTCTTAGTACTTAATGCGCAGATTGCTTATTTTTGATGTTAGTGATGAGAAAATAGCTAGGGACAGGGTAGTCTAGACGGATTATTGGCAAATTTTCATTTTGAAAACAGAGTAACTCCCATCCTGCAAATACTCAATAGGCCATGAGACTTCTCAGTGACTCAGTTGCAGTCGTTTCTGATGGCTTTATGCCAAAGCAGCGTTTGCACCACACACAGTATGATGCTGCTGTATTTGTAGAAATCTTATGTTCTAGTCTATTTTATGGGATAAGAAATAAAGCTGAAATTTTGCAGTGGTTTGAGGTGTGTTGCAAGCAGATTCTAAATCATGTTTAGTGTATAAGATAGCTTTTGTACATCAGTTAAGTGAACCAAAGCAGTAAGGTATTTTTAAAAGATAATGTCTTTGTTTTAGGATATGAGAAATTTACGGTTTGCATTAAAACAAGAAGGGCACAGTAGAAGAGATATATTTGAAGTCCTCACAAAATATGCTTTTCCCCAGTCACATAACTTGGTAAGTTATATCATTTATATTCTTGAGTTGTTTTAATGCAGAATTCTTGCCAATTAACTTTAATTAATGGACATCGTGGCTGCTTAAAAAGAATAACTACGAAATCAGGAGTCAACATAAAGTGAAGAAAATTCATGTTTTTATTTCGTACACTTACAGCATTTACATCTATGTATCTGTAAAATTATGGGCACAGGTAAACTACTGAGCACCTCTGATCCATGAAGACTTCATTGCTTAGAGACTGCAAGTTCTCCTCCCTGATTAGGGAATATCACAGTACATGCCTTACTTAAATTGTTGGGCAGTCTCCAAGCAATGATAAATAGGAATCTCTTAAGAGTTTTACTTCGGGAGAAGCTGATGTGGTGAGACAGCGCTTGTTTGGTGAACGAAACTGATGAAAATGTTACAGGCAGCTAATACAGTAATGAAGTTACACAGATTTATTTCAGGTAACAAAATCTTACGGAAGGAATTGAGCAGCAATGATGTTAATTAACCATTATCTTCTATTTCTTTGCTGAAAACTGTGCTGTGCTTAGCAGATCATTTTGACATCTCTTTACTGAATGCTTTATTTTGTCTTTTGTAAAATTCAGTTTACATTTTATTGGGGTGCTTTCATTTAGGATAATTGTATAAGAGCTCTCTTCATGAAATGTTGGAGGGTTCTGCTCTTAATTTTTAAGAACTTTGCTCAGAGAATTGTTGAGCATATGGGGCTGCAGCAAGAATCTTATTTCCTTCTCTGAAGACACATGCCAATCAATGGACTATATAGACATCTGACTGTGTTAAACGTTCTGGCAGAATTTTTTCATTCTGTATGCAAACAGTCTGGGAATGAAAGCATAAAGAAAAATAAATGCTTTTGCTTAGAGTAGTTTGTAATGCTGACGAATAGGTCTTAAGAAATGAAATGGAGATTTTCACATTTGGGTAGATGTGAGGAGTTGTGCTCAAAAAGAACAGTGTTGTAGAAGAAATTAATATATCTCTGACTCTACTGCTGGCATTTTTTGCATCTTGCAATAGGGAATGATTGAAAGTGTAACAAGATACATGGACTTTGAAAGGATGATGAAAAAGAGAGAGAAAGCTATATGTAGAAATATCAAATTTTAGAGAAGCTTTGGTCAAAAGGAGTATCATCTGGTCCAGTCTTCTGTTGCAAGTAGGGCCTTAGATTAGATTATCCAGGGCATGGTCAAGCCTACTCTTGAGATTTCCTGTCAGGTAGATTCCATTATGTCTCTGGTCAATCTTATCCAATGTTTAATCATTCCTATGGTGAAGATTTTTTTTTCCATTTGATTGAGGATCTGTGTTTATTTGCAAGTAGCAAATGTGCACAAATGAAATTATAGCTGACCTAGGAGACTCTCCTGGGGGATATTTTTCTTTTTTTTATGGTGTTTGATCCAATTACAGGGCTTGAATAATGTGGTGATGAGATGTGGACTTGGGTTAGGTTTTGTCAGCCATAAAGACCCAGTGTTCCTGTCTAGTGGTGGTGGTGAGTAATGTGTGGAGCAGTACACTTCCTGCTCTCTTTATGGAACCCACCCATTGTGAAGGTAACTTGCTAATGAAACTTGAGTTCAATAACAAAAGGCTTGGTCAAGGCAGAGGTAGTTTTGCCTTCACATTTAGTAATACACAGAACTTGGGAAGATAGTGACAATATGGAGAATGACCATACTTCCTATCTCTTAGCTATGTCTGGAGCATATTAATTGGAAATTATGATTACTTTGGAATCAAGTAAAGCAAGCTTGTTTTATATTGTGAATTTGCACTTGTCTGTGGTTTTTAATGTCATAGTGTGAATGAGCCCTTAACATTAAAAAGAGCTAAGCAAGTGTGTGATACTTCTAGTGTGTTTTCACTGTACTTCAGAAAGCAGTTTACATTGATCTTGCCAGAGGTGGGTATTTCTACCTGGTTGTTCATTCCTGCCTTGGTTTTTCCTTGCATGAGTTTGAGGGTGCATGATGAACCAGACAAGCAACTGAAAGAGATTCAAGCTAAACAAGGAGGAAAAAAATAAAAGCTTTACCCTGAGTCATTTCCTCAGTATTATTAGCCCAGTGTGAGGATGGGTTGGGGCATCTGTGGGTGGATGCTTATGGAGAAGAATGATGGGACTGCCTCTTGCAGTGGCTGGTTTAGAACAAGGTTTCTGAACAGGACAGTGTGTCTGGGCTGTGCACGCCTGCCTACTCCTCTGAACGCACACACTCTGGCCGTGCAGCCAGGGGACTCTGTTACAAAGAATGTTCTGTGGTTTCACGTGACAGCTGGGTGGCACGTGACAGCAGCCCTCTGCTACTCAGTTGGGAGCTCTTGCTTTTCTCTGGTCTCCTCTGTGCTGCCCAGCCATGCGGTTTATTATTCCTCTTACACCAAACTGACAGTTGTATAATCGCTGGGTAAACCATTGTAGCTCACTTATGCACCACAAAATACTCTGTTTTCTACGTTAGTCTTGTGCCACCTTTAATGATTTGAGGAGACCTGGTTGGAAATCGATATGCATCAGAACCAGTGCAAGAGAGGGCATGTGAGTGGAACAGGGAGCAGGCAGGAGAGAAAAGAGAGGGATGTCCTGGTTTTAGAGTGTTTACCAGTTGGTAATTTTGCTCAGACCACCTTGTAGAACTGCAGCCCTGCTCTTCAGCTGTTTCAGCAGCACTGATGCTTGCGCAGCTCTGAAGTGGAAAGAGGCATCATCAGGACAGTAAAGATCTAAACCTTTAGTGTCATGACTTTTATCTGTGTTTATATTATGTCAGATTTTTATCTGCCTGATTTTTATCTGTAGTGAAACCATATCCTTATAGCTGATCCTAAACAAGAACTTTTGGAGATGCCTTGCTTGAGTTTTCTTCATGCTATACCACTCTTGAACAACACATTATTTCTGAGTGGAGTGTGCTTACTGTTTTCAGGATTTTTTTTCTTCATAAACAGCAGTGTTTGAGAGCCTATAGTAAACTCTTTGTCAGTGTCTCAGTGTTGTCCTGTGTGCTTCCTCCCAGAAGCTAATTCTTTTCTCTCTCCAGTTTGAGCATAGGTTGGATTCATATATCCTTCAACCAATAACATAATGTAAGACCTGCTAGCTCTTCTGGCTGACAGCTTGGCTGATCTGGAACAGCTGCTGTCCATAATTCTCTGTTGCATTTACTAACTTGTGTTGATTGAAAGACGGTTGTTGCTGAAAGTGTGCTTAAAGTTTAAAATCAACCAAAAAACCAACCCCCCCAAATTTAATGTGTGTAGTATCCCACAAAAGATAAGATATATTTAGTCTGTGAGGTTTAGTTTCTGCACAGCAGCTGCTTCTCTTCCTGATCGTATCTTGAAACTACATGTAATCATTTTTATAAGATTATTCACCAGCGTTATACCTGTGTGATACACATTTATTTCTAACCATGATAGCTCTGTGAGAGCAGAGACACCCTGGCAGTCATGCCGTCTTACTTTGACCTCTCCCACTCCTGATGCAGCTGCTTATCCTGGTAATTTAAACTGTCTGAGAGTCCGATTATGCCGGCATTGCCCTTGGAACTGCAAAGGTGATTTTAGATGGCAGTGAGGCCTGGCATAGGTGCCTAGCTGATGGAGCACTGGATTTTGTAGGAATCTTTGGCACTTGAGGCTTTATTCTGCATGACTTATGTCAGTCTCGGTGCAGTGATGGTGTAAGGTTACCATATTCACAAATGATCAGAAGTTAATTATGTAAATACTACAATGTCTGATCTTAGTTTTTAGATGAACAGGTAAGTTGTGGGCTGAATTGTAATGGCATATTAAAGGCTAGGATAACAATAGCTTTATTTTTAAACACTGAGAAACTGCCAACCTTTCCACTGAGTAAAAACTTGGTGCTTTCTAGTATATGA
This sequence comes from Chloroceryle aenea, assembly GCA_013399075.1. Classification (NCBI taxonomy): domain Eukaryota; kingdom Metazoa; phylum Chordata; class Aves; order Coraciiformes; family Cerylidae; genus Chloroceryle; species Chloroceryle aenea. The sequence goes on from VWZY01010386.1 coordinate 365,020, forward strand.
AAAGCATGAATCAGTATTTTAGAAATAGAAAATGCAGTTTATTTTTTTTGCGTGGGTGTAACACATTCTTGTTCTATTTTTGCTGCTTTCTTCTTTTGTAATGCATAAAGAATGGCCAGATATTTGATAAATTGTTCATCATTTATATGCTCATGTACAAGTAGAACATGTATTTATGTACTGTGATTCCATAAGTAAATATATAACTATTTGTAAACAGACTGTTTGCCAAATATGGTATTGTCAGATTGCAGCTGCTCTCTCCTTTATTTTGCAGAACTCCATTGTGTTGTGAGCAAACAGTGTATTGCATATTATTTGTGTGCAAAATGTTAATGATAAATTGAATGTTGAAGACAAGCACTTAGTCTGTAGGAGGACTGAAGAAGAGAATGTGTGTGGTGAAATTGTGGGTTAGCACCTGCAAGGAAGAAAACAAAATTATTTGCCCAGTGAAGCATAAAAAGTAGTTTACCAAAAATGATACAAGATTTGAAAGCCTTTTTTAAAGTGAAGCAGTAGTCTTCTGCTTTTAGACTATGAACCTGCACTGAAGTCCCTATTTCCATTCTATGCAAAGAGGCTTTCATTTACTTTTCAAAAATCTTAACTGATGTATTATTGGTCTCAATTGTTTTTTACCAACTACAGGTATTGATGTCACAGGCCCTGCACCTCATAAATTTGCAGAGTGGGGATTTATTACGCTCTCTTTTTATTTCTTACCTCTTTAATGTTTTCCTTGATTTTTTTCCTTTCTGTTTCCCATGGCAGATGAAAAAAAAAACCCCACAGATTTGTAATTAGTTGATAGGCTAATAGGAATTATTGGGCTTCCATCAGACATGTAGCACTAATCTCCATCAAACTTAGAACAGATACGGTCAGTACATTGGAAGTGATTGTGAACTATCCCTATTTGAACCCAGGATGTGAGATAAAACCAGTAATCAGTATAACTTAAGGTTATCTGTGCTTTATTCAAGTGCCTGTTGGCTAGCTGGTCTCACTGATGAGAAGGGGGAGGTCAGCTCAGGCTTGCTGCCTGAAACACAGAGTTACTGAGCAGGTAGTCTGCCTGAAATTTGTACTATTGCTTGCATTTAGTGTCCAGCCAAACTACTCTAGAATTGGCTCAGGTGAACAAGTCACAGTTAGGATTTCTGAGTGTATGTTTATGGTTTTTAAAAGCCTGTTTGTGATCTAAAATAAAAACACCCCAACACACTTTTATATTACTGTCATATTGTTCAGAATCTGAATCTCTGTAGTGTAGGTTTTTTGTTTATTTTAAACATTTCCAACTGCTTTTGGTGAATTTAGACACATTTAATGAAGCTGCAGTCGATTTTCCTGGGAAAATAGTCTGGGTGCAATAGGAGCTATGGAGGAGTGCTTTTTCTTGGGGAGGCAGGATTAAAAATGAGAGAAGAGAACGGAATTTTGTGTGTGCAGGGAAGAAAGAAATGAATGGAGGTTAGGGTGAAGGTTCAGGGTACCTGAAATATTGTTTGGGGAGAAGGAGGGATGTGTGAAGAAGGCACGGGGCAAAACTGGCAACTTTTTATATACTCTGGTATTTGAAAGGCTTGCCTGTGTGCACAGTGACACGCTGAGAAAGGTTGGCAGGGCTTTTCTGCCTTGTGGAGTCATCATGCAATTCTTATAGCTGGTCAAGGAGTTTGCTTCTCCAACCTCCCTCTGTGCTCTGAAGGATATAAATATAGACCCGTGGGTCCATTCTAAATACCCATGGGCAGTGAAATGACTTCCTTGTTTTCATCCTGATGTGAATTCTGTGTGTATGTGAGGGGCACAAATATGACAGAACCTGTATCCACAAAAAGTTAAGCTATTTTCACTACAGTAGCACCTCTAATCTTCTGTCAAGTCATATGAGAACCTATGCAGAATATATCATAAATGGCATCATTTCTTCTTGCCAGGATTTCTTCCTGTCCCATTTGTCTGATGCACTGCTGAATTACATGCAGATTATGTGCACTGTGATGTGAAAGCTTCAGCAATGTTAAGTTAATCAAGACATACAGATCCAAACATACTGTGCTTAATCTGTAATCTTGGGTTAGTTAGGACAAAAGTGGAAATATGTGGGTTGTTAGTGCAGATGAGAAGCCTTCCTGAAGTTCAGCAAACCCTGCTGGGATTTACATAGGTATTTATCACATTGATTTGTTCACTAAAATGGGGTTTGTCAGTTTGAGACATCAGAGTAATAAAAGGTCCAAATCAACAGAAAAAATGTTACTCAATAGAAATTACATTGCTTATGCTCACATTTTGTTTCTAATAAGTAAAAGCAATGTACAAATGTGTGATAAATATGGCTCGTACTGACACAAGTAAGAAAATACAATTGTATCTGAGCATATATCTTATGTTTGCTTAAGTATATAATTTTTGGTATAAATGTGGGTTGCTAGTCACATTGAAATGAAACTGTTCTTTGAAATGAAGTAGAACTGTATGAAATGAGTATAAATATCTGCAGAGTTACAAATGCATGTTCTCCTACTCTGACTTTTCCGCTGTGTCATGTTGGAATACATAGAGGTATACAAGTTTTACTTTCATCTAATGAGCTGCTTAAGTGGATGTGAAGGTATGAAAATTTCAGGTTGAGAAACTACTTTAAACTGTACATTGTTAAACAGAACCATGGTATGATTGCCAGAGTGAAAAAGGAAGCATTTTGACTCTTTGAAACTGCTTTATGTGTCACTTTGTATGTTTTGCTGTGAAACATGGGCCTATGGTGTAGGGGATGCTGCTGTATTTCAGACTCTAGCATTTAACCTGGACTAAAGTTCAGGCCATTTTCACAGAATATTTTGACTTGAAATAAGAGGTTTTAAGTAAAAGGCTGTTGGCGATTCAGATCTTCAGTCTCTCTTGTACAATGAGTCAGACTTTCAGTAGTAACCAGATTAACTGTACAGTTTGCATATAATATGCACATAAAAATTTTTGTTACTATTTAGTCAGCTCTTGCAGAAGAAAAACCTAAGAGTTCAGGTGTTTAGATCCCGTTCATTGTTGAATACAGTTCTTGCTGGAGTATACGTCAAGACTTTTCTCTAAATTGCTCGTATAAAAACTTTGCGCCATACAGCTTTGCATTCATTGTAGTGTTCTGTTACTTGTGAGACTTAAGAGGTTTTGCTGTTTGATCCATGTTACTATTATTTTTTTTCTTGAGCAACATAGGAAGAATTTACACTACCTGGAATGTCAGCAGAACTGATGTAGCTTAATTGTCAAAGAGTTGTGGGTTGTGTGACTAAAAACTTTCTTAGGAGATATGGTAAAGCTGCTACAGCTAAGCGTTTTAAATTTACCATGCTGTGCATAGCAGGACAGTGTTCTTTCAGAAGGGATTCTGTCCATCACCTCCTCATGCATAGTATATTTAACCCTGTTTTCTTAAAAGGTGAAAACAAACTACATTTTTTCATCTGATTTCCTGAGGATTATTTTGTGGGAGACATGTTCATTTCTTATTTGGAGCAGCACTTTATTTCTTTTTAGCAGTAAAATCTTCTAAGTAATGGCTAATGGTGCATTGTGATAAACTCATACATTTTACTTATCAGGACTTAATCTGGGTAATTTTTAAGTTCTAACCAGGAAATTTGCAGAATGTAGCAACTTACATACTCCTGCCTTTGAGACATCTTTTAAGAGATCTGTGAGGATTCCAGTGTTTCTGTTTCCTACTGTTACAAGATTCTCCTTTGTCTCTGGTTCCTTGGTGAATTCTTAGCATAGTTGCTCTTCAAGATACAGCAAATTCCTTTGGGGAGGAGAGGCTGGTTCTTGTGTGTAGCTGTTTATTAACAGTTGAGCAGATCAGACTGGTTTAGGTAGTGATATTTCTGTATATTCCCTGTTTGTAATTAAAACAGACAACCTTTTTGAGTTTTTCTGCTTAACTTCTGATATTTGCATTTACTTCTAATGGGATGTATTTTTTTTCCCTGATACAATTGACGTCTACCTTGTTCCTTTCCTCATCTCTCCCTCCGTCCCATTTGATAACAGTTTACTTAGTCAAAAGAATCCATAATGTTTCCTTGTACTGCAGGCCTACCTCTTTAAAATGTGAAGTCATTCAGAAAACAACTTGGAAATGCATTGTTTACATCTGTAAACTTGCTAATCAGGATTTGCTCTAAAATACTGATTTAATTTAAAATTCCAGTTTCAAAAAGCCTGTGAAAATGATGTAGATTTGGGGTGTTCAGTATTCAATTTCTTCTTGTAATGTCTGATTAGTTAGGAGGCTTCCACCTTTTTGTTACAAATGAGCTCTGGTGGGCTCTTAAATGGTTTCTGCTCTGGCTGCTGTTGCTCAGTTAGGTCAGGACAACACATTCTGTTCTGGTTTGTTTTGTTTTGTTTTGTGTTGGTTGGGTGTTTTTTGTTGTTTTTGGTGTTTTGTTTTTTTTGTGTGTGTATGTATTTGTTGTTTTGCTTTGGCTTTTTTCTTTTCTTTTTTTTT
>VWZY01010386.1:369556-390812 GCA_013399075.1 Chloroceryle aenea
TTTTTTTTTTTTTTTGGTGTGTGTGTTGGTTTGGGTTTTTTTCCAAACATGCTTCATGCTCTAGTTGTCATCTGAAGAACTTGTAAGCCACCAAAATCAGTTTTCTCAATGAAGGAGATTCTTAAAATAAATGTTACTTTTGCTTTCATCATAAACTGTAAAAACAAACTAAGGAAAAAAGGGCATAGTTATGTAATACAGCCCACTTGGAATTGGTTGAAAGGTATGAGGAAGTTTTTGGTATCCTGGGTGAGGATGCTGTATTGTATAAATAAGACTTGAGAGTGAGCAACAAAACAAGAGAAAAGTAGATTGTGTAACCTGCTAAGAACATATTTTTGTTTCCTTTTTAATGGCAACTTCTTAAATTTCATGGAGTTTTACAGTAAAACGGATTTCCGTTAATAAGGGTCAATCAAGGAGGGGATGCAGAAAAGCAGCTGCTTCCTAATGCTAATGAATAGCAATTAAAACCTTTTTACTTGGAATTTAGTGTCTAATATTTTATGTAGTAATTGCAGTTTTACCTATTGGAGAAATTTTGGTGAGAAGTTTATTTACTGAAAATGTGGGAAATAAGCTGATGTAAACTATTTAAAAACACTTTAACCTCCTGAGAGGAAAAAAAACCCAAACCACAACATTTTAAGCTTTTTAATTTTTATATTTTTGTTGCATCTTGTTTTAACTATTTTCCCATTTTCATGATTTCATTAGCAGTCTTTGTTGCTTCTTTCCTTTTTCTTTACAGTCTCATAAATAACAGATTTTAATGGAAAGAGTGGCACTGGCATGGAAAAGTCAATCCTGTTCTGTTGCAGGCAGTAGGGTATAATTGATGATGAGCTTTCTTATTTGCCTTTTTCTGTCAGAGTTTGGTGTAACAAGCTTCTTTTACATCCTACAGCTTTTTTTTGCATTTGCAAATGAAGAAAAATTTTCTGAAAATGGTTGGATGGTGTACAATCCAATGTCTGAATACAGGAGACAAGTAAGTTATTCAAGTTGCAGTTGCCTGGTGCTTTTGTGTCTGACACCTTACATAAAGGAGTAATTGTTTGCACAGTTCTCTTATCAGCTTCTTTGTGGGGAGACCTGTGAAAGGGAGAAGATGCAAGTACAGCTTAAAAAAAAGTAAAGAAAAGAAAGTAAAAACTGGAAGCTTTAAAAAAGATTAGAATAGCACAGAAGAGGTAGTCTTTGCTCTTTGAAAGAAATTAGTGATACCTCTTTCAATGTGTCACTGTTAAATGAGCAGAGGCTGGAGAGAATGTGCCAAATATGTAACTACAGTGGCCTAAATATAGATTTGATTCAGTCTTTGATTTGGTCTATTTCTTCCTGAAGTGAAGGGAGGAAAAAAAAGAAGAGCTTATTTTAGAAACAGTGTTGCTCCACAGAAGTTATTTATATGTCCATCAGTATTCTACCTTGCTCTATAGGTGATTTGGGGAAAAATCAGTGAAAGAGGATGATAGATTTAATTTTAAAATGTCTTTTAGACTATTTTTGCTTTGAATATGACATGTTTGTTGTTTGTTTCTTTTTTAATTAAATAGCAAAAAATAAGGCCTTCCTTACATATTTTTTCCTCCATAGTTTTTTGATTCAAGGTTTAGAGGCCTAAGACCCAAAAAAGGTAAAATACAAACACCCACACAAACTCCAGTGTGTATTTGCGTGTGTGGAGGGCTTATCAGGCTTTCTCAATTTCCTGTCTGCTGTTTGTGAAATGCCTTACTGAGTAAACTGCTACTAAAACTTGTTTCTCAGTTAAGAGAGCTACCCTGAATCTTACTGTTAACCTGAAAGGTACCATCACGTTCCAGGGAAGAAAGTTGAGATGAGACTTCCTCCCCCTGTCTTCTTGGGACCATGGTCTCTTTTCAGAAGGCAGAATGGAAATGCAGAGCTTCAAGTGAGGAGAGAAGGCAATTTTCTTTCCTCAATCCCAAAGTTAAAGCAGTACATCTACTGATTTTAATCATGGTTTTGCAACTTGTAAGAAGAGAACTGTGTATGTGAGAATATATGAGGTAGCTATGCAGTCGTTTAAGGCTGTGAATCCATCAGCAGTGAGCTGTTTTGTGTGGTCTTACAATCTTTTTTTTCTCCTATTGTTTTGACTCAGTACCATAGTTAGGTTAAATTGGTAGGTTGTTGCCACCATGTGGCCATAATGTCATGTAAAATTCAAGTACAGGGTTTTTATTTGTACATTAAAAAACTTTGGTTCTTTGGTTACATTTCAGGGGCTACCTAATGAACGGTGGCGAGTAACTTTCATTAATGAACATTACGGACTGTGTGACACCTACCCATCGCTCTTAGTAGTGCCGTACAACGCAACAGATGATGATCTCAAGAAAGTAGCTGCCTTTAGGTCCCGAAACAGAATTCCGGTGAGTATTATGTGATGAAAGTAACCTTACAGCACAGCTTGTTTTAAATATGCATCCAAACAACTTTTTGCTGAATGCGACACAAGACAGTGTATGCTTTTTTTGGAGATGGTTACAGCAAAGTAGTTTTGATTGGCTGGCTGTATTTACTGCCTCAAACCAGTGGCTTGGCCAAGCCACATTTCCGTTGTTCCCCCACAATAATCACCCATTCCAGCTTTGTTGGTTTTAACTTGACTTTTCTACTAACAACTGCCAGCATTGCAGATTCCCTTCTCTTAATGAAGTATGAGCCTTAGACTACCATCTGTACTGGTTTGTTGACTATTATTGGATGCACATCAAAAGTTATAGCAAATGTTACCCTCCTGCAAGCAAACTGCATGGCATTTAAACCTAGTTCCAGTGGTCAGTTCTATAATAAGACCTCATGCTTAGTCTCTGTAGTGAATTCTTAGACTTTTTAGCCCTTCAAATTGGGCTGTGGATTTTAAGATAAACCCATTTGACTTTTGGGGTATATTTCTGTAACTAAAATTCTCTGATGTAGGAGAATTTTTATGTGTCAGCTCTTTACAGCACTATAGAAAATATTAATTTCTATCACAATATGATGTTTTAACTAATATTTCAATTTGGCAAACTCAGAAGAGGTGTTGGATTCTTAGCCAGTAGCAGAAAGCTGCCTTGAATCTCAGTTAATTTCAAGCAGATGCAAAACTCCATATGATAAATATTTATTAGATATGGTACTTACCGACGGGCTAAGCCTATAGTTATGAATTTACTATATATACACACATATGTATGTGTAAAATATATAGCCTGTATAAAATATATATGTTATGTATATAAAGTGCATAACGGTCTTACAACCTAGCTGTATCTTCTCTGCCGTCTCCCAGTTCATGGCAGGACTTCTGTATGCCTGCACAGTGAGTGCCATTTCCTTGGTAATAGTAATTTTATTCTTGTCAGCAATAACCAGTCGTACTCACCTGCACACACACTGCCAGGCCTTGTTTCTAGGCATACAACTACAGGGTGTATTTCAGGAGTGAAAGCTTTCTGAGGACTTTTAATTTTTTTTTTAATGTATTTTGAGCTCTGATGTTCTTTCACTCTGTAACCCCCAACTTTTAGACTGGGTGGGAACATCGTTGAAGAATATTAATAAACAATAAAGTTGTAGTTTTGCCTGCTTCTTGGGGGGGCTTGTGTTTAATCTCTTGTGCTGCAGCCTGTTCCCTGGGCAGCTCAGTGTCTTCATTTGTAGCAAGTCCCTTCTGGCTCAGTAGAGAAACAAAGGCAGCGTGCACTCTGCTCCACTGTTGCCCCTTTGTGAAGAGGGCTGAGGAACAACATGTACCTTAAAGAGAAGGGAAACACAGAAGATACTGCAGAAAGCTTCAACTTTCATTCCTTTTCCAAAAAGGAAAAAAGAATTAGTCACTGTTTCTACGAGTTCATTGTTCAGAAGCATTTCTTAGTTTCAGCAGACATTGCAACATTTGGTTCCAGTTTGCTTTTCAGAATTATTTGTGCAACCTAAGATTTGTAAGAAAATATTAAAATACACTGAATTATGTAGGTAAATGTAATTCAAATAAGATTTAAATTTATCAGAGAATGAACTCTTAAGGATTATTATTATTAAATTTAATGAGACTGAAGTGGAAACAACTAAGATGTTTGGGGATTATCTTTTGAAGAAATAAAGTGTGTTGATTTTCTTATTATCTATAAAGAATGTGACTTTAAGCTCGAAGTTATGATTTTCTGAAGAAAATGTCTTTATTCTAATATGTTTTTAACACATGACTAGGTTCTGTCATGGATTCATCCAGAAACCCAAGCTGTTATTATGCGCTGCAGTCAACCCCTTGTTGGAATGAGCGGCAAGAGGAATAAAGATGATGAAAGATATCTTGATATCATCAGGGAGGCTAACGGGCAAATCTCAAAACTGACCATCTATGATGCCCGGCCCAATGTCAATGCAGTTGCAAACAAGGTAAACATGACTCCTAGTTTTGTTTGTGAAGGGAGGTGGGGAGGAGACATAGTTTGAAGTTTTCTGTGAGGAGGCTTTTGGTGACAGTAGTAACCTTAATGTAGATAAATTTACATAATTAAGTATAATGTTTGCATAATCAAATACTGAAGCTCAAGGCCATGAAAGGACATGAGTTACTGAAGTAGGTCATAAGCATGTTTCCATGCCGTGTGTGGATTTTGAGATGTGTTTTGTCCTGTTATCAGTCAAGCACAAATCTTAGCATGGGACTGAGATATGGCTACACCCTACACTGTGAGGTAGGTGTAGGCTGAGCTGTAGAGCATGTCCTGTTAGAATGACATGCCACCTGTGTGCAAGCCACAGCTCTGCTCCATATCCTCTAGGAAAATTCTGTCCTGAAAAGGCTGTATGCATAAAACCAAGCCCACTGACAGGCATCCTGTGTTTGGTTCTTCCTAACCATTACATAGACTCATAGAATAATTTTGGTTGAAAGAAACCTTTAAGATCAACAAGGCCAACTATTAACCCAGCACTGCCAGGTCACCACTAAACCATGTCCCTGATTACCACATCTATATGTCCTTTAAATACCTCCAGGGATGGTGACTCCACCACCTCCCTGGGCAGCCTGTTCCAGGGCTTTACAACCCTTTAGGTGAATATTTTTTTCCTAATATCCAATCTAAACCTCCCTTGGTGCAACTTGAAGCCTATTTCTTTTGTCCTATAACTTCCTACGTGGGAGAACAGACCAACCCCCACCTCATGGCAACCTCTTTTTGGGTAGTTATAGAAAGTGATATGGTCTTCTTCCCAAGTGTCCTTTTCTTCAGTCTGGACAAGCCCAGTTCCCTCAGCTTCCCCTCATAAGGCTTGTGCTCTAGACCCTTCACCAGCTCTCTTGCCATTCTTTGGACATGCTCCTGCACTTCAATGTCCTTGTAGTGAAGAGCCCAAAATTGAACCAAGTGCGGCCTCAGAGGGCCAAGTACAGGGGGACAATTGCTTCCCCAGTCCTGCTGGCCACACTTTTTGATACAAGCCAGGATACTGTTGGCCTTCTTGGCCACTTGGGCACACACTGGCTCGTATTCAGCCAGCAGTTGTCCAGCACCTCCTGGTCCTTTTCTGCTGGGCAGCTTTCCAGACACTCAGACATGAACCACTTCAGACCCATCCAGGCATCCAGCAAATAAAGTGATGAATAAATTAATCTGGGGGGTTTCACTCTAAGCAGTAGTATGGGTGTGGTCTTGGATACCTAGATAACTGTTCTTCCCTGGGTGCCTGTGGTTGACAAGTGCAGTAAAAGTCTTTCCATCTGACACGGTGATAAGTTCTTTGCTAATCTATGATCAGAGCTGAAGCAGAATCAAAGAACAGCCCAGGATGGAAGAGACCTGAAAGAACACCTGGTACAACCTTTCAAGAGGAATATATGTCTCTGGGCCTTGATTTCTCCACTGCCCACCCTTCCTCCCCCTAACTCTGGTGAGGACCGGATTGTTCAGGCACACCCGGATAACACCAGTCACGGTGTGTCCGTGTTGGATGTGCCATAGAGCACAGCAGGCGTGGATGTGCTTCATGCTGATACGAAAAGCCTGGTTAGGGAGAGTTGGTGAAAGACACAAGCAGAATGCTTTGTTCCGATGAGAATGTACCAACCTCACTCCCTGCATGTCTAGGTTTGACCCTTACTCACTGAACTTCGGGCACAAATGATGTGGATGTGCTCTTCAGTACTTACGAGTGAATTGTGTGTCAGCACAGCAAAGAGCATGGGAGATAGGAGCTTAAGAGTGTTTGAGATCTCAGTGAAACGATGAGTGTACTTGTCTGGCAGAGAAGGAATTCCAGCTTCTGAATAGATTTTGGCACAAAATGAACACTAATTTAGTGTGATGAGTCCTCTTCAATGTATGTGCTGAAAGGAATATCAAATAGTGAAACTTGTTTGCCTCTAGGAGGTTCATACGTAACATTTGTTAAGTGTCAAGAGGGACAATAACGTTCATGTTTTGTTCTGTGCAACTTAAATGCATGCATCTGTACCTTTACAACCCTTTTCTCTGTAATAATGTAACTTACTAAGCAAGAAAATAAGGCCTTTTTTTGTTTGTTTGTACAGCAAACACACATTCTTTCAGAGAGTCTGTCCTCAGGGCTGTTTGGCTAGGTTTTCATCTGATGCTTTGTATTTTGAAAGTCTGCCTCAATTGCTTGCATTTTACTCTACAAATTGCATTAACCTCTGCACACTGAATTTTTCTGGGTAAATAAAACGTAATCCTTCTGTTTTCTTTGTGGAAGGAATGTCAACTCTTACATTGACTTATTTTTTCCCCGGTTCTTGGACAAATTCAAACTTTTACCCCGTTTGTTCAAAGATTTATCATGACTGAACACACACACATTTTTACTGAAGTAAGAAGCACAGTTTTCAGCTTTTTAGAATGGTCTATATATTTCACCCACCATTTTAATGAACTCTTGATATCTCTAAATGTGAATTAGTCAAAGCAGTAAAAGCAGTAGGGTGCATTTCTGGGTCTGAGGGACAATGACACAGAGTGCAAGCCAGTGTTGCTCAGCACTTAAGGAGTTTTCTTGAACAGCTGCAAAGATTAATACAAGCACAAGCTTGGGCTACGCTGCTCGTGCATTCCGGCGTTCTTTGTACATAGGGTCAAGACCACACAGTCAGCAGGAGTTGCAGCAGACCTGATGCTAAAATTACAATCATTCCTCTCCAGGACTTCACAATCCTCAAACAAAGGGGAAAAATACAATTTTTACTTTTAGCCCAGAGCCCAGCAGCTCTTAGAGTACCCCCACATCTGAGGAATGAGATGGAGGGGGCAGAAGGGAGGTACTGGCCTGCGATACAGAAATGTAGGTGGTACTGATGGGGGAAGACTCTACAGTACTTTATGTTGTTGTCTGACGTGGAGCTGGTGGCTCTTAACGGCCTATAAAGACAAAATTTATTTATCACAATTCATGGCATGTTATGATTTTGCTGTCTGCAGGAAATGCTGTGATTTTGCAGCTATCTTTGGAAAACCTCATCAGTGGTGTTGTGTTCTGAACTATCTGTGGTTTTTCCACTTCCTTTTGTGACCAGGCACATCCTCTGCTGGGGTGGTAATTAAAGGTTTTGAGAGAGCAGCAGAACAGACTTTCTACTTATGTGGCTCTTAAATTTCTTAACAATCTAAATACATGTTTAGTCTTCGCCAATAAAATTTCATGTTAGAAAGTTACTTTAAAGTAAACTTCAGTGTTACTAATTTATTTCTTAGAAGCAGAATCTAAGATTCTTGAACGTAATTCTCAAATGCAATGTAGCTTATTCTTAACGGAACTCTTAAATTTAATTTTACTCGGCCAAACGTTTTATCCTCTCTGTTTCAGTATCAGTTCAATTTTAGACAGTTTAAACATGGGAAAGGTGGTTTGGTTTGGTTTGGTTTGTTGTTTTTTTTTTTAGTAGCAAATTTGCACTGGTAAACTTTCAATTTGTTTTCTTCTGAATTAGTGGTGTAAAGCAACAGACAATCTTGACTGGGTTTGTTTGTTTTTCTCTTTAATTGACACAGAAACAGAGAAATGAGCAATTTTATTCCCTGGAAGTGGTGGTCTAGCATGTTATGAGTAACAGCTGCTTTGTGTGATGTACTTTCACATTTTAATTTAATGTTACATTTTAATTTTGATCTGTCTGGAAAGTAAGTTGATTTCCTTTGTATTCAGAATCATGAGTTTGTTTTTATTCTTGGTGGGGAAAGTGAATGGAAATGCAGAAAAAAGTGTTGACATTGTAATATCAGTTGGTCAAGGAAAGACTCTTTTCACCATGAATCTCAAGAGTACTGAGGAAGGTGTAAATCTCTTTCTGTTTTCAAAGCAGTCTGAGTTCTGACTGATGTGATCTTGGGCCACTGTCCCTTTACCTGACTAGTTCAATCCTATCCAGAGGTCTCCAAGCACAATGTTACAAACCATTTTTAAATCTAAAATAATTAATTTTCCTCTTGAGGGTTACTTGGTTGAGTTTTTAAAAGGAACTGGGCTAGCTGGAGCAACTTGACAATCTTTCTGACCATACTTAGTACATTTTGTCCTTTTGGACAAAGAAAGCCTCTAAGTATTCTTCTCCAGCATTTGCCTCTCCAAAGGTTGTATCTGAGACTCATGTTTTAAGTCAGCAACTGAAATTGGATGATGCCCAGCTATAAAATAAAGTATAAATAAGATTTGGTCCCTTCTGCTGTTGAAAACCTGCTACAACAACATATATATGACTGAAGTTAATGTGAAATTTCTTGGTTGTAGGCAACTGGGGGAGGATATGAAGGTGAAGATGCTTATCCCAATGCAGAACTTTTTTTCTTGGACATTCATAATATTCATGTCATGCGGGAATCTTTGAAGAAGTTGAAGGACATTGTTTATCCTAATGTGGAAGAATCACACTGGTTGTCAAGTCTGGAATCAACCCATTGGTTAGAACATATAAAGGTAACTTTTTGTTCTTTATGTTTGAAATAATGTTTATTAAAATCTTTCTTTCCTAGACTTTGACATAGTCTGATTGTGGAACACAGTGAACTGCTTGGACTACAAAACCAGCTACACCACGTGCTGGCTTTTTGCCCACTAGTCTTAGCGTATGTTGGGAGACCTCATTGCTAAGCCACATTAGGTGAAATTCAACATTTATTGTCTATCCCAAGCCAAATGTCAGTCTATAAGAGGAATGCACTGTTACTCTATCTTCACGTGTGCGAAGAACGATTTATTTTGGTTTCTAGCAATATTAGGACTACAGGTATCTCACATTATGAAGGATGCTTGTCAGTATGAATGTGACTTTTTTGTGAATTAGGTTTTGTAAATAGATCTTGTAAATATATTTGTATATTTTGTCATTTTGATCTTGTAGCAGAGATAATATACATTAACTGGTAATTCATCAGTGTTCTTACTAGTTGACCTTTGAGCCTTTTGCCTCGAGGACAGCTGTTCAAAAGAAATTAGAGTATTATGTGATGAATCCTACTTAATAAAATTTTCATTTTAAGTTAATATTTGGAAAATAAGCATATTAGGAAGGTACAAGTTCTTTTCTCCAACAACTGAGGTATTTCATTAATTTAGTTCAAAGAAAGCAGACAAATGAAATACATAATTTTCAGAGGGTATATCCTATGGTAAATCCTCTCTTTCTTTAAAAAAGCAGCTTATGTTCTTCAGTTTATCAAGGTTACTCTTTTCTGCCCCATTTTTTAAGAATTTGCTGAGAGATGAATTAGATTTTACTAAGGGATTAGGGAACCAATCTGTTTCTCTATTTTTATACATGAAATTTACTTGATCTCTTTTCCAATTAACTACACCATGCTTTTTAGGTCTTTTAATGGAAACAGTATCAATTTAGATACTTGTGTAGATACAAAGAAATCAATTTATTTTCCTTAGAACACTAACACTGATCTGTCCTGTTGGGTGTCTGTTCCTCTTCGCTAGCTTGTCTTGACAGGAGCTATTCAAGTGGCAGACAAGGTGTCCTCAGGAAGGAGCTCGGTGTTGGTTCACTGCAGTGACGGCTGGGACCGGACGGCACAGTTGACATCGTTGGCCATGTTGATGCTGGACAGCTACTACAGAACAATTGAAGGTTTTGAAGTTCTGGTGCAAAAAGAATGGATAAGCTTTGGACACAAATTTGCATCGGTAAGAACTGGAAGGTAGTTGTAAGGACTATGCAGTGTTAACACTCTAAAGAGCTTTTAATGTTGAACGACTTGTTGTGTCAAGGTTTGATAATACTTTTCATTAGTTTGGAATTCTAATTTAAAACATTTTCAGGTAAACTTGAGCAGAGCTTTTGGGCTTGGACCTGTTTGGTGTTTTGCTCTTCTTTCTCCAAGAACTTGGAGTTTGTCCTTTCCGCCCTTTTTTTAACAGAACTAGCATGACTGGGGTTATTGTGGTTATTGAGCAAAGAAAATGAGAAGGCAGAAAAATGATCTTCTGAAAACTTTTGGAGGACATGATTAGATAAGACTTGGACTATTCTGAACTCCCTTTCGGCTATTTTGAGTGTCATGAGAGGCAGATGAATGAGTCTGGTCAATGTCTTTTAAGTGATATTTTGAAAGCTTCTTCTCAAATGTGCTAAACTTGTCATAATAGCTCTCAAGAGTCCCATCGCTGGTAATGCTGGCTCTAGTTCTCTTCAGTTGTCTTCTGGATGCTTAGAAGGTTAAGCAGAAATTGTCTATAGCAAGTCCCTAATATCCTACCCATATATAATGCAAATTCAAGGGTGCTTGTGTGAGGAAGCTTTTCAGAGTCTTGGCAGAATCTGGCAGCTAACCATTTCTTTAGGAGGAACCTGGAGAATTAGAGTGGGTTGTCAGGGAGAGTGTGCTTGGGCTATGTTAACATAAAATATAAGTTGGGAGTTTCACAGCAGTTTACAAGGTTCAGTTGATGCTGAACTTTGTAATTCACTGTAAGAAATTTCCATACCTTCAATAGAATTTATTTGCACCAACAATTTGTCCCTAGTGGAATATTCCAAAGATATTACTTAAAACTGATGAATTTGGGAAAATGGGCAATGTGGAAAAATCAAGATATGGAAAAATATACCTATGTGTGTATTTCATACCTGTTTTACCCTTGCAAGAGAGTTTCAGTCATTTGGAAATGCAAGTATAGCTACTCAGCATGAATCACTTCACAATTTCAGCGTGTTTGTGGGCTGCAGCAGTCTTTGATCTGACATTCTAAAGGTGCTTTGAGGCTTAGGAGAGTTACATTTTGATTGTTGGAAGTGATATTTGCTGTAATCCAGTTTCTCTGTGTACTTGTAGTCTTCTAATAGTGATGTGTTACATAAGCCTTTGAAGTATGCTGTCTTGGTGCAGCCATGGGAGAACACTGCCCTTTTTTTTTTTTTTTTTTTATTTATTTTGTATCTTTAAAAAAATTTTATAGTCCTGATGCAGATAAAATTACATTCTGTAACTAGGAGAGTTGTAGCCTGATGCATGTTATGGTTTAATACAAAGATGAAAAAGAGAGATCTGTATCTCTTTCACAATTATGAATAAATTCAAATAATCTGTGATTCTTTTTGTTAAACCTTAACTTTTACTTTGAGTAATCAAAGGAGTTTGTTCTCTCAACAGATAATAACAGTTTTTCTCCTGTTAGTGAGGTAGGACTTTTCCACCCCTTCCAAATGACTAGCTCAGTCCACTGGTTCATCTCTGACAATGTACCAACAATAAGGGTGACTTAAATAGCTTGCTTTTGCTTAAACAACTGGTTTATTTTCCCAGCTTGCTCACACAAGTAGTAATCTTTGGAAATGGTTCAAGCCACTCTTCTTTAGCCATCTGCTGTTTTCTGAGAGTACCGTGTATTTTATTTGCGGGGTTGTTTAGCTTACAGTGAAGGTAATCTTTTCCTGGAGTGTTCTGGAGCAGTGGAGTCGCCATCCCTGGACTTATTTAAAAGCCATGTAGATGTGGTGCTGGGAGACATGGCTTAGTGGTAGACTTGGTGGTGCTGGGTTAATGATTGGACTTGAATCTTAAAGGTCTTTTCCAACCTCAATGATTCTTTGATTCTAGAGAACCTGATAATGCAGTGCAGTTTGATCATACATGCTCAGTGATAGAACTGGGAGTTGCAGTAGCGAGGACTCGGCACCTCGGTACAGTTAGCGTTTCCTGAACCACACCTCCAGCTATTATTAGGCCTTCTCTCTAGTGGGGAACTGGAGAAGAGTAGGGCATTTCTTATGTCATGTGGGTTAGAGCAAACTTCATGTTTTCATGTTACCAGGGTTACAGTTTGGATGTTTTAATAACAAAGAACTTAGTAAACCAGTTAATAGTTCCTTTCTGTATTTTCTGTCTAATGAAGCACACAGCAGGTTTCCTTGTTGAAAAGGAACATCAGCTTTTCTATGTAGGGTGAACTTAGTGCACTATCCAGGTGATAGAATTGCTTGCTATGTTGCATTGGGTCTGACAGAGATGAAGTTAATTTTCTCCATAGCAGCCCTCCAAGTGCTGTGCTTTGTATTGGGAGCTGGAAAGGTGTTGGTAACACACCCGTGCTGTGGCTGCTGCTGGGCAGGGCTCGCACAGCACCAACATTCCCCCCACAGTGGCTTGGGGATGGACAAGATCTTTGGAGGGGACACAACTGGCATAGCTGACCCAAACTGACCAAAGGGATATTCCATACCCTATGATGTCAGCTCAACAATAAAAGCTAGGAAAACCGGGAGAAGGAGGCATCTGCTTGTTCTCTGGAGCAACTGCTAAGTGGTTGGAGCCCTGCTTCCCAGAAAAGGGACTAGACATCACCTGATGATGGGAAGTAGAGAATAAGTCCTTGTTTTCTTTTGCTTCTGCATGTGTAGCCTTGCTTCACTTTTAATTAAACTGCCTTTGTTTTCACCTATGAATTTCATCTTATTTTCTTCCCCCTGGTCCAGCTGAGAGGAGGAGGAGGGGAAGTGATAGAGTGGCTTGGTGGGCACCTGGTGTCCAGCCAAGGTCAAAGCACCACATATGTGAAATGTTCTAATAATGCAATCTAATATAACAAATATGAGATGTAGGCATAATTATAGGTGGAAAATACTCAGACATGCTAAAACTGCTGACCACAGTGAAAGTGGAAGGACTTTCACTCCTTACTGAAGACATGTAGGATGCTGTTAACATATTTTAAACACGTATTTTAAACATGAAAACTGGAGAGCAAAGAGGCCTGTTTTGTTTGTCTGTCTTCCCAATAGTGCTTTTCTAGCTCTTTGCCACTTTTGACTGAGTTCAGCTACAATCCTTCATCTCCTGACATTCATTTCTGTTATTTTATGCTACCTTGTAAATTATCGTACAGAGTAGTGTGCTGGTTTTATCATTTTTCATGTCCTTAAGACATTAAGCCTACTGTCTTAACAGGCAGATAGACAGCATCTTAATTCAGCATACATGCTATTAATTTGTCTCATTCAGGCCAAGCAGAATTAGGGAGTTAATAGAATTTCTTTTCCCCATGTCTCTCACCTGTTTTCAGCTATCAAATGTGAATGGAAAAGGAACAATTTTTATCAAACCTACTTTTGGTCCATGGGGATAATTCCTTTGACTGTTACTTTGGACTCCTCAGAATTAAGCAGTTCACATAAACTTTAAAACTGTGTGTTATTTTTCTGTAAAGAACATGAATGTTTTTTGAGCTCTTTCTTGTTCACCATCTACCTTGGGTGAATCTTAGGTTTCATGTGTAGAGGGGGAAGAGAGGAACCTGTGTGGCTAGTTTCCTGATGTAGGTTCTCCAGTGGCTTAAATTACAGAAGACAACAAAGCATTTATAACTTGTCTGTTATTACACAAATATAGTTCAAAATAACTCGATTATTTGCAAAGTAATGGGTGCTTTAACCATTGTGCTTGTCCAGTAACTAGCAGGTATTTATAACAGGACCAGTTATCACTTTGGATTTTTTTCTCACTCATCTTTGGAACAGTTTACAGTATTTCTATATATCTGAATCTCTGCTCTTTGGTACAGTAACTAGTTATGAAATCATAGGAACGTGTTGCTCTATTACAGAAGGATTCATATTGTAGTGAAAATAAGAAACAATGTCTATTGGCCATAAAATAGGCTGTTTTGGTTAACAGGAGGCTGTATTGCTTCATTGCAGAGAATAGGCCATGGTGATAAAAATCATGCTGATGCAGACAGATCGCCCATCTTTCTCCAGTTCATTGACTGCGTGTGGCAGATGTCTAAACAGGTACATTACAGCCTTCTTCAGAAGGCAGCATTGCTAAGAGACTGATGAATTAAGACCCTAGATCTTTATTTAGAAAAAAACCCAAACAGCTATTTGAAGATACCCCTCTGCTCTGACACTGTAGTCAGAAAGAGTGTACTCACTTTTAAAGCCTACCAGCTCTCCACCTGTTCCTAAAAGTGCTATACAAGCTGCAGTTCTGTTTCTTACGGTGGCGCTGGCTATGCACGTGAGGCTGGTGCCCCTTAGATGGGGTCCTTGGAAACATACTGAGAGATGTATCCCAGTGGGATTCCTTTGCAGGATTGCATCCAACTGTCTTAACGGGGTCTGTTGTTTCATTTCACCATTTTTGAACTACAGGGACAAATGCTGTTTTTTCACAGGTTAAAAAGGAAGCTTGGGAGCAGTTGAGGGCTGTGACTTAGTGCTGTGACTTAAATGTTGTATTTTCAATAAGTAATGAAAGAAAGTAGCAAACTTAACCTGTTTAGGGCAAAGGGTTGGGAGCTAAACCCTTATTTTGCTGTATGGTGCTGCAATATAAAGAGTGCAAGATGGGAATCTTACTCTGCCTTGTTGGTAAATTTTAGCTGTAACCATTCTGTATTTTATTCTTGTTTTCAGAAATGAGAGGCAAATAAAACATTTTGAGAGCAGGTTTTTTTCAGTGCCTAATTTGAGTCAAACAGCTCATGGCATCTGAATGCTTACTCTGCTATAAAGTATACAAAAAGTATTACCTTAAAAATTATTTGTAGATGTATTCAGGCTTTTAAACTCCTCCTTTAGCCTTTTAGCCTGGGCATATGCATCTATGCATCTCTCCTTGCTTTTACAATATAAGAAACAAATATGTCTTTTCTGGTTTTAGTTTCCTACAGCCTTTGAGTTCAATGAGCAGTTCTTGATTACAATCCTGGATCACTTGTACAGCTGCCGGTTTGGTACTTTCTTGTATAACAGTGAGTCTCTCAGAGAAAAAGAGGTCAGTCAAACCACTGATTGTTTAATTGTATTGCTGTCTTGGCTCTAGATGATTACAAAAAGTTTTTGTTGTATTATCTTTAATTATATTCCTTGTGTGAGAGAAGTTTTGAACTGGCTTTATTCTCATTGTGGAATAGTTGCATGGTAAATTCCTTGGCTTTGGTAGCTTGAATACTATGCAGCCACTAACACACTTGTCAAGTGCTGGTTCTGCAATATTTCTAATACAGTAGTTTGTTCTACTTCTAAGTAAATCAGAAGTGTATTAACTTTAGAATGTAATCATGGCTTCTCTGATGGATTTCCCGATTTTGTGCAAATGTTTACTGTTCTTATTTCAATTTCATTTTAGAAAGTGACTGAGAAAACATTATCATTATGGTCTTTGATAAACAGTGAAAAATCTAAATACACCAATCCTTTTTATACTAAAGAGCTAAATCGAGCACTCTACCCAGTAGCCAGTATGCGTCACTTAGAGCTCTGGGTCAATTACTACATCAGGTGGAACCCAAGAATTCGTCAACAAGTAAGTAAATTCTCCATAATGTACAAAATGCTTTTAGACTTTGGAAATAGAATTTTGTATTTTTATTCTGTAATTGATTCATAACTGACTTGTAGTATAGTAACTGTGATCCATTCAGTTTTTAATATTATATTTGTAAAGATGGATAGAAAAAAGTTGAAAATGATTGTTCAGTTCTCTTCTTTTACTTAGTGATCTTCTCAGAACACTGAGCTTATTTCACTGCTTACTATCAAGTCATCCTCAAGCTCTTTCTAGCCCCTTTTCATAGGGACAGGGATGAGAGAATATTTTTTAAGGACAGTTGATGCATAGGGCTTACTGATCCCTGAAGAGTCAGGGCATTAGCATCACAAATATGCTTAGTTGCATTTTCTTAGTCTCTTACAAATTAAGATGACCTGTTAGGTCCTTTTTCTTTCAAGCCTGCTATTTGTATTGATGGCTTGTGGTAATAATTTTTTTCATGCAACTTTCATTACCCAATATTGTTTACACTGTGTAACTGTTGGAATAAAGCTGTCATTGAAAATTATAGAAGTGGATCGGATTGGAAGCTCAGAAAAGCATTTATCAAATTACACATAGTTCAGTTGTGTGCTTTTAATGTTTAATATATGGGCTCTCAGTGTTTGTTACAAGCTAACTAGAAATCTCAGCAATGTGGCATGTAAAGGTAGTGTACAGACACTTATTTGTCCTTCTTCACAAGTCGGGGACTTTTAAGTAGGAGCAATTTCTTTGACAGAAGCAGACTTAACAGTCCAGCCCCTGGAATGAATCAGGAGTTTTCAAGCAATACACTTCCTTTTCCACAACCAATCTCCTGTATTATTTACAGCACTTCAGAGGCTGCAAGAAAGCCAGACAGTTTGCTATATTTCCTTCCTTACAAGTATGTTGCCCATTTTTATTTGAAGTTCTAGTTCTGAAGCTTTTGTTGCTTACTATGAAAGATGAGAGCATTTTGCAAAAGGTGAATTCAAAGATTTATTTTAGCAAGTGAGGCATGCAAATTAGCTGTAAATCTACTTTAAAATGTGCTTTGCCATTATTCGGGTATGGTTTTTGGCAGGAGTTTCTTATTATAAATGCAAACCCATGTGATGATAATCTTATATGCTTGTACTTCTGGTCCCTCATTCTCACCACTTTTATATACAAAATGTATTTTTTTTTTCTTTGCGTTAATTTACATTTCATCTTGACTTAAGCAACTGAATAGTGGACATGTGGCCTGAACCAGTTTTTCAATGACCTTTCTTAGTGCCATTAATTAGCAGCATGTTCTGCATGGGGCATCGGGCTAATGAAGAGTCTGGTCTGCCTCTAGCAGCATCATTAACTCTACATCTTTAATCACCTTAGTAGCTAGATTCAGTCATTGATCCAACTTCCACAGTTGCTTCAGCGTTCATCTGGGGTGCATAGTGAGTGGTGCTTATACAGAAGAGTGCTGGTTCAGCTGGTTTTGAACTGGTGAGGTGTTTACATTTGCTCCTGAAACTGTACTGCTAACAGCTTTTAATTATACTCACTTAACTGTGAAACAGCAGCAAGCTCTTGACAGGTGTATATAGAGCTGAAGGTAACTTGAGGATCTCTATCTGCCTTGGACATTTGTAATACCACTTCTCCATTTTTTTCATTACTCTGTCTGAAAAAGGAAGCTAAGCTTAAAATGGAAACAGTCAAGAAGATGCTCCTTCTGTGAGTACTCTCCTGAAAGCTAGGGATGTTGATTTAATTCAGATTTACTGACAATTTGCTAATAAAGTTTTGCACTTATTTCACTTGTTTATCTACAAAAATTTGCAAATTTACTTTTAAAACTGAAGTCAATTTCACCAGGAAGTGAAGTTATTTAGTTGAGAGACATGGATTTTATCTTAATCTGATCAGTGTAGCTAAAACAGTCTGGCTAATCATTGTTTTTAGGGAAGATGATGAGAGATCGGACCTCTGGAATATAAAAGCTTTTAATAAGTTGAGAAAAGCTTTGAACAAGGTATTCACACTTATCTTTCACAGAGTATTAGATAATAAAATAAAATCCGTGTGCTCTGGAAGTCCTGGCTGATTATGCTGAGGCAGGAAGAACCATTTTGTGTAAAGACTTTCTTTGGATGAGAACAACAGAAACAGTGCTCTTGTATTATAGAAATAAATACTTCTGTTTAGCTACAACTTGTTATATATGTTGGAAGCTACAAATGCTAACTAATACCAGGAGAACACAAATACTACAGCAGCTTCACAGTCTAGAAGTAGTTGGAGTGAAGCAACGTGACTAATACAGATCTCTCTTCTAGCAGCCAAATCCGGTGGAGCAGCGCTACATGGAGCTCCTTGCGTTACGTGATGATTACATACGGAGACTTGAAGAACTACAGATCACAAATAATTCTAAGATCTCCAGTTCATCAGCCTCATCAGCATCTCCCTCACAAATTATGTCCCAAGTACAAACGCATTTTTGAAGAGCACGTTGGCTTCGTTCTATACCGTAATAGCAGGTGGTGCTTAACATAGATCTGTAGTGTAAAGAGGAGTATTTCAATGCCTTACATTAGACTGTCCTAACACAAATTATGTTAGACTGTCTTCATTTGAGGAGGACTTCAAACAAAACTGACTCTTCAATTGTGTGCCTTTCAGAACCTGTGGACTGTGAACGTTATTAATCAACTTCTAGTTGTGGAGGGCTTTAAGAGTTATTTTGGAAAGTCTGGTACAACCAAAATTAAATCGCTGTATTGTTTTCATAAGAATGCTTTAATTTATTACATTGTAGGCCATGTTCATGTAAGGAAATTCATGCTCAGTCTTACATGTTGTGCATAACCACATCAATGGCAATAGGAATATTCACATTGTGCAGAATTCGGTATGTGTGTATTCCTGTTAGGAATACATCTGTGGAGTTCATGAGATAAAAATAAATTTACTGTAGATTTCAGAGAAAAGCGTTGAAATTTCCAGTTACCTGAGAATACCAGATTTTCCCTTTTCAAAACGAAGGAAGTGTGGAAGGGATTTCACTGACATGCTTCTAATGAAAAAAGTTCAGATAGCTCAGTAGATAACAAAATAAAAGATAAATATTTTTTATTCTAGATTGATTTTTATTTTTTTTAATCAAATGACAGTTATACTGGATTCTGGGAAGTCCTGTTTTAGCTAAATGTTCAGTGCTAAAATATACTAAAAATTGCCACAGTTGGCAAGATTGATACAGAATAAAATGGCTCTAATGGAGGTTAATGTAATTAAAACCAGATCCATGGAGACATTGCTTAAATATCCAGCAATAGTATTAAAACTTGTGCTTGTCTTCTGAAAGTAAATGTGCCTGTTTAAAGGAGCTTTTATACCAAAGTAGGCAAAAGTATTCAGTTATAATACTGTTGAAAACTTGTATAGCTTACTGTTTAACTTCTGTTCAATGAGTTTATTCTTAAGTATTTAAGGGACATCAGTATACAAGATTTGCATATAGTGTGTGCACTTAGATTGAACCTTCCAGTGAATTCTCATTTCAGAGGCTTGTTGGAAACCTTTAGTATGTTCTTTTGGGTATCTTTTAAATAGTTGCAAGCATTTCTTCTGACAGCACAAACCATGCTACTTGATATTTAATTAAAATTTTGCATTTTCTCAGAATTTTAATGATATTCAGGCAATCCAGGAAATACTGCAATTCAGAATCTGTAGAGGACACTTATCTAATATTGTTATTTTAAAGGAGATATTTTGATGCTTGAGGCTTCTGTCATTGTAAATTATTGTACATGTGGTGAGTTTGGGTCTGCAAGATATAACAGGATTATATATAGTTTTTTGTGTAAGTATATATAATATAGTTTATTAGAAGTTCTGCAGGTTTATAAAGTGTAAATATTTTGCATACAAAAACTAAATGGAAAGCTATAGTTCCATAAAATAAGTCAAAGTTTAGAGGACATCTGAATATTGTTAGAACAGTATTTTTTCAAAGGAATAAAAGTATAGCACCTCTTGATCTAATTCAGTATATACACTGAATTGCACTATTTTTTTCAGGGAAGCTCAGAGCATACAGCATGTGTGTTCTAAATCCACGTGATTTATGACTTATTTTTGTCCTCTAAATTTCACTCTCCCGTCGATGTTCTTCGGTATGTGTTTCCAAAATAACAGCGTTGTCCCAGAATCATGACATATTTAAGGTAAATAAGATCTGTTATGTCAGAGAAACTAAGAAGGATACTCATGATACTTTACATTTTGAAAGCTATGCATCCTCTGGTATATTTGCCTTCTACTTACTTGTGGTTTATAAAAAAAAAAAAAAAGCTATTTTTATTAGAATATTTTAAGTTTCTGTATTTGAGTTGAACGTATTGGTAACATCTCTTGAGTAGTGTGGAGAAGTTCAGAAAACCTAATATTTTTTAATGTGTAAACACTACATGATAAACTTGCATTTGGGAAAGTGTAATATAATGGAAAGGATCTTTTTGCACTTAGATCATTACATATATGCTATTCTTCATATTACTTGTGCAGGCAAACATCGGTCTTTGAAGCTCTCTAACATAGCTTTGTGTGGGCTTTGATTATTTTATCAAGTCAACAGATACACTTGTTTTAATTGTGTTTTTACATGGCAATAGTAGGCAAACGTAGGGCTGTGTTTAATCCAATACCTTCTGGAAAATACTACATCCTACTTGTGAATGTACACGTACAAACTCAGCGATGTTAACAGAGAACATTTCTGCTTTCCACTTCAGTGCGTGCTTGGGGCTGTTGCTGCAGGACGCTGCAGACGCACGCACGCTGTCTGCAGGGCCCCCCTGACTCCCTGTGGGTGCAGCAGCTGCCCTGTAATCCCAGTCAGTTCCCTGCCAGGGCCAAGAACCAACCTCGGAATACTTCTGAGGTGGCAAATGGGAGAGTTCCAGCTGCCGAGTGCCTTTTCCAGACAGGCTAACAATGCAGGACTGGGCTGTGGACACAACAGCTGTAAATGCCCAATATCCAGTATGAAATAACCACCTTGGAATGCTATTTTAGCTTTTTCCTTTCTCTATTCTTACTTCCATGGACCCCAGAAGATAACCTAGTTAGAAAGTTTATTTGTTGGATGCCTTCTGTCTTTGCTTATGCCTTACCCACCCCAGCATCACTGTTATGGGTGTACCCTAGGAATGATTTGCGTACTACCTCCTTTGGTGTATTTTTAAACTCTGCCTTGAGTTCAGTTTTTTTGTCTCGGAGTGAGCATTTTGTGTCATGCTTGAGAAAACAGGGCTTTATAACTGACCAGCCATCTCCTGTACTCCTCGCTGCTCCTCCCACGACAGTGCTGGCCACCCTGCTAGGACAGCGCAGGAGCGCGCTGGAGCTGGGTGGTGTTTGGCAAGCGACGGTGGGGCGGGGGCCGGGGGGGAGCTCAACATCTGTCTGACTTGTATGTATGTGATGGG
>VWZY01010386.1:398139-456517 GCA_013399075.1 Chloroceryle aenea
TTTTTTGAGGGTTCTATAGAAATACTGTAAAAAGAAAAATTGACTTTATTGATCATTTGTAAATTTAGACCAAGGCTGGTTTCACAGTCTATCAAGTGAGATGTTCTTTGCATGTGAGCTGGGGATAATAGACTGTTGTGAGCACTTCTCTCCAGTTAATAAAGACAATGGAAGAACAATTCTGAGTGAATGTATTGAACCAATTAGTCCATATGACCATATGACATTTGTGCTTCTCTCTGGAGTGCATAGGGACCTTATGTTTATTAAAGAGATGTAATTAATATTCAGGATTTGCTGCTAATATAATGCAAAAATAAATTAACATAAAAATGTGAATTGTTTGCATAGCTTGCCAATGAGGATTAATTTTAAGTTCTGTAAAGTTGCTGACAGCATTTCCAGCAACACCACAGAAGTTGCTGAAGTCGTGTGAAAACTGAAAGTTCAATGAAAGCATGTTTTACACAGTAAAGCATTTTAAAAATTGTCTAGATATTCCTATTTGATGTCGACCCGTTTTTTCCTCGCAAGACTGCATGAGATTTCCCCTAATGCTACCATCTCAAGCTGTACTCAGTTTCTTCTATTGATAAGCATGTGGCATACTTTGGATCCATTTTCTTCACTGTATGGTTGTTTGTCTTTAAAAGACAGTACATACTTTTATGTTCTTATCTACCAGCACTGACACTTTTTTGAGAAGGGGAGTACATTTTTCATTTTGTGTTGTGCCAAATAACATTAAAAGCAGAGTGCTAATAGCTTGCATTCCTTTCTGTGGGAAGTAGTTTGTGCCAAGAGTGGAAGATTTTGAGTAGCTAAACTGGAGTTAAAGTATATACTGTCTTTTTAAGGAAACAAAACACAAAAAGGGAAACAAAAAAAAGAAGATTCTGTCCTTTCACCTGTTGTCTGCATGTTTTTTCCTGTTACTTCTCTCTTGCCCTACTGCTGCCTCATGCAATGCAGGAGATTCAGGATGGACACAATGGCTATCATTCTGAAGCAGAACCTGATCAGGTGGCAAGTTTTACTCATCTTTCATTCATTAACTGTGTAGCAAGGTACTATATATTAGTACTTGTATGGTACATACAAATCTTAAATTTCTCCTGCAAGAGGATCCATAGGAAGCATTTAGTGCATTACCCAGTTATGTGCTAGGCAGGGTTTTGTGTAATGTTGTGTAGTCTAAAATGGAATACTGCTCATAAGCCCCTGTCTGACAGAGCACATCCATCCTTCTAAGTTTGTAAGTGTTGGCTAATTCTCTGCACACCACTTTTAGTGATTGGGTGCTGAATATATTCTCTTAGTTTCCAAGAAAATCTAAAGCCAGAGATTAATGCAAATATCTTCAGAAATTATTTATTCATCAGGGCCTGGAGTAGTTTGGAGGCAGACAGATCCTACCGGTTATTTGTATGTGAATTGAAGCTGTAATGCAAGGGAAGAGTTGTTTGCTCTAACATAGCCCATTATCTTCATTCTCACTTCAAGGTGTAAAAAAAAATATCAAACCTTAATATCTCATCATGTTAACCTGAAAGAGATCACTCCCTTGCACGGTTCCTAAAAGTCCCACAAAACCTTTTATTCTTTATCAAAATCTTTAGTACATTGTAAATTTTAGCCACCAGCAAAGGACCCAAAGGATCAATCTTGTATGATTCAGGAATGAAGCCATTTACCTACATGAAAATTTATGGAACTAGCCCTTATTTTAACAATGCTAATTGTTCTTCTATATTTCATTATTATTTTATTCTTAATCTTACCTCCTGGATACAAAATTCCTATAATGGGCCTCTTCCGTAACCTCTGGCACTTTCAGTAGGGTATTGATTCAAAGAGAGTCTTGTGGGGTGCTACTGACTTTTGCTATCAAAAGCACAAAGTTAAAATGTTAAATAAATAAATCATCTGAATTATAATTCTCAGATGAAAATACTCAAATGTTAAATAAACAACATGAAGAGTAGCAAACCAAAAATTAGTATGAGCTTTAAAATATTCTCAAGTAGGTAAAATACCCCAAATATTGCCTGCATTTAGCAAAAGCGTAACAAAATTTTAATTACAAATTTTCGATGATCTTATTGCTCATATTTTGTATGCTCTATGTAGCTAGCATGGAAACTAATTGTTGCTTAAATGCTTTGTTACTAATATGTTACTAACGTGTATGTCTGCGTAGTATTTATAATTCCAAGGTTTGTGTTTGTTGGGTTTCTCTTACTGTGGTGCTGTTTTAATACAGTTGTGCCTTGTAAAAAAAGATACACTTCTTGTGTTCAGTAATTTGGTAGTAAAAACACTTTGCATCAAAATGTATCGATGTAGTACAGATGGAAAGTGAGATTTACTCACGGGTTTGGATTTCTGCCAGGCACTGCGGGATGGAAACAAACTAGCACAGATGGAAGAGGCTCCACTTTTTCCTGGAGAATCAATCAAAGTGATTGGTAAGGATATACTATTGAGTACTACACTGAATACTATTAAATCACTAGACTATTGATTTTAAAACCAATTATTATTTCCTTTTGACTTTTCTTATTTTAATTTAATATCTCTTTCACTTAGCTGATGTGGATTTCTGTGCTTTGCTCTGTCTTAAATCCAAATAAGGAGAAATAAGTTCCAGAGGATGATTTGCTCCAGATAGATAATTTTTTTTTTTTAAGAGTTAGTTGCATATAGGTTTGTGGATTGTATTTCTGCTTGGGGATGCTGAGGATACTTCACAGGAGCAAAAGCTTCAAAGTTGTGATAGCGAAGAAGATTAAGTTATGGAACACTTAGTTTTCAGTTCTTATTTCACTTTGGCCCATGACAGCCAGCTCTAGTACAGAAACTACTTGGCTAGAAAGAGGATCAGCTCTTTCATTTGAAAGTGAAAATTAAGATAGGGGCATAGAATTGAAGTACTTGGAGGTCAGCTGCTTGCACACCAGTAATTGCCCATTTGGATGCTCTCTCTGAGGTGCTTTACACTTTAGGGCAGGGACCAGAGAATAGCAGCAGGTGCTTTGTTACCTGCCTGCCCTTACTGCAGGCTGCCTAGCTGAGCCCAGCCCCAGTTGCTCAGTAGCTGCTGAGCAGCAGGGGGACTGAGGAATTTGTTTTCATGGTTGAGATGAAGACAGCTCTTTCAGTCCTGACAACATCTGAAGAGGAGGCTTTCCTATAGAGGTCACGCATCAAAATCTTATGGAACTGCAAAAGTCTTGCTATTTTTAAATGTAAATAGATTTTTATGGAACAAATGTCTATAATAATAAACCAGCTTTAATTGGTCTGTTTTCCAGCTAAAGATGTTATGTATATCTGTCCATTTATGGGAGCAGTCAGTGGTACACTAACAGTGACGGACTTCAGAATGTATATCAAAAGTGTTGAAAGGGTAAGACTTTGCTGTCTGCATTTTGTTTCAAGTAAGAATGTTGATAAAATATATGTCAGAAAGTGACCAATTTGGTGTAAGTGAAGTATGATGTTCCAGAGCAGTGTATTAAACAGCAGCTACAGTTGACTCTAATGACACATACCTGAATAATATTAGTTTGTGTTCCTCTGGATGTAACAAAATTCATTTTTTTTTTATGTACAAATGTTTTAGGATCCACCTTTTGTTGTTGATGTTCCCCTTGGTGTGATAAGTAGAGTTGAAAAAATTGGAGTACAGAGCCATGGAGACAACTCGTGTGGTATAGAAATAGTTTGCAAGGTAAGGCGTGGTAGAGATTTATTCACATTAAAGTACTTTCATTTCGTGTTTCTGTAAGAGCAATCTGTGTGTACATGTTGGTTTTCTGCCTGATCAGTTCCCTGTATTTGAACCCATTTAGATAATACATTTCAATTCCTCTTATGTTAGTTGCAGTCTTAAACACTTCTGCCTTTTGTCTCAAGAGTGAATTCAGAGGAAGAGGGTTTATTTTTTTTTTATATCTAACATCTCTAGTGATGATCCTAGTCATCTGATAGGACCCCTTACAGAAGTCTGTTCTAATGCAGGTTAGGTGATGCCCATGACAGTGCCACGTAAATGCATTCCTTCAGTCAAATTTCTTATAATTGCTGGGTTTGGTTTGGGTCTGTTTTTTGGTTGTTTTTTTTTTTAATTTATTGTAGTGTCAAACAGTGTAACTTCTTTTTAACAGGATATGAGAAATTTGCGGCTGGCCTATAAACAGGAAGAGCAGAACAGATTAGAGATTTTTGAAAACCTTGTAACACGTGCCTTTCCTGTTTCTAATGGGCTGGTAAGTCTTAAAATGCAGAGAAGCCTCTCCCTGGCTCTCCTCTTTTTAGAAAGTGTGGGTGGGGAAATACAAGGGCTGTCTAACGAACTTGAAATGTTGATTCATACAATCTGTTACAGAGCAGGCAAGCTACTCTGACCCTGTTTCCTTTTTGCATTAATTTTTAAAACATAATGCTATGTCCTGCTATCAGCAAAGTTAGTTAATTTGCACATAACCCTGAGATCTGGATTTGCCTAATGTTGCTGGTTAAAAATATCTCTGTATTGACTCTTGTTTTCTGCAGTAGATAATGCAGTCTACAAGGTCTGTCTGAAACAGCAAATAAGTACAATTAATCTTCTTAGTTAGCTGCAAAATGTTATTTAATTTGTCTGTATGGGTAAGTAACTGGTTGGCAGGTAGGAGACCAATTTCCTTATCCTGACTTTGCCCTTGATGTCTTGTGCAATCACAAGACAAGTAACTTAACTCTGTTTCCTAACTTTTGTTAATTATATTGCATGTGCTTAGAAGAGGAAACTGCCTTTCATTCTCATTCTGGCACAGTGTTGTCAGGTCTTGACTGAAGGTTTTATTTCTGCTGGTTTAGAGTTTTGGAAGTCTTACATTTGAAAAATTAGAAGGTTCAGTGTTTTGAAGCTTCTTGTGAATGCAGCCCATCAGACAGTAATTTATGTCTTTGCTTTGCTGTCTTTAGCCTCTTTTTGCATTCAGCTATAAAGAAAAGTTTGCTGTTAATGGCTGGAAAGTGTATGATCCTATGGCAGAATATAAGAGGCAGGTAAGTTATATAAGTTCACAGTGTATTATTTTTTCTTTATCTCCCCCAGAGCCTTAATTAAAAAAAAAATATTTAAGAAACCCCTGAATTTTCATCTACATCCTTGTACAGAGACTGTCTAGATCTCACATTTAGATTATAAAATGCAAGTGCCCTGTGTGGAGTGACTGCTAAAGCTGATGGAGATAACAGGTGCTGAGTACTTGAGCGAATTGTTCTGTCTTAACATGCATTCCTAAATCCACATTTTCCAAGTGCTGCTTCTAAAAGATGCAGGTTTCATAAAAGTTTGGTTTTGAATAAGCATCATTAAACAGAAGAGTGACCCTAGGTTTTCATCGTCAATCTACAGTTCCCTAATTGCAAAAGGATTTTTATTTCATTACATGATCGCTTTTTACCTGAGTGTGGAGTCTATTCAAAGGGTTATTTTGCATATGAGTTTTAAAGGTAACAAATGGAAAAGATTTTCAGTGCTTTGATTTATGGTGCCATATAAAGGCCCAAAGTTCATAGCTTACTTAAAAGAAAAATGTGGGCACACTTTAAAAATAAAATAATGTTGCATATAAAAATTCTCATCTCCCCAAACTCAGATTTGTAAAGGCATAACCTGAAAAATGCTAAAATTGTTTGCTTTTATACAGGGCTTGCCCAATGAGAGTTGGAAAATATCCAAAATTAACAGCACCTATGAGCTATGTGATACATACCCTGCTATTCTTGTCGTGCCAACCAGCGTAAAGGATGACGACCTCTCAAAAGTGGCAGCGTTTAGAGCAAAAGGCAGGGTTCCAGTAAGTGAAACTTTTACAAGGAGTTGTAACTACTCTACAAATTTGTAGCTTACAAGAAATGATTAGAATTCTTTTAGGAGTTTGTTGTTGTGTTTGTTTTTTTTTTTCTAAATAATGGTGGGCTGGCTTCCTTCCTGAAAGGTGGGAGGCAAAAAAAGAAGAATTAGGCTTAATGGGTTTAGAACTGAAGAGAGAAACTCAAATGTGGACGTAATTGATTGGTTATTGCACCATGTAGTACGTTTTTGCTTGGAGTTAACACTTCTAAGCCACATGGCATCTGATGCTAATTCACATATTAGCCTGTGTTCTAATTTACTGTGGAGTGTGTTACAGCCCTAACAGTTTTCTTCAGAATAGACCCATTTTGCAGGCAGCATAAGAATTCCTTTAAATATTTCAGATGCTGACAGGTTTCATTAGATCTGCTTAGCGTGCCATTGTCGAGGCCTATAGACTTCCATGTGGAAGCAATTCTTCTTCCTCCATTTTTCTTTTTTTTTTTTTTTTAGTTAGTAAGATGCAGTAGCAGGCTTATTGTTTATTAGAAATCAAAGCTAAGATATTTAGAATCACTTCGTATTTCAAGGTCAGATTTGGGATGAGCAGTGCTAGTGTGCTGTCAATGTGGATTTTGCATCAGCTTGTCCTTAAATTTACATTTGTTAATTTTCCAGGAAATAATGCTATGTAGGCAGCGGGCTGTCTGATTGCACTCTGGCCTGCTGCTTTGATAGTAGTATACTAAACCGGAAGATTTTTCTTTTTATTCCAGGTGTTATCCTGGATTCATCCTGAGAGCCAAGCAACAATAACACGGTGCAGTCAACCATCAGTAGGCCCAAATGATAAGCGGTGCAAAGAAGATGAAAAATATTTGCAGACAATAATGGATGCCAATGCTCAGTCACATAAACTTATCATCTTTGATGCCAGACAGAACAGTGTTGCAGATACAAACAAGGTGGGTTGGTATCATAAATAGCACTGCTCATTCTTTATTGCGAGGCTGATGATTGAGTAAGAGCTGAGAATGAGGAGACCTTGATGTTGAGAAGAGATAAAGAAGGGTGTCTAAAGAGAGCGTAGGAAGGAAGGTAAGTTGCTTGTAGCATTTTGGAGAGGCCTGCAGAAACTGAAGGCTGCATGAAGACATAGCTGAGAAGTGATGCAGTAAAGCTCACAGAACACCAAAGGTTTCAGTGGTTAAAAGGGGAAGGTGTGTGGGTGTTTTATCAAATGTAGCCCATTACAACTAGAATTTCGTTCACCTAACAAAAATACCGTAGTGCTTCTTAGAAAAACAAAAGCCAAAAATGTCCGTTTAGTAGTGCTGAAATAATCCTTTCTCTAAGAAAATCCTGACAAAATACCTCTCTCAACCTTATACTAAAGTCCTGTACATGTTCTGTTCTTTATCTTTTTTTGCCTTTCAAATGACAGGCAAAAGGTGGAGGATATGAAAGTGAAAGTGCCTACCCAAATGCAGAGCTGGTCTTTCTGGAAATTCATAATATACACGTAATGAGAGAATCCCTGCGTAAGCTGAAAGAAATAGTTTATCCTACTATCGATGAGACTCGGTGGTTATCAAATGTGGACTCCACGCATTGGCTGGAATATATAAGGGTAAAATGTGAAAAAAACATTCTTTTTTTAAGCCATGTTTTTCACTTGCATTTCTGAAAATATTATTATAGTAATGTCTACACATAAGCATGTTGCTTTGATCAAGATATTTTTGTAAAAGAGACCAATTTTTAAATTATGCTTTTAATTTTTTTTAATGCTAGAACACATATTTTAAATATTCCAGGATAACATTGTCTTTCCAGTTTTATGTATTGGTAGATAATGAGTTAATGATAGCACAGTATCGTATTTACTGTTGGACAATGTTTTATTTTCTGGAGAGGGAATGTTTGTGAGCAGTCCAGGGTTATCCCTGCATTTTGGAAGAGTGCCCTGGGAACTTCAGATTATATTTGAACAACTGCCAAAAGAACTTGACTCTAATTTCCACAGTCTTTCTCATCCTTCCCTCCTTCAATGCAATGTTAGTGTTCATGCATTGGGCACCTATATTTTCACGGGCTGTTTATAGTCAGTGCTTTACTGGGTTATAATCTGCTCTAGTATTTAACATAGTATTAAAATAAATCACTCCCATACTCAGTTTTACAGTCTGTTTCACTAACCTCTGAAATGCTTTTAAAATAGATTATTTCATTACCACGTTCACTCCCCTGTTTATGATGAATATGAATGGAGCAGAATTTGTTTTATTAGCAACTGGCTCAAATGTCACTCATGCAAAACATGTTGGGGATTGTTCATTAGTTTTACTTTTCTGTTAACTAGTGCTTGATAACAGCTGCAGGAAAACCAGTAGAGGGAGCAAATGCTTAAATTAAGAATTAAACAAATGTAATGATCTTTTGGGAACAGTTCAAATTTCTTGTTCTCTTGAAATTGAACTATTTCAAACAGCTTTGGGAATCTGAGTACCTGGAAACTTTTCCTTACCAGCCTGGCCTTAGGTACAATAGTCTGCTTTTAGAAGTGGATTTGTTTGGGCCAGTGGTCACCTTTCATTGACATTGGCTTCAGCAGGGTTCCTGGGCTTAGATATGGTGTCAGAAGTGGACCATGGTACCACTGTTGCACAGATGACAATAGCATAGCAATTTGAAATTTCATTTAAATTATTTTTAGAGTTGACACACATGTAATGTTCTTCACGAATCTGTCCCTTACGTGATACTTCATTTTAGAGTATGGACATCACAGCCTGCAGCCTGCTTTCTTAAAAGCTGCTGTCACTGTGCTAACAGTGTTGACAGTGTCTCCCTGTGCTTTTACCCAGGAATGGCTTCCCTTGCTCTCCTATTTGATTTGGTTTATAACAGCAATTAGCAAATCCACAGCTTTATTCTAATGTGCTGTTTGCTGGGCTCAAAGCAGTGTGATTGTGTCCCAGTTTAATACAATGCATTACTGGAAATTCACCTTCCTGGCACTGGGTGCCCCACAACACCTTGAAGGTGGCCTAGGAGTGTCTGAAGAAGCAGCGGTAGCGTTCTGTGTGTGAAGACAGTAGTAATGACAGGAGGAGAGTCGGTGCTTTTTGCACACCCAGGATGTTTCCTAGTGCCCTCCAGGGTATTTTCTGTCTTTCAGGGCAGAACTTGTGCTGTTAATTATTTTTAAACCAATTGTCAATTTTCTAAACCAATCCCGAGTTATTCATTAGGAGCCCTCGATGAAATACTGTGATGGCTGCTATGTTTTGAAATATTTTCATCTGTCCTTCACAGCCATCTGTGTTCTCTTTAGGACAATTTAGAACAAGCTATTACATACTTGTATGTTATATAGATTAGTTTCATGCTTCTATTGAAGACCAAATTGTATTAATATTTGCACTATTTTTGTGCAGTAGAGCTTTGTAACTGAAGTAATTGCCAGTTAACTAGTTTGGACCACAAACTATTCTCTCATAGAAGCTTTTGTGTTATTTCCTGATACTTCCATCCTGGCATCCTTCAGTTTTATCACAAACATTGTGATCAATGGAAGATATAATCAGTGAAAATTGTGTCTAAAGCATGTCTCTTGAAATCACTTTGAAGACTGGTCTTTTGCATGGTTTCTCCAGTGGATGCTGGCTTTCCTACATCCCAGATGTTTTCACATGCCTGGAAGGGAAAAGTGCAAGTATTTTGCAAGATTCCTTTTTCTGATGTTGGAATGCAGGATAGGATTTTTTCTTCTGGTCCTGTTCTAGTGGCTGTTTTTTCCACATATTTTTCAGAGCCATCATAGGTCATGTTGCAAATCTTCACAGGAGAGAGATTAATCAGGTTTTAAAAAACTACAGGGGAGCGAAGGAGAACAAGAGAGGTGTTGGTATTTTGTGGGGGAGAAGACAAACAAGTTCACAGAGGTGATCTCAGTCCTGTGCCATCTATCCTTCGCTCTGCAGCGTGATTCTGATCCACTCTATTCTGAATCCACTCTATCCACAGCTGCTCACGGTTAAATAGAATGTGTACTTCATGCACCAACAGATGGGCACTGGCTCCAACCCAGGGATTTCTGGGTCTGCTTGGGTTCTGTTTTGGTTTAGATTATCTGGATAAGTTTGTCCATTTCTCTAAACCCAGTTGTTGAGAACTGAAAGCTGAGGAAGAATGAGAATTGATTACTGTGAATATGAACATTGAAAACATTGAACCTTTAGCCTATGGAATAGGTTACAATATTAGTGTCTTTTCATGATGATACAGAATTTCAAATTTAGTTTAGAGAGGGACTTCTTTGGTTCTTTTCTATGTGCTGCTAATAATGAGAACTGGTGAGAAATCTTTCCTGGACATCAGAGTGCACACAGGTTTTGTACCTCTAGGAGTATGCATAACAACATTTAGAAATCCCTAATTTAGAGCAGTGTCATCCGGATGATTTTGTAATTAATGACAGATTTTAAAATATAATTTTATACTCTTAAGGTTAATATACCTTTTTTTTTTTTTNTAAGATGCTTCTTGCTGGAGCAGTAAGAATTGCAGATAAAATCGAATCTGGTAAAACCTCTGTAGTGGTACATTGCAGTGATGGCTGGGATCGAACTGCACAGCTGACTGCCCTGGCCATGCTGATGCTGGACAGCTATTACAGAACTATCAAGGGGTTTGAAGTTCTTATAGAGAAAGAATGGATAAGTTTTGGACACCGGTTTGCAATGGTAAGATGAAAGATTTAGTGTGCAGTTTGTCACCTTCAGGGCTTTTATGTTGAATAGCATGTTTTCTCACAGTACTCTGCTGCATTTTAGTCATTATCTCTGGTGGGTTTTTTAACGGCGTGAGTGTGTCAGAGAGTTGTGACCTTTTCATTTCAACTTTGTGTTAAAATCTTTGTATTAGGTATAATATAAAATAAGTAAGAATTAAGTGGCATGAACATAATGGTTAAAAAAAGCAACACAGGGCTTTTTATGAGAGAGAGAGATTGTAACACGTTGCTTCATCTTTTAACAATCTCATGAACAGAGAAACAAGGAAAACGATTAAGTTGTCTAGAAGGTAAAATTGCTGGAACCATTACTCTGATTTAAGGTTGAAGTGTTTATATAACACATGAGCTAGTGGGGAATTAGGACGTAAATTATTATGACATTTTTTAAGCTCTGACTCTAAGATGGTTTAGGAGAAATGACACGTAGTTACAGCAGGTAGATGGGGAATGATCATCGTTTCAGTACAGTCTTGGTAAATACCTACCAGTTCAACCCAGCGGTAGAAATAAATGGCTGTACAGTGAAAGATGGGGAAACAACTGGCACAACTTTGGCCAAGCATCTTTCCAGCTCTGCTCAACACCAAAGGCATGTCCATAAGTGAATATATGGGTGCATATTTAGTAGTTAAAAAATACAGGTTAGTGTTACAGAAGATGTGCTTGTCTTGTTCACCACTGGAACGTACTTAAGACTTATTCAGCTTTCAAGTGTTGGCATGGTACTGCCACTACACTAGAGTGATGTGGGAAGTGTGTTTTGACTTTCAGCGAGTAGGACACGGAGATGACGATCATGCTGATGCAGACAGATCTCCCATTTTCCTTCAGTTCATCGACTGTGTTTGGCAAATGACAAAGCAGGTAAGATGCTTAAGAGTATATTTCTATGAGGTTTTAGTCTTTCTCTTCAAAACGTAGTTCAGGTAAAAGAACACAATCCTTTGTGGAGCAGTAGCATGTGTTCCTGAAGGTGGTTGCACTATGGCTGGATTGTGCACACAAAGAAACTTTGCTCAAAGAGAGGTATAATGAACTAGAATAGAAGTATTGACTTGAAACCAAAATACTACCTTTCCATTTAAATTAGGTTTTCAAAGGATTCTCTGATTACATAAATGAGGGCTATTGATAAATGCTAATGATTTGTATTGCATATTCACTGGTGGAGTAAATGTTCACATGGATTTATATTGCTCTTAAGAAACAGCCAAAATCCAGGCTGATTGTGAACTGAAGGGAGGAGCAGTTTCTTCTCTCTCTGTCTCAGATGCGAGATGTAAGTTAATGTTGGTATCATTATTCATACAGAGCAGTGTTTCTAATATACAATCCAATACTCAGAGAAGTTTTCTTCCAACACTGTCTCTATATCTGAATCGGGGGGAAATCTTTGAAATTAGTGAAATTTAAGATACAAAAATATTAAAAATCTCTTATTTTTTTCTGAATTTGTTTCTTAATTATAGAGTGGTTGTAGCCTTGGTTTTCCTTATTTGTACCTCCATGAGCAGAAACCTAAGATTTTTCTGAGCCTTTACATTGCTGGTTTTTAATGGGGTTACTGAAATAGGTTATCCACATGAAGGCTTTATTTACAAGTAAATTGTTTTCTTTTTATTCCTCCACTCCTTCCCTGCCCCTCCTCCTTGAAACCTGACACAGGTCTGTGCTGTTCTGATAAAAGTTATTATACTGAAGTCTGTATAGTATGTGGTTTGTTTTGAAGAGAGGAGGGAAACAGTCTGGTTTCATATGTTGCTAGCACTCCCAGGTCTCTTACCTTAGTCTTCTTATTCTGAACATGATTCTTAAAAACTTAGATCATGATTTCCAAAACTTGCATCCAAAACATCCATCTTGAGTCCTTTACGAAAGATCCCTGCTGTAATACTGGGCCCTTGTCCAGAGTCCCTTGAAGACATCCTCTTTCCATGTATCTGGATTTCAGCACTGATGTGCTGTTTAGTATGGCTGGAGAAAATAAATGAAAAATTCTGCCCCTCTCTCAGAGGAAAGCTAGTAACAATAGCAAAGAGCAGCAGTTCTAAACACCTGGTAGGAACAAAAGTTCTCTGGGGAGATTCTTAATTGAGAGCAGCCTCTTCTCATTTTGTCATCTCCCTTGCTGCCTGCTATTTCTTCCTATAAACAGTTTAGTTCCCTCTAGTTTAAAAAACGAAACAAAACAAACAAAAAACCCAAACAAAGAAAAACCAAAAAAACAGAAATAACAAAAGCCCCAAACACAAAAACAAAGAAAAAAAAACAAACCAGGATGGGGCGGAATCTGAAACATTTTGCCAGTACAACATCTGTTCAAAACCTGGATCCACAAACTGTTCTGAAATTCATGAACAGCATTGGGGAAAAAAAAAAAAAAAAGATCATTCCTAGAGAGTTCTTTCTTGCCTGCTTACTTTTATTTTTTAGTTGACTTCAACACCTATAGATGTGAAGACTGTGATTACCTTGACATGGACCTGTGAAAGCTAGGATTCTGCTTTATTCTTGTGTAGATCACTTGCTTGTAAAACAGTGCTAATATTGTGCTTTGGAATCTATGTTAAACATATGTGAAATGTTCCAAAGCTCAAATAAGTGTTAATGATCACGGGAGGGCAAAACTGCTTGGATTTGGGCATGAGCAAGCACATTTTCTTTTTTGGGTCCTGAGATTTACATTCTTAAAACAGTCAACATAATACAGTGAGAATCTCTAACTTCACACTAAGATAAAAATTTCAAGATAGCTTCAGACAATGAAACTTAATCCTTGACAGCCTTATATTTTCCCTTGTTTTTTATGATCTTCGTGACACACAAATATAGTGATAGAGAACTTGAGAGAAGTACATTGATACCAGATTTTAATCAAAAGCATATGGTGAAGTGATTTCCCTCCTCTGCTAGTGAATTCTGGTGATGTCAAACTGGAAAGGCCACATGTGATCTGATGAAATACTGATGCCCTGTTAAAAATGCAAGAAAAATGTAAAATTTGCATGTAGCATTGCAGCTCAAGTAGCAGCTTTCTACCATTCACGGGCAGTACCCACATAGGAGGAAGGTTCATTTAAAGTTGGTGAACAGCTGCATCCTGTTTGTTACCAGATATCATCTATTGCCAGAAATGCATTTTCCACTCGTTTCAGTAGTGCACCCTGTTAGGATATCTAGTGTTCAGTAAACCTGATTCAGCCCATTTCCACAGTCATAAGAACTATCTTGCAAAGTGTTTCAACTTTGTTACTGTAGCACAGAACAAGTTCATTGGTTAGAAAGCAAGTTGCGTGTCCTTCAATCAGATGCCACTTGGCATCATTAAAGTATTCTTCTTTTAAATACTTTCTTTACAAAACCCCCAACAACTCCAGCAGCATCAAGTAGATTTTAATGACCCATGTGTTCTCTCACAATTAGTGGATTTGACAAGAAGTAAATTTTCATTTGGGGAATTTTTCCACCTGAATCTTCAAACAGACACTAATGGGCTTGGAACTACAGAGGAAAGCATTTTTAGGTCAGTGATTTTTCAGCAGCAGTAATAGAAGCTTTACAGTCTTGATACATCAACTCCAACAGTACAACTCTTGTATCCAAAGACAGGGTTTCAATAAAGTGCTATCACTTATTAATAAATTAGTTGGAGTACAAGCACTGATGTATGGAATTTTGAATATGCTTCACTGGATTGGAATAGCGGCCGTGTCGGCATCTATCTGATTAGTATGGACCCGTCACAACACAGAACCCTAATGTGACAAGGCTCATTAAGTGCTTTCAGTTAAAGAGAGTCCCTTTAGGAGAGGCTTTGTCTTCAAAGTTATTTCCAAATATCATTTTGATCCTTTGCAAATTATTTTTGCTGTCTGTATCTGAATGCTGCTTCGGGCTGGATGCAGGAGGTGGAGGTTTGAGATCCGCTGAATTTTCTCCTGCCTTCATTTGGGACACCTGCTTATCAAGTGCTCCTCATACTTTTAAAAAGTCATGGCTGTGTTTTAACATCATTGTATAATAATTAAGTTTTGGTGTGATTTCTTGGAGAAGGAAGTGCTGTAAGTGATAACTTTTGAACATGACTGAAAAACAGAATTTGATAATCTTAAATTCTTATATGTTTTTATGCAAACAAAAGTCTAGGAGATTGAAAACAAACCAGTGGTTTGAGAGAGAAGCCCCAGTGTGAGCGCGCTGCGCTGCTGAACAGCGTGTAATCCCTGGCAGAGGCACAAGAAGGAAGGCTCCCGTTCATTCTGTGGGCCATGCTATTGATAATTTCCTTACTCCGATCTTTCGGTTGAAAGTCACTGTATCTTAGCTCAAGAAGTGTTGGAAAGGTAACGGTCTGGCAATGTCTGACTTAAATGAGTCTTATTTTAAGAGAACATTGCGTAAAACTTAGATGGTTCTGGGTGTAATACAAGCACACCCATTGTGTGTTATTCAGCTCTTTGCTTTCAACATGGATAAACATTTGCCCTTCATAAATCACAGATGACATGGAAGAGGAGTTTCTGGATCAGCTAGTTCATCCGCAGTCCCAGTTGCTGCATTATTCCTCCTAGCTATACTTGTCTCTTTTTTTCTTTTTTCTTTTTTCTTTTTTTTTTTTTTTAGTTTTATTTAAAGTAGCTCGTGAGTCACTCATGCCAAGGTGTTCAGTGTTCTTCAGTGGCACGTAACAGAAACCAATCTGCTGCTTTCTTTGGATCTGAAATACTGACTTTAGTTGTCTCCACAGAGCAGGAAATTCTTCCGTATGAATCTGTAACTTTGCATTTCTGTGAAGATTTACTCCTTTAGTGGGAATGAGCAAAAATTGTTTCAATTGTTCTGCAGATTAGTCTCTTATAACATTCTCTTTCATGTTGATGAGAAGAAGGCTACTTCCTAATTTTTCCTTTAGTCTTCTAATTTTTTTTTTCCCCTTATATGTTTATCATTCTGTGTCGGTGTTTCAAACCCTTGTCATACTGAACACAAAGTTATTTTGACACATCAAGCAGTTGCCATATGTAGTCCTATCATAAAATTTGCCTTTTCCATCTGAATAAGTAGCAGCCCATGCAGTTTGCATTGATTTCTTCCTTTATGATATTTGGAGCACTACAGATTAAGATATATCTTAAACAGTTTGAGTGTTTTGAAAATTTTAACTTTTTTTTTTTTTTTTTTTTTTTTTTCTTTTAATGTATCTAGAANCCTTGAATGTATCAGGCAACCTCTGCTTGTGAATAAAATACCTAGTGGTGCTCAGTGGAGTAACAGTTCATTTATTCCACATGTATGGGATTTACTTCCCAATATAAAAGAAGAGGGATTAAAGGCTTATTGTACATAGGCAACGGTAAACTCAGGGGGTGACATGGAGAAAAGTAACTTACTTAGGTAGAAAGTAAAAGAAACATTTGAAATATATGTTAAGCACATTATAGGTGCAGTAGTCTTTGTTATCCAAATCACTGCATGTTAGAATAGGAGATAAAGCTCTTAAATGTCACCATCTTTTTTTTTCTTTACAAAATGATTTCTTGTCTTGTAGAACAGAATACTGCTAGAGCTCCTTCAAGTGGATTGCTTTGTGCCACTGATATCCCATTAGCTGATGTTTCTGTGTTTGTATTCTAGTGTAGGTGCATAATGAGTGCAAGGTTTGTCTCTGAGGAGTGTTTATAAAGAAGTATGTAAGTGAAATGTATTCTTGCAATTGGGAGTTTCTAGAATTGCCAAGTTTTCCTGAAAATAATCACTAAATAAGAAAAAAAAAAACCTGAATCTTTTGTCTGTTTCTATTGTCTTGAGTTTTTTCCTTTCTATACCGCTTAAAATATTTAAAGTAATTTTACTGTGTGGAGGTTTTTATTATTATTATTATTTTATTTCAGTTTCCTGCAGCCTTTGAATTCAATGAGTTATTTTTGATCACCATTCTGGATCACCTTTACAGTTGTCTCTTTGGGACTTTCTTATGTAACTGTGAAAAAGAGAGATTAAAAGAGGTAAATAGTGTAATACACATTCTTAATTTGTTTGCTTTATATGAAAGTGCTTAGAATGCAAGATGTAAGAACACGCGAGCTGTTAGATACATGTGTCATATTGTCTTAACAGTTCCTGTGGATGTGAAATTTCAATATATGAGACATATATACTGAATGCACTTGCTATTAAAAGAGGTGACACTCTTCAGTTATTATCTGCTGTGGGGTTTTGTTTCTTTTTTTCAGACATTTCTAGCTAATATATACAATTTAAAATAATCATTATCAAATTATATTAGTATTTATTTCACTATTTCCAAAGGAACTCCTATGGATGATGTAGTTAGGTGGAACTTGTGGTTGAAGGTTATGGAAATTAAAAATAACTAAATGAATGAAATTAGGATTCCATGAAATACTTTGAGTTTTGAAAACAAAAATTAAAATCTTGTTAATATTCCAAGTACACTTTTGCTTACTTTTGGCTTTGTTGGTTTTAACACTTCCATATCTTTTAAAGCAAGTAACAATTCCTTGCTGTAATTAGCTTTGCTATTTTTTTGGTTTTTCTGTACTGCTCCTGAAGGGAAAAGTTGCATGCAAATACCACAAGATGGAGCTGAATAACATGTTGTCAGCAAATGCAGGGTTTCCAAGCTTCTTTCTTTCACAAATGAATAGTCAGACACAATTCCTAATAAAGAAATGCAATTTAAGACACAGCGGTAGGAGAAACACATGCTTTGCAACACTGAAGGAGTGTAAAATTGCAAGAATGAATCTGATTTAAGTTCAGATTTCCAATCTTTGATCTAACCATGATTATGCTGATTGTATTTAGAATAATACAACTTTCAGAAGTGCAAATAAAGGTAAAATGGGCTTTTTAAAGCATAATATCAATTTATAGGAGCAAACAGTGTGAGTGGCAGACTTGAATAATTATTTTACACAGATGCTCTTTTGGATCTTCCAAGCTATGTATCTCTTCATTGATGTTATTCTCAAAGCTGATTTAATTCTTGTCTTTTTTTTTCAGTTGGTCAGTGTATACCCATATATTTAAGTAGCTGTAAACATTGCTGTAAATTACAAGCAGTACAGCTTTTGTTTGCTTATGTAAACCTTAGTGTCTCTGAAAATAATATGCCGGAATCTCCTTTCTCAGCCTTGGAACAGAATATGTTCAAATGTTTTATTAAAGTTTTAAGACTGCTAAACGATCAGCTGCTGGAAGTGTTCTTGGAGTGCATGTAGTTTTCTAGTAGAGAAGGTAAATTTCACAGACAAAATTATGGCTATGTAGATACCAACATCATATTTTAAGGTTTTGCTGTCCATATAATTACTTTTTTTCCTTTTTTCAATCAGGAGGTAAGCACAAAGACTATATCGCTCTGGTCCTACATCAACAGCCAGTTAGATGAGTTCA
This sequence comes from Chloroceryle aenea, assembly GCA_013399075.1. Classification (NCBI taxonomy): domain Eukaryota; kingdom Metazoa; phylum Chordata; class Aves; order Coraciiformes; family Cerylidae; genus Chloroceryle; species Chloroceryle aenea. Next base: position 416,211 of record VWZY01010386.1, read on the forward strand.
CAAACCCCTTCTACGTAAACTATGAGAACCATGTCCTGTATCCTGTTGCCAGCCTGAACCATTTGGAGCTATGGGTGAACTACTACGTCAGGTGGAACCCAAGGATGCGGCCTCAGGTACGAGTTTTCACATCACTTATATGTTTAGGTGAAGAGCACAGAGATTAAAAATTAATAGTACTTTTCATAATGTCAAATGCAGCATTTAATTTCAAAAGTGCTCAACTGTTTCACATATTTCAGCTGGTAGGGAAAAAAATATTTTCTAGAAGATGAGTTCAAACTTGGTAAAATGATGCTTGCATTAAAGTGACCAATATAATAAGGAGTTAGAGTATCACTTTATTGGTTTGTGAAAGGTAACAGAGAAACAGTCTTTGTTGTCAGAAGATTACTTTTATAACACCTCTATAACACTTTGTAACCCTTTTTAATACTTCTTTTGCCTTAGCCTTCTGGTAGAGGCTAGTGTACCTTTGGTTTTAGCCCTTTACCAACAATAGTGTAAAATACAGCCGCATTTTCTGAAAGAACTGGGCTATGTTCTGACTCACTTTGTAGGCTCTCTAAACTTAGCATCACATAGATGCTTGTTTTCAGTTGACCTTTACAGTTTCAAGCTGGCATGCTAAAGATTAAACACTCCCTATACATGCTCCTTGATTCATCCAGTATTTGTTCTTATAAGTAATGTCTGCTATTCAGATAAATCTCTAAATCTCATCAGACAAATACTCTGTATGCTCTTATGCTTAGAAGTCTGAAGAAAGAACATTCAGTTTGTGTCACAACTGTAATGTATCTGAGGGTGCTACAGCATCTCTTTATTAAGATAACATTCCAAGGTACCCCCAAGCATATTATGATAAATTACCTGTATTAAGTGACTGCTCGAAAGCTGCTTTCATCTTCTAGCAGTTAGAATGAGACGTGAGTTTCAAATTTATGAGACGCCCACCAGTCACAGGCTGTTGTAGAAGATGGTGTTCCAAGGTAAGTTTCAAGGACAGTATACTGATGGAAGTCCAGGCATCTGAGAAATACCTTTTAAGGTCCTAGAAAAGTCTGGATTGCTTTCTCACTGAGATGTTTCCTCTGAGTTGCTTTGTTTTATAGAATTATAGAATCATTAAGGTTGGAAAAGAACTCCAAGATCATCAAGTCCAACGTTCTATCCAACACTTCCGTGACCACTAGACCATTTCCTGATATGTCTTATCTATATGTTTTTTTGAAGACCTTCAGGGTTGGTGACTCCATCAAGTATCTGTGAAGGGAGATAAGGTCTTCTCTCAGCCTCCATTTCTTAAGGCTAAACAACCCCAACTCCCTCAGCCTCTCCTCAAAAACCATGCTCTCCAATCCCCTCACCAGCCTCGTTGCCCTCCTCTGGACCCGCTCCAGCACCTCAGTGTCGTCTTGCAGTTTCCCTCAGTTGTTCTCTTTTGCTTGACGTAGTCCTGTTAGGTGTATTTTATTCTTTATGGTTTTAAAGTAAAATTGTCATCTGCTTTTTAGCAAAATAGCATCTTTCCCTAAGCCTATTTGCTGGAAAGCATTTTCATGGTTTATGCACATTTTAGTCTACTCGACCTGCAGCAGCATCAGTTTGTTACTTGTATTTAATAGCAGTCTACAGGCTCTGAAAGTGAGCGGGCTTTGTAAACACAGATTAAAGCTAGTCCCTGTCCAAAAGAGATGAGGATGGGAAGGAGATGACACAATGAGAAAATATCAGAGCTATCACATACTTTGTGACAAGCTCTGCTCACTGCCTCTCTGCTGGAGAGCGCTCTGCCCACTTCTGCTGGAGAGCACTCGGCAGGCACTCCAGTGTGTGTGAATCATTGCTCTTCGCTGGTCTCTGAGAACAGGCCCTTCAAATCAGCAGGCTGAAGGTAACAAAATTTGATGATCCTGGTAACTGCCTTAACTTGACTACCACCTTCTTTTCTTGAAGAACGAATAAAACTGTTTCAGATTTTTAGTTCTACCACATTAACTTTGTCTTGTGAAGATACATTGTGCCTTTTCTCTTGTCACTGGCCTGAATTTAGGTGATAATTGTGGCAAATATTGGAAGCGGTTCACATCTACTTGAATAAATTTGCTGCAGAAATTACATTTTTTTTGTTGCAGAATTGCATTCTTCAGTCTAATTATGAAAGCACAAACCCATGCAAACAAGTAAATAAATGGCCTTTGTAACCACAATATACTGTTTTCTTTTTTCTGTATGTGCATTGTCTAGTTTCACAGCCTGTTAGATGATTCAGTAACATTCAGACCCATTCAGTGACCAAAGAAAAGACAATGACCATTGTGATGCCCAGCAGGTCTTCACTTACCTTCAGTGAAAAAAAAGTCTCAATCAGTGGATTTATTAAAAGAATGGGCATCTTTGCCTACTGAGAAGAGATGTTTTTGTTGAATACCTTTTAATGTGGTCCTTTTGGTTTTCAACTAGAATGAGAGAAAATGAAATACTTCAAGTGAATGAAGAGCTCTCTGATGAATTGCAGTGCAAGGCAACTCATGTGCTGTTTTATCAGCTGCAAATATATTTTTGGGAAACTATAAAATGTTTTTTGGCTTTAAGAAGCTCACCAAAAAGGAGAAATGCCTCATAGGTGAATTTAAGGAAAGATTAATAGCCCTTTAATATAATCAGAATGGATGTTTGTAGGTATCAACCAACTTTATATTATGAGAGAGCAAACTTGCAAGAGCAGAAGGGCAGGATTGAGGCAATATTTTTGGTTTTCTAATCTCAGCTTGATTAGTGAGGGAGGCTTGAATTTTTAAATGGATTGAGAGGTTAATCGTTGCACTTCATCGAGATTTCTATTGGAAATGAGCATACATCACCTTTAATTTTATAATGTGAAAATTCCTGAATGCTGACTGGATATGGCCATTTATTTTTGATTATTTTTGCATTATTGTACTTTGAATATCTGTGTCTTATCAGCCGCTAACAGTACAGTGAGGTTGGAGCGTATTCTCCATTGCACTGGGACATACAGAATTCAGTGTTATTTTTATGTTCTCTAAGTAAAAGATTGCTCATAATGATATATCTTCAGTCCTAAGTTTTGTGGAAGGCTTAATGGTGTTTATTTGCACCAAGAAGCTCATTTTAGGATTACAGCTGAACTGCAACAGATCCTGTGCAATTAGGTGACACACAGCTTCCTTCTGTAAGCTTCAAAGCTTATGCGTCCGAGAGTGGACACCGTGGAAAATTCTAGGTTAAATGTGGACATCTCTTATAGATTCCCTTTTTGCTAAACTGTGCTTCAACAAGGTCATTCTAATTCTTAAGTGAAATAAAATGTTCCTTGGTTTCAGTTTGGAGGTGTTACATCATTATTGACTTCTTGTCCCAGGAAAATTAGATAGATTTTAGTCCTATCTTATTTGAGTTTATTGACTGAGAATTTTTTTTTTGAGATTTGCCCTTTCCTTGGGTTGGAGAAATGTTTCTTTGTGACATGTGGAAGAGAAGCTCTTTCGTTCTTTCATATGGAGCTGTGGACTCTATGGGTACCTGCTACTGGATTTAGAGATGACCCTACTAGTCTGGAATAGATCAGATAGTAAGATGCTTATGAGTTTTTCTGGTTGATATCATGTATTTCTCTTTCCTTTTCTGTGTAGTCATTCAGACCCCTTCTTTACACTAGTCTGAGAAGTTCTGGCTGCCATATGTTAGTTAGTTACTTGGGCAACTCTGAAAGCTGGGGAGAACACAACGAATGATGTTCCCCAGTCTGACTTCTGCACAGCAGTATTTTTGACTGAATGTGTTCTTATCATTTGTATATGCAGAGCACAAGTAAAAGTTCTGATGCTTTCAATTCAAGCTGTCTTGCTATGTGAAAGGCAGGGAAAAAGATCTATTTTAATTACAAAGTTTACATAGTCCACTAGGACGTGTTTATTTTCTACCTTCTGGGAAATGACATTGTAACTCTTGTAGTGCAAGGCTTAAACTGTTTTAATTATGGTTTGGCGTTTTTAAAATAAAATTCTATGCTTGATAATTTTTCTTCAAGCTCTGTTCTGAAATTTGGCTGCTGTGCTAAAGATAATATAGGACTTCCTGTAAGTTTTTCAGATTCATTCTTTGTGTGTGTGGACTTGCATCCAGAGTATGAGGCTAGCACCCTCTATAACCTAGAAATTCAACTCGGCTACTGAAATGGGATCATCTGCTAAAGGCAGCCTTTAAGGCTTCCTGAAAAGCCAAGGGAAGCTGGTTCATAGGTTAACACCTGGCTTAAAAAATGGAAAGGAAAAGGTCGGAATAAATAACTATTTGTTCAGTGTATATATATAGAAATGACTGGAGAGCAGTTAAATAGGTTACAGTGCAGCTACTTTTATGCTGCGTACGGAGTTACAGAAGGATTTGATGAGTTGATGAGGTGTCAGGTGAACTTCAGTGTCAATAAACACAAGATATTTCATATTTAAAAGAACAAATAAGATGCTAAGCATCACTGGAAAAATTGTTGAAAGTAAACTGGAAAACAGAATTGCTGGGATGCTTTATCCTGCACGTAATAGAGTATGACTTACTGTCTGGCACGTGGGGAGATGCGCGTATTTTTTGTACCTGCCTTCAGTCACGTTGCCGGGCATTTTCCCCTCTGAGCATGTTGACACTGATTGAAGTATTTTCAAAGTTCATACATTGGATTTAACGCTGTTTTGTGGCAGGGCAAAGCCGTCATACAGCTCTGGAAATACTTGGTGTTGCTGGTCTGTGATCCATGGTCTTGAGTCCATCTTTTTGCAGGAAAGAACGAGGCAGGAGATGGCAGGAGACGGAATCCCTGGTGGGTTTGATAGCTGTGTGTTGTCATAGCGAAGGAGATGTCATCCCTGCATTTACCACAGAGTTTCTTGTGAGAGAAAGAAGTTTCTTAACAGTAGCTGCTAGTTATTCTCTGAGTGTCTTGAGATTTCCAGAGTCTGATATACTGCGGGTAACTTACATCTGCAGATAAAACTCTCAGCATTCAATTGATACAGAATAAAACAGAGACTAACTGCTTATCCTGTGTGCTGAAAGAATTTGTCGAAATAAAAAATTGATATCCTGTAATAAGCAGTGTCAGAAAATGCACATAAAGGCAGAAACTGTAGTGTACAAATAATCTTAATTTTTGGGAGTCTCTAACATATTTTGAAGAGCAAGCACTCAATAGCATTGCTCTAATCAGTTGTCCAGATGTCCAAATCTAAATGGGTTTTAAGTTCTAATAAGCAGTAGCATCAACTCGCAGCGTGTAGAGTTTCCTGAGACTGGAAATCTATGCAGCTGTTTGCACAGATCTCTGTTCCAGTCCCTGCATGGTAAGGTTCATCATTTCTCTTTGCTAGTCGTTGCTTTTTGTGGAAGACCAGGGGTTTTGTTTGGTTTCCCAGGAGCATGCCTCTATAGTAAGTGTGGAATTATCAATTATTATTGAAAATGGCTGTTTTCATCATTTGAGATTGTCTTTTTCTATGAGCATACTGTTAACTAGGTTTTAAAAGCAAGTCTGTCAGAGTTCCAGCCCTTCAAGGGGAGGAACAAAAAGCTGAAGTAAAATATATTGTTGTCTTTCCAATGCACAGAGTAGGTTTTGAAACACCAACAGTCTTAAGTCAAGCAATGAATTTAAAATAACCATTTTTCTCTGCAGCCTTTCTTCTCTTTTGCTGAAATAGATAAGGTATACTCGCTGAACAAGACAAAATGCATTCGCTGCTGAACAATTTTCATGTGAATGACTGTCCTTGAGCTAGTATAGTAATACACAGTAGATATCCATCCAATTAAGACTTGGAGGTACTGTAAGTGAGTAGCTATTATAATTTCCTTTATACCTATCCTTGTGTTGACAAATTTTGCTATCCAAAAGCACTCCAGGATCCTGAAGGATTACTTGGGAATGAAAACCTGGAAATCAATACTGAAAGTGAACTGTACTAATTCTGTGAAGGGGAAGGTTTGATTTTTTTTTTTTTAAAGAAATGAAGTTATCTTATGTCTAGATGGTTTTTATAGATATTGTAGTATATATAATGTATAGCGTAATTGTAGTTTCTCTATAAGTATAATAAAAAAAAAAACCCAACTTGGTATTTCCTCAAGTTGTCACCCAGCAGGAATAGTTTATTGTAACTGTGAGGTGGCGTGTCCTGTGAGTTACAGTACACCAGGTTCTGCTGTCGGTGAACACGTGGATAATTCCATTTTCAAAATGGTTTTATATGAATGATATTTTAAACAATACAGAATAATTAATGGTTAATTTGTAAATCTATAATTGGTTCCTTCTGAGTGAATGTATGAAGAATGTTATTTGGCTCATTCAATTTTGCAACATTTTGCTGTTTTCTAGTGCTTGGGTGCAGGGTTTCAAATGCTTCAAGTGTCACTAGCAGTGGGAAAATCATACCAAGTCTTACAGGGGAAAGGAGGCTGCTCGTACCAGAGAGAAGAAACTCTGGAGAGACAAGGACAGCGGGCAATGTCATAGATAAGGAAGGGAAAGGAGGAGTAGCAGGGAAGAAGAGCAAGAGTAGAAGGCAGATGAGTAGGTTGTGTGCGGAGGGGTATCAGGTCCTAAGTCTTCTGCATCTAGCTATAAGTAAAGTGGGACTGGAAACTTAATGTTGAAATAGGTGAAGCTGTGAATTGTTACAGAGCTGGAGTAACCTCGGAACTTCGCTAAATAAAAGCTTCCTGCTGAGATGAATTGTTTTTTTATTTCTTTACAAATAAATTAGTTCAGTGAGAGGGGCTAATGGAATAAAAATAGGGATTTGAATGGGAAGGGACTACAAACTTGGTGAGGGCTTAAATCAAACAAAAAGATGTTAGAATCGTGGACAACTGGGATAAATCTAATAGTGCTAAGGGTATTGCTCAGGACAGGTACAAGGACTGGAGACACAAGGTTTGGGTAGGTGGCTGGAAAAAGTTGATCACGATTTAGAGAAGAGAACAACATGCAATCTCAGTGACATTCTTCTTAGATCCTGAGTCAATGGTAGAGTAGCAATTAAAAAGACAAAAAAAACCAAACCCCAAGGCATCCCACCACTGAGTAGAAGTATTAAAGTGTGGTGGGTAAATTCTTCTCCAGATTTTATAGGGCCCGCTTTTTGCTAAAGAAGTGGATCAAGGTCAGACTTCTCAAGGATCCAGGCCCTTCTCCCCACCACTTATCAGGAGTGCTTCCAGCAAACTCCTTAATCTTGTACCTGCTTGCATTGTATTGCTACATGTAAATGCCAGTTTTGTTTTGGACTGATCACCTTCTTATCTGTTTTTACTAAATTTTATGTGATTGGAGAAATCTCATTTTATGAGCAGTCATTCTTGTGCAGCAGAAATAAGTCTTTACTTTTCCCTGGAGTTTGGAGAGAAGTGATGGGGACCTGGCTGTAGTGGCCGGGTGTTGCCTAGCAGCATTGCTGCCGCTGCACACGGGAAGCTGGTGTTACAAAGGAAGGGATGCACGCTCTTCTGAAAAGCTGCTATCGGTAGAGTGGAGTGGAACAGAAAAAAATAACTTGAATGCTACGGGGTAGTGGGTCCAGAGTCATCTTTTGAGCTTCTACTCCTAATATGAGAGGCTAGATGAGAGTAGAAAGCGGTACATCTGCTGTCAGGCTCCCAACAGATTCACCTCAGTCAAATCAATTATATGATTTCTTAACAAGACCATAATAAAAGCTTACCATGGAGACACTACTTGTGCTGTGCAAGTGTACACTTCTAGGGTTAAGGTGGTAACAAGATCTTATAATAAACCATCTTCTCCAAACTTCTTGTTCCTTGCAGAATCTGTCACTCTTCCACTTCCTTTTATTCTAAACAGTAGCAAAGTAAAAGAGAACCTTGTTCACAGCGAGCCATTACGGGTGTTATTGTGAAGGCTGTTGGACCCATTTCCTTCTGAAGGCTGCTTTGTTTGAGAGAGGAATTGCACACTGAAATATGATGGGGTGAAGTGGCAAAAATGGAGATAGTTATCTGTAAGAATTTGCACAGGATGGTATGAGGAAACACTGGCAGCAACAGGTCTGTCTGGGAATAAGTGTTTAGGAAATGTGGAAATGATCTAAACTTCCTTTTTTTATTACTACTTCAGGGATTTTTGTCACAGCAGTAATTTGAGGATGCTTCATCCTCTTCCTCTTCATCCTCCTTCCAAGATGGAAGGAGGCTTCCAGAAATCTACGTAGTTCCAGTTCTATTTGATTCACTTGATAATCTAAAAACCCCATAAAAATACACATGACTTGATGTTGAGGCTTTGTTTTGGGCATTTATCCTCTTTTTCCATCTAGCACCGTTGTCTATCTTTTCATTCTTTCATATTTGAATTTGCTGATTTTTTTTTCAGAAAGGGAAGTTAAGGGAGCAAAATTGATGACATCTGGGAGAAAACAGCTCCTTGTGCTAGGCTGCTTTTCAGGTCGTCTTATAAGAACTTCTGTAACAGTTTTTTATATCTTTTAGCTGCCTATACCACCTTTTTCTTACCCCATGCCTATGTAACATGGGCCTTTATCATTAATTAATCAGTTATTGTCAGATGCTTGAAAATGCTCTCGAAGTGCTAAAGCTTTCTCTGGACTGAATTTGGCATGTTCTTTCGGGATGTTCCAGGATGTATCAGAAGTTTAGTGCATGAAATGTGGGTTTTTTTAGTTTTAGTGCTTTACATCAATGTGCATCTGCATGATGCTCTGTTAAATGGTAAGCAACAAGACTCTTTTCCTGGGGAAGACTTGACATTAGAAAACCGTTTCTGCTTACGTTACCGTATGAAATAGCATGTTGATATCTACGTCTGTAGAACTGTCTTGCAGTGTTTGTGTCTAACATGCATTTATTAAAAGATGGCCAACATTTTAAAGATGATCCTTTCAGGGTTTTTTTTGCACTGTAAGATCCCTCTCTGCCTCACTTAAAGCTTTGCTGGGCTCTGATGATTTGTATTGAGTCACCAATTATGTGTGTCTGACTGAATTGTTTTGTAAAACTTCATCCAAGAAAGCTCAATTGCTTATGAGAATGTGACTAAGAAGAATGTTTTCCCATATGAAAACATTGGTACTGTAGACTTCTTTTGTTGAGGCAAGGAGCTGTGTTTCTGTAAATATTCAATCTCTAGGGCAAATGTGAGATTTTAGTAAGAGAGATTATGTTTCAGGAATGTGCCCGCTCATCCAATTTGGAGGCCTGAGGCTGGAACAATCTCAGTGAATTCTCAAGGACTGAGAATAAATGAGAGTAAAAGGACTGAGAGATGGACTTAATAGAGCTCACGAGAGTTGTAACTAACTGCGAGTAGGAACTAGGAGGGAATAATGCTTCAGCTGTTGGAGGTCTTTGCTTTCTGCTCAACCCATGGAATGTAGGCTGGAGAGGGCATGGCTGCAGACAAAGGAAGAATTGTCCCGTGGGTGAGGAGGGAGCAGGATGCTGCTCTGGGGAAAGGAAGTTTCTCCCTGCCTTTGCCACAGGATTCCCCTGTTGAAAGGGAGATTGCCTGGAGCAGAGTGGTCATCCATGCATGTGCTCCTTATTTACTGGGTGTCCTGCTTAATACCCACCAAGGCTGAATTGCAGAATTCCTAAGTTTTCTGTTAAACTAATTTGTGATCCAAGGTATGTAAAATTAGGAGCTGCCTGCTTCAGATCCTTGTCTGTAAAAGCTGAGTGTTTGTACTCCGTACCTCAGTAGGTGCTGCAGAAATACATTTTCTTTCTTGACATGAGATGAAAGCACAGTAAAGGAAACTTCACAATTTTAAGTTCAGAAGAATAAATAAAGGATGGGGTCAGACACTGCAAAGAAAACTAAACATTGAATAACTCCTCACTAATTGAGTAGCATCAAACTCTGCACTGAATAAATTAGGAGTACAAGGGAGAAGGTAGTATTCGAATGTTTATTTAACCAACAGTTTTATACAGATGTACAGGAAGGCAGAATTGAGTTTGGAGAAGTTATCTTCATTCTGACATCTCCTGTATTTTAAGGGTGTAATTTTGCAATCTTAATGTTGAAGAGGTTTTTGTGTGACTTGATATACACAGAGTTTTAAAATCTTGTTATTGTTATTTAGGTAATTTATTTAAAGTCAGTCCTGTTCTTTGAGATGGACGTGAGGAGAACTGCACTTGCATCAGAGTTTGAGCCTGTGTCTTGTTGAACTAGGTTCTGTGTAGCGTATCCTGATAGGATTTGCAGTGGGTTCCCCATAAGCAAGTTGTGTGGAACTGCTTTTGCTGAGTGTTTGAGCACTGTGCAGCGGAACACACTGGCTTATGCCTGTGTGCAAGGTGTCGAAGAGGAGTTGGCTTGATACGCTGCCTCGATTGAGCTGTGCAGAAATCATGTGTACAAATCTCCCGTGACCCAGGGCTTGTGTCACTAATGGTACCAGTGGTATATTCTCTGTTATGGACCCAAGTGTTCCAGGGAAATGTCTTCATAAAGAAGATATCTGAAGTGGGAGTATATGAGGAAGGGACCTTTTACTTGAGGAAAAGAAATAATAAATTACAGGGAGCTGCCAGTTCCAGAAAGTCTTGGTCTGCAGTGAAACTTCAATTTTCCATAGAGTATATTACAGCATCTTCATGAACTTCGTACCAGACTCATTTTTGCCATGCTTTTAGGTGTATACATTTTCTGTAGACCACCTCAGAAAAATGAGATTTGCTTTCTGGAGGATGTGCTTGGTGTCTGATTAGTGGAGGAGACTGTTGTCTGTGGACTTAACAGCCTCACTGCTAAGGAGTTTGTGTGGTGGATGCAGACGATTGCAGAAGCAAAGGAATTAATTGCATAGCAAAGGCAGGACTCGGGGTCATTAAGCTGAGGCCAGTTGTATGAGGTCCATGAGACCAAGGGCCGGGTCCTGCAGTTTGGTCACAACAATCCCAGGCAACAGGACCTAGGGGTGCTGGTTGCCAGCTGGCTGAACATGAGCCAGTACTGTGCCCAGGTGGCACAGAAGGCCGATGGCATCCTGACCTGTATCAGGAATAGTGTGGCCAGCAGAAGGGAAGTGATTGTGCTTTGGTACTTGGCACTGGTGAGACCTCACCTCGAGTGCTGTGTTCAGTTCTGTGCCCCTCACCACAAAAAAGACACAGAGGTGCTGGAGCAAGTTCAGAGAAGGGCAACAAAGCTGGTGAAGGGTCCTACGAGGAGAGTCCTATGAGTAGAAGGGTCCTATGAAGAGAGGCTGAGGGAACTGGGATTCTTTAGTCTAGAGAAGAGGAAGCTGAGGGGAGACCTCATGCTCTCCTCAACTGCCTGAAAGGAGGATATAATGAGGTGGCTGTGGCCTCTTCTCTCACTTAAATAATGACAGGACTAGAGGAAATGGCCTGAAGTTGCTCCAGGGGAGGTTTAGACTGGATAGAAGAATTTCTTTACTGAAAGAGTAGTCAGTCTCTGGAACAGGATGCCAGAGAGTGACAATCCCTAGAGGTATTCAAAACCCACGTCACGAGGCACTTCAGGACATGGTCTAGTGGGATGGTGAGGTATGGAGTTTTTCATTTGGTTTTGTCGGTTTTGGGGTTGGTGTTTTTGGGGGTAGATGGTTGGACGTGGTCATCTTAGAGGTCTTTTCTAACTGTGACAATTCTGTGAGTCTGTGATCTTCTCCAACCATAACGATTCTGTGATTCTGTGTGATGTACTTTATTTTAAAAGCCAGAATTCACAAAACTAAACATGGTGACTCTGTGTGCAACGGCAAGAAGAGAAACCCTTTCTGATTTTTGATACCTTCTTCACACAACAGCATGTGAAACTTCCNTATCAGGAATAGTGTGGCCAGCAGAAGGGAAGTGATTGTGCTTTGGTACTTGGCACTGGTGAGACCTCACCTCGAGTGCTGTGTTCAGTTCTGTGCCCCTCACCACAAAAAAGACACAGAGGTGCTGGAGCAAGTTCAGAGAAGGGCAACAAAGCTGGTGAAGGGTCCTACGAGGAGAGTCCTATGAGTAGAAGGGTCCTATGAAGAGAGGCTGAGGGAACTGGGATTCTTTAGTCTAGAGAAGAGGAAGCTGAGGGGAGACCTCATGCTCTCCTCAACTGCCTGAAAGGAGGATATAATGAGGTGGCTGTGGCCTCTTCTCTCACTTAAATAATGACAGGACTAGAGGAAATGGCCTGAAGTTGCTCCAGGGGAGGTTTAGACTGGATAGAAGAATTTCTTTACTGAAAGAGTAGTCAGTCTCTGGAACAGGATGCCAGAGAGTGACAATCCCTAGAGGTATTCAAAACCCACGTCACGAGGCACTTCAGGACATGGTCTAGTGGGATGGTGAGGTATGGAGTTTTTCGTTTGGTTTTGTCGGTTTTGGGGTTGGTGTTTTTGGGGGTAGATGGTTGGACGTGGTCATCTTAGAGGTCTTTTCTAACTGTGACAATTCTGTGAGTCTGTGATCTTCTCCAACCATAATGATTCTGTGATTCTGTGTGATGTACTTTATTTTAAAAGCCAGAATTCACAAAACTAAACATGGTGACTCTGTGTGCAACGGCAAGAAGAGAAACCCTTTCTGATTTTTGATACCTTCTTCACACAACAGCATGTGAAACTTCCATGCTCAGGTCTGCTTCCCAGCCCTGTAATCGCTTTTCAGCAGTAGGAAGCAACTGTGGGTGAATGCCATTCCCTGGAGCCTGGCATTCCAGAAGCCCAGGGTATAAATTCCTTTACAACATCTAGCATAGGCTTTCCCACTGCTGCATTTCCCCATCACAGTCTCACCAGCCCAATTAAATTCTTTTCCCATCTTGCTCTTTCCAAAAGCTATAAACAATTAGAGATTATACAGGGTATAATAAATTAAAAGCAATTTACAGTCAAATTCTTTTGGCGTTTCTGTGGCATTTGGAAGAAGGGGAGGTCTCTCTCTGCTTGTCTGAGATAACAGATCCAGCTGCAAAAACCAGTATGGCTTGCATCTTCCTCTGGCCTTGATATAGATGACTATTTCAGATGAGTGTGAAAAATGCCTACAACTCTGATGCAGAGTGGTGCATGGCTGATGTTTTTGGGTACCGTCAGAAGCAGAGGCAGAAACCTGCAGGACCCATTTCTATGAAAGGTTTATTGGAGTGTGAATCTGGGAGGTCCGCCACAAGCACAATTTGCTTGGCTGCTGCACTTTTCTCACTGACAAGCTGGAAGGGGTCAGACTCTTGGAAAAATGCCCAGTTAGAAGAGTAACAAGATGCTCCGTACAGAGCCAGCTTTGTGAACTCTGCTCGCTTTACATAATAAGTTCTGTCCCAACAGGCTGGGCAATAGTTCCAGGGAAAGGCATCTGAAGTTCAGTTGAAAGTGGTGTTGATAAAGGATAGGGGTGCATTTATTGGAATACGTTTGGGATCTAATCAAGACCATTTGCAAGCAGTCTTTTGAATAGGTTTCCTGCCAACTGTGTTGTTAGAAAGGGACAGTTTGCTGAAATGTTTCATTTCAAATGACTAAAGAAACACTTTCTCTAAATACCGATAAACTGAAATTTATAGGTGTTGGATTCCCTCTGTTACTGAAGAAAACAGTGGAAGCATTGCTTGAGAAGATAACTCTCTGTGTCAGTCAGAGTAAGCCTTTTCTTCTTCTACCTGACAGGTTCCAATCCATCAACATCTTAAAGAGCTCCTTGCTATCCGGACGGAGCTTCAGAAGAAGGTTGAAGATTTGCAGCGGGAAGCTGCTACACGATCCATTTCTTCCTCCTCTGATAGAGGTTCATCTCCTTCCCATTCAGCCACGCCGGTGCACACCTCTGTGTGATGTGTAACAAAAGCCATGTGAATCAATCTGTGTCAGGTAATAACAGAGAGGAGGTTGAAATGCTTTTCCCATCACAAAAAGATTGTGAGTGACTTGTAATTGCTATGATCTACATGCCTTACTCTGTGTCTGATATTATCATGATGAGGCCAAAAAGAGCTTCAATAGATGTGATGTATTTTCTTGTTGGCAGTTCCCACGTGTTTTGACAGCTCTAGTTAAATCACCAATTGTGAAATTAAACTTTGTTTTGAGCCACTAACAATGTAACCATCCGAAAAAGGAACCCATCTGCCAAGCAGGCAGAAAAATGCCTCTTACACTGCCTAGGGTACTATGCCTGGTCGAGAGAATCAGATGAAATGCCACATGATGCTTACACAGAACACAGAAGGTTTTTCTGAATGGGAGCTCCATATTTCACTCAGTATATTTTTTTTGGAGCCAATTTATTTTTTTTTTAGATAATTAATGCACTTGGAAATGTTTTTTAAAGTAAGTGTTTTCCAGTGTAGTCAGTTTTACATTTCGACTAAATATGCCATTAAAAGTGGATGATGTTAAGCTGGATTTATCAAGTACACCAAACTGACTTGTATGATGTAATATATTTGGTAAAGCATGTATTTTAGGTTTTTTAATGCCTTTTGTACAAGTTGAAATAAAGTCCTTTGACTGTTTAGCTTATTGTTCAGTTTCAGCCTCCTGAGTGAGGGGTAAACGTATTCATGCCAAGGTCTTGTATAAAGTAAAAGTTTGTTTTCTAGCAGTTGGTAATATTTGGGGGTAGAATGACACCCAGCTGTGTAAATTGTATAGTCTGTATAGCTCCCCAGTTCATTGTGTGTTTGGTTCTAAAGTGTACACACAAAATGCAAAGCTGTGTCCATTTACAGACATGTGTATGTGACGTTAAACATCTGCATACTTCTGTGGGTTTAAACTGTAAATCCAGAAAATGGATTCTGCCTGTCCAAACTCTTTTGAAGACCTTAACTAGTAATGACTTTGACCGAGTTTTTAAATAATATGATCTTAATTTGTTTTCTTGAAATAAAGCCTCTTGGCTTTTTTGTTTTTTAAATTTTTGCTAGCATTTTTTTTCCATCAAGTGAGTAATTTAACAGTGTTGCTGTATGAAATACACATTCACAGCTTTTTTCCCTCTCCCCCACCAAATATTCACATCAGAGACATTTGATTTACTATAAATTTCAACCTTTTAAAAAATTAGTCAGTGGCGTTCTTGGAAGGCTCAGAAGTGGTACATGCTGAACGTTTCCCCTCGATTATTTTCCATGCTGTGTTTCATGAGCTCTTCTCCTTAGGGCACTAATAATCCTGCAGCTCTGCCTTTTAACTCAGCTTGTGTTGCTCCAAGTTCTGCTGGTGGGAATTATACCCCATTCTTAAGAGCCAGTTGATTCTACATGCTGACTGTGGGTTTTACTGTCTGAGTATTCGTTTAGAACTGCGCATCTGTTCTTTGGACGCGATGGCGCGTTCCTGTTTCTCTGCGTTCATACGTGTAGCATACAGCTGATGAGCAAGGTGAGCCTCTTGCACTTCAGCTGGAAAGGCTGATGTGCTGTATCCAGTCACACAAGTTTACTGGGCAGTGCAGGGTATTTCAACATGTCCTTTTCATTACAGTAAAATGCTTTTTATAATGGATAACACCTACAAGAACAAAGTTGAGGAGGGCCTGCAGTGTTGCGTCTCTTAAGCCACCTCAGGCTTTTTGTAAGTAGATAAAAGATGTTTTCCTGTAAAAATGGTTCTGCTGAACAGTGTGCCAGCAGTGAATTTTACATTGCCAAAATGTGTTGAGCTGGTATTGAATTAAACTCTTCCATACTTTGGATTTCCTTGACATTTTAACTGTATATTAAAGTAAAGCACATTATCTCTAAAATGCAGTGCTACAGAAAATCTTTTGAAGTTTTTCTCTTTATTGGTGCTAATAATCACAACATTTCCTCTATAATTATTGTAAAAGTGATGATTGGATTAGCTTGGGTGTTCTGAGATTTTTACAGCTTAGATTCCTAGCACTGAAATCCAAGAATTGGGTTGTGTGTAGAAGAATACCAGTTATTCCAGCTGGCTGGCTGCTTATCCACAGGGTTCGACACAGCTCAGGGAGTCTGCTCTGCTCCGCAGGGAGAGCGCTGGGGCAGAGGTGCTGCTGTTCCATGTGTGAGCACAGTGGGTGATTCTGTATGTACTTAGCATGGAAATTTTCAAAGGTGTTCCATATCTCTTATATGCTAGTTAAAGCAGAGTTTTATATTGAAGAGGTGACTCTCTGTACCCAGTCTGCTTCCTGATAATCAGATGATTTTTTTTCCCATTGATTTAACCACTAATTCTGTCATTATTTTTTAATAAGGCAGTATTGAGCTGGGTGAGGAAAAAGCAGAACGCTGTTCCCTGTCTGATACACCTTGGACAGAACTATTCACTTTGATTCAAAAGCTGGATCTTCTTTTGCTTTGGCGTTTGTGTTTGATTCTGCTGTGTATAAAGGGAATGTGCAAAGACAGCAAGCAGTTAAATTTGGCCTGTGGGATTTTTCCTATTATCAGTGACATGTGAAAGGGGGTGCAACCTCAGTCTGGTGTCCCAGAATAGGATGGAGCCTTAGTAACCAACTGGAACATTTCTTGCTTGTAAAGCAAGTTAAGTGAACCACCAGCATCAGACACTTTGTCAATCTAGTTCCGTTTCAGAGCTGAATTACAGTTTTCCCTCCTTGGTAGACAACTTTTTTTTTTTTTTGTTACTTCATTAAAATGGATGAAGGCTTTTAAAGCCAGTAAGCACTCTTATCTGCCTGGTTTTCTTCCCTGCGTAGGCAGTTAAAGAGTTAAAGCTTTAAACAAGCGTTTGTTTTTTCTTAGTCTCCAAGAAAAGCTGAGCCCGTTCCTATGCTGTACATAGTAACACCAAGAAGGGCTGATTCTCCAAAAGCTACAAGTACGGAATCAACCGCTCCCATTCACGTGCATTGAGTCCCACAGCAGAGGACAAAGTAAAATGGGCTATTTAAAGTATTCGCCAGGTGAAATATTTCTGTTAAAAAGCAAAAAGGAATGTCCACTTGCTGAGAGATCCCACCTGCTGAACTAAGTGGGTATCATATTAGAGATATTTGACTGACAGATCTTGTGCAGTTGGGAAGAAAGAATTTTATTTCCCCAAGAAATATGAGTCAGAATGAGCTAGTCTGAAATTAAAGCACCTTTTTTTTGACTGTGAGTGTAGGCACTGCATCGTTATACAAGGGTCAGAAGTTTGGTTTGCACTGGGGAGATTCGTCTGCTGGATGTGAAAATTCAAAGAAAAGCACAGGAAAGTGAGGGCAGCAGAAAGTACCAAGACCCAGCTGTGCTGAGTGCAGCCCGGCACACCAGGGCATGACCTAGAGTTTTAGTTGCTGGGTGACCTTGAGGAGAGTGTGTGTGTGTGTGTAAATACTTTCTTTTTGCCATTAAATTAAAGTTTACATGATACTTGTTTTCTTACGAAGTCGGGTTTGGTCTGTTTTTTTTTTTAAACCGAGTCTTCAGTGTAGTTATAGAAGAGGTGATGTACGAGAAGGATACAGCCCACGCTTTGCAGTTTCTTTCCAACATGGAAAAAAAAAATAAACCAACAGAAAAAAAACAATTCTAAAATGTCTTACTACTCAACTTGTTTATTCAGTGTTTTCCAGTGGTAGTCAAATTATGATTTTTTTACCCCCACAATCCTTACATGCACATTAACAAAATGAATTTTGGTTGCTTTTGTTTTGTATTTTTTAGAGCGTAACGTTCCACCTTGGTTTGTTATAGATGGCTTCTGCAACAGCAAACAAGGCCCTGCTTTTAAGTAAGGACTTCGCTCAAAGGAAAGGAGTCTCTAATGTCACAATAGCATTGTTTCTGAACTTCATCTGTTCCTGAACCTCCTCTGTTGCAGAAGCAGCTTTTTAAAGCCTTAGCCTGTTGACTCGCCTTACTTTCTCAGATTTTGAAATGGTATTATGGACTAATTCCACTTTTAGCACAACAAATGAGTATAGTTAAGAATGACAATATAGCACTTGTAAGGGTTCATTAGTGGGGTTGCATGATAATGACTGACTTTGTAGTGCCAGAAAGAGTCTGAAACTCACGTTGATGTACCAAAGAATGTAAACCCGAGAAACTACTGCAAAGGAAACTGCAAGTAATTGATAGAATAAACCACAGGAAAAGCGCTACTTCAATTATTTCAATTCTCTGTTTTCTTTAATTGAGCTTTTTTCTGATTGTTTTATTAAAAATAGCTTTAGTTATGCTGAAGTGAGGTGTGAGTAAGAAAAATTGCTCAAAGCACAGGTAGTACGTAAACTCTCAGGACAGCTGTATATATCATTTTTGGACTTGTGAAAAGAAAATAAACCCCAGTTTTCCAGTCTTTTATGGCCCTTTTTATAAAGGATGAGAAAGTTCATCCCATGTATAGAGAACCTAAGTGCAAGGTTTTTTTAAATTCCTTATGCAGATTTAAAGATAATAGATACTAATTAAATGAAGGTAGGTAGAGAGGCCAGAGCTGGGTGAGCTTTTTCAGAACAAGGAAGATGCAGAGGAATCCTCTGAATTGCCATAATGCCTAAAATACAGCTGCTGTAGGGACTCCCTGTTTCTCTGACTGCTCCCACAGTTCAGCTGGAGGAGACAGACTGCAATAAAAAACAATTTCAGCCTTAACTGACATTTAGCACATTAAGACTTTGACTTTTGTCCAGTTTTGAAGAGAAGTCCAAGTTTCATTTCTTTACTGGAGTATTTGTCAATATTTTCCTATTTAAAATCCTGGAGAAAGAAACCTTGAATTCTGTTACTGTCAGTTTTTTGTAAAGTGCTCCCTTTCCCTGGGCATTTCTGGTTTCTACACCGAGGTGTAAGTATTCACCAAAGTCATAGAAAAGGCCTTGGGGAAAGGAGCAGCTTCTGAGTTCTAAAATATGGGTGATTTTTTTCAACAAAAACAGCTTTTTTTTTTTTTCTTCTTCTTTTTAAGCTGCAGTATTTGTTAATTAGCCACATTTCTCCCATGTTCTAGCTTAAAGAGCTTCCCAAAGTAGGGGTAGGTGCTGTATTCTTTCAGCAGCGCTGGACACTCCCTTGCACTGTCCACTAGACAAACAGGGAGGGCACGGTAACAGAAATGCAAGAAAACCAGTGAGCTGCATCTACAGAAAACACTGTCGTGGGCAAAAGGAGAAATGGAATTATGGTCACTTCATCTAAGCCAGGAAAACAGCTCCTAGTGATCATCATCTTGTAATACTTCAGCTACATCAACTTTCTAAACACATTTTTCATGCTACACGTTTCACATATGTTTGGCTATGAAAAAACCCAGTCCCGTGTGCTTGGGAAGGGAGATACACAAACCAACTGAGCTGCCTGGCTTCATCAGCACCTGAGCTCCTCCAGGTGATGATCTGAATCCTGCAGACCACGCTTCCTCTGTGAAAATCCTTCTGTGGGAGTAAGCAAAGACAGAGTGTCCCAGCTTTATTTCATCTACTCCCCCTTCCGAGCAGCTAATAATGAAATATTTTTGTTTTCTAATCCAAACACATTCCTAAAACAAAGCAGCAGTAGTTCGTAGCAGTTATTGTTGTAGCCTAAGTGTTCTGCGTACATGGGAGGCACCACACATCCCTAGAACTCGTCTCTCATAAAACACTGTAGCTGTTCTGCTGGAGCTAGTGTAAGGCTTTAAAAATGCACGTGTTAAAAAGAGCATAAAGAATTGTGCAGCTATTGCAAAATACTTAACATGTTACGAGGCAATTTCCTTTCAAATGGAGCTGTTAGGCAGCAGCGCTCCCAGGCTGATTCACCTCCTGGCAAGGCCTTCTGTAAGTCAGGGCTACCTGAATTTGTACATCAAACCGAACAGTTGGGGCTTGAATACACATTCACAAAATACGGGATTTGCAGAACAGTACAAACTGCAGGCATTTCGGGTTTATATACAAATAGTGAGTAACTTTTACAGCACATAGAGTGAATTTTCTGTCAGTTGAGAACATGCTCTTTAGGCGATCCTCGATTTGGATCATTTTATCAGAAAGAGGCAGTTACCACATTTTGCAGTGTTGAAGAGGGTGGCACGAGCACTTGTGTGTGGGATCAGGGTGCTGGCGGCAGCAGCCTGATGCTTCCCAGAAAGCTGCAGGAACCTCGCGCAGGATGGCAGTGGAGGAAACAGTCTCTCAGAAGATTCTGCCTTTTTTAAAGGTTAGTCGGTGACACAAAGGACGAAGCTTTATATCCTTCCTCTGCTTATCTCTGTAGCTGCTGACAAAAGGAGAAGGTGGGGGGACTGCATCTTGCTAAGCTTGACTTCTCTTTGGTAGTGAGTTACAGGTCTTAACAGATACCTACTTTGTTTATTTTGTGTTAACTCTAATTTGTTCTGGTGGGAATGAGATCTGAACTTGTCTTTGAAAGCATCCAAACACACAGAGTTTGCATTTTGGTATCTTGTATTGCACAGACAAACTGTATCGCTTGGCACCTTCAGCTGCGTGCTGTTCCCCAGCACAGCCAAGCATTCCAGTGGTAGTTGCCCAAAGCGAGCGCTGCACACACTGCCTTTATTTATGACTTGGCGTGAAAATCAGGTCCTTTATTTGGTTAGAAGCCCAGTGCTGCATGGTGGTGAAGGATCCTCAACTCCTGGCTTCAGAGCAGGCAGTCACCTGCTGAGGCCCAGGACCTCACCTCAAGACCTACCCATAGGCACTTCATTTTTCGATGTCGCTACACTAAGGACCACAACCTGCCCTCAGGAAATGTGCAGTTTTCACCACTGCCATTAGAAGGGTCGTGCCCACAGCTGATGGCAGAAGTTGGCTGGAGGTGCTTTACGCAGGGCTTCGCATGGTTTGCTTTGGATTGCTATATACAGGCACTTCACTGTCCTCATTCCTGTAAGATCTTCTGCTCCTTGAAAAAGATCTTGTCCCTTAATTGAAAACTGACCACTACTGAAGCACCTTCTGTTGCTTTGCATACAACTGGACATCAAACCTACACTATTATTTTGATGTAAACATATACCTCTCTACAAAAAATACATGCTACCCCTCTAACCCTAAAGCCTGGAGCAATAAGAAGCCAGTTCAAACCTAAGTACACATTAAAAAGCTTTGGAGTCAAATTAAATAAAAAGCTAAATTACAAGCATGTAAGATCTCCATTTGTTGCTGACTGATTCTTTTCTAGCCCCGGGTCATGCTTTACATCTTCGCACTGTCTTGTTTTGGTGGTTCTGCTGATTGTGTTTGCAGTACTGAATATTTAACTAGGGAGAAAGAAAAAAAATCATCAGTACAATAGCACACAACGAAACCAGAATGCAAGCACTGGGTGCCCAGTACTGACTGGTCATATGTGACATTAGAAAGCCTTTGCTGCAGCCCTGATTATCTGTCACTGAAAGAAGGATCGTGCTTTTCTTGGATAAAACGCTCTCGATGGCTGAAAACATGAAAGCTACATACTAACTGCCATCGGCTGCAGCATGAGCTCTGTGCTCTCTTAACGTGGCTCTCCTTTGTGTGCAATAAAGGGGGGGGAAAACACTGCCGTGGGTGTTTCATAAAAAGCTGCAGCATCACCTAAGTGGCATCTTCATCAAAGAGACACAGCAGCTCTGTCCAGCACAAGAGACTCGAAGGGAGTCCCTCAGTAAAGCCGCTTTTGCGGCCGCATGCAGGCAGGGTAAGGAATGCCAGGTTCTCACCTTGGGGTTCCTCGCTTACGACAGCTTCCATGTTTTCTCCTTTCACATATTCCGCGTTAAGTCCCTCTGAGAAGTAACAATAAAGAGAGTGAGACTAGAGAGTAGCAGTAGAAATTATTTGCTTTGATGCCTTAAAAAGTCTGGTAATGGGCCTATCTACTGTAAAAGCTGAGATGCCTTTCTGCAACCTCCTCTGCTTTAACAGCACTACAGAAACATCAGTAAACCATAAACAGCGCTGAGAAAGCATTGCTGCGTTTTAAAGTGACCACAGAGGCTTGCCTTAGAAGGCACAGCTTCTAGCAGCATCCCGTTTTCCTCAGGTGAGGCAGCCAGGCCAGTGTCTGGGCTATGGCCCACAGAGGAGGAGATGCCTCTTCTGGACAGGGGTCCTGTGCAGCAGGGGCCATGCCTAAGCATAGAGAGATGGCCTCCTCCTCATTAAAAGCTAAGTTACGCAGAGCTGAGCAGGGGTTGAGAGCAGGGCTGTGGTGATGAAGTAGGATCCCAGCAGGGTGTCAAATCCCAGATAAGTCCCTTATTTAAGTACAAAGAAGTTTAGAATATTTGCAACAAGTGCAGCCCAGTCAGGGGTAAGGTTGGGCTCTGCTGGGTGGATGGGTGGCTGCAAGGAGGCACCAAGAGGGTGTGCAAGGGGACTGGGATAGAATCATAGAATGGCAGGGGTTAGAAGGGACCTCTGGAGATCATTGAGTCCAACCCCTCCTGCCAGAGCAGGATCACCCAGGGCAGGCCACACAAGAACAGATCCAGGTCTGTAAAGTCTCCACAGAAGGAGACTCCACAAGCTCTTTGGGCAGCCTGNAAGGTCCTTCACCATGGAGCTGCTTTCCAGCAGGTCTGCCCCTAACCTTTACTGGTACATGGTGTTCCTCCCCAGGTATAGGACTCTACACTTACTCTTGCTGAATTTCATTAGGTTTGCCTTTGCCCAGCTCTCCAGATGGCTCTGCTCACCCTGGTCCTGCTCAGAGCTGCAGAATATTGACTGTCTAGGATGCCCCACAGGGCCTCAGCCCTGCTCTACAGCTTCACTAAAGGACCAGGCAGAGAGGGGAGTGCTGTGCTAACCACTGTGTCCTGGTAGAGACAGACCAGGGATAGGCTGACAGCTGTGCTGGTTTGCAAGGAAAGGCCAAGGCAATGCAGGCTGCAGCCACGTAGCACGTGCTTTTTAGGCATTTATACATCGAACGCAGCACAAAGTGTGGCAGGGCCCCACTGTACCTCACCACCAGGCTTTGATGGGGCTCATTCCTTGTTTATGGGGAAAAAGGGAGACAGGGAATGGTGCTGGAGCTAAGGCAAGGCAGTGTGATGGGAAACCTCAGGCAGCAATGGGGCAGCTGCTGCCTCCAAGGCACAGGAGAGAAGTCAGGTTTCCACAACTAGCTAAAGCAACCTCAACCATAAGAGCCCACGCCAGCAGAGACACCCCAGTCTGCGGCTGGCCAAGCTGTGGAGGCAGGAGAGGAGCTGCCAGAGCAGCGCTGACGGCTCGAGGCAGAGGGACGTGGAGAGGCTGAGCCGCAACCCAGGGCAGTGTGTCAGAAAAGAAAGTGGGCTAAGGAGTATTAGGCAGCATTGTACACGGTCTTTAGAGGAATCAGCAAATTCTCATCAGGAGAGGCTCAAAACCACAAATCAGCCACAGCCCTGCCAGCAGAGACGGACAGCTGGGCAAGGAAAAAAGCCAAGCCTGTTCCTCTGTGCTTCAAGCAAGTGGTCATCGCACACCACCGCTGCCTCCCCCAAGACATATGTTTTGCTGGGATAACACCAAATGCAATTTATGTTTTTCAATAAAAAGCCACTTTTGCAGTGGCTGACGGCTCTTAGATTTCTGTCATGCATTGCAATGCATCTAAGGCCTGACATTAGCCCAGCATGCCATGTCTGATGGCTTAAATTAATCCTCCTTTATAATTAACTTTAATTTCCTGCCGCCTTTCTGGGGCTTTGTGTCTCTCAGCTTCCCCCTCATCAAAGCCTTTACTCTTTTTTTTTTTAAAATTATTTATTCTTGCCAAAATATCATTTAAGTGGGGGGAATATACAAGGGTGTTTCATTCCATCACATTCATTTGACTTTTCCTGCTGATCTAATTTACCAAAATGCTCCTGTTTGTTTCAGGCACAACTGGGAAAATAGCACGATTCCAGCAGAAATTTCTAACACCAAACACCCTTCCCCCAGAGCAAACGAGATTCACAGGAGACTTCATTTGATTAATTTAAAAAGACCTTTTCCAGATGTTTGCAGCCAGCTCCTAACAGGCTTTGGGAGCCCACCATGAGCCAGGGAGGTGCTGTGGGGTGAAGCTGCCAGGACAACTTCATGAAGCAGCTTGTGCAAAAGGTGCTTTTTGGGACTAGGATGTTTTGCTGCTTAATTTGCCCTTAATTGCAGGAGGGTGGGCTGGACCACCCCACCCACCACAGTTGCAGGTGCTCTCTGGGCTTCCTTCGCCGCTGTCTGGTGAGTTTTTACCTCTTGCTAAGATTTTGGGTTGGGGTTTATTTTTATAGTTTGGGTTTTTTCGTTTGTTTGTTTTTGTTTTGGAGTGGGGTGTTTTTTTCCATATTTACTCTGTCTGGTGTTGGTGGGTTTGTCTTTGGCTGTGTCCATGTGTGAGGGGCTGTGTGCAGCCTGCAGGGTGGCAGTGGGTTCTGGGGCTGTTGCCTCTGGGGGGTTTTTGCCTGGGCAATGCATGATGGGGTTGGGAGCTCAATAGCCTATGGTAGGTGCTTTGCTCAGCCAGCTCTGGGTCACTCAGTGCCTGACACCGCCTCATGTCTCCAGGTTACTGTATGTCTGGCACTCTCTCCTGTGCCCAGGCTGGAAAATGGGAGTGGGGTTTAGGGGGAAAAAGGGTCGGTGCTTGCTTTGTGCCTCTGAGGTGTTTGGGGGCAGGGAGGACAGGGGACTTACGTTGGATGCTGAAGCAGAACTTCTTCTGCTGGTAGGAGATGTAGCTGGAGACAGCCCCAATGAGTGCCATGGCCAGACCACTGGCGATGCCGGCGATTGTCCCTGTCTCCACCGCCGTGCCTGTGAGGTGCAGGGAGAGTAGGGTCTGCTGTGGCTGGGGGTATGTGCACCACCCTTCCCACCCCACCACTGGTCCAATGGTACTTACCTCCGTAGTCGCCGTTGGTGTTGTCCCCATCACCTGCAAGAGACACGAGCCCATCAGTGGCCCTGCTCTGCTCTGTTCCCACTGCCGCGCCAGGCAGCCCAGCAGGGAGAGAGGGGGACGCACAGGGCAGGGTCAGCAGTGTGGCCCCAGGGGCACTCCTAGGCTGGGGGGCAAACATGTCCCCGGGGGGTGCAGAGTTTCTGCTGCCCCACACCTCTGCCTGGCTGCCTGGGGCAAATCCTTATTGTTTCTTAGAGAGGTCTGAAGCTACTCCTCTCCCACTGTGCTTGTGGGGAGCTCTGGGGGGAGCCTCAGGAGGGGACACCTCTGCCTGCACTACAGTTGACCTCCCTCTGCCCCACGCCGCTCTCCGTAAAGAGCAAAGTAATGACACGCTACCAGGTGGTTACACAGCACACTCGTGCCCTCACAGGGAGGTGTCTGGATAAGCTCCATAACATCAGGGAATCTTCACTTGGCTTGAAGTCTATTTTAAAATCACGTCCCCTGGAGAAACTGGGCTGGGAGGAGAAGCTGCTCCTGCTGGAAGCTGCAATCCTCACCGAGTCACTTACATCCTGAATTTATGGAAGCAGGTCAGCGCTGTATTAATGGCTCCGATGCGGTTTGTCCTTGGCACGGGGATTCATTAAATGTTGATTGGGTTTGTGGCGTTCATCTCTTTACTTGACTGCTTTTAATATTTAATGCTGTGGATCCTCACAAATGTGCAGCTTTATCCGATTGTTGCTCATTTTCCTCCTCGTTTCCACCATGGGTAGTCACATGGTGGAAGGCAAACGAAGGCTTGTGCCCTCTCATAGTGCAGGGGTGGGCAACTGCTTTTGAGATGGCTGGGGAGACGCTGATGCTGTCTGCTCCAGCAACAGCTGGAGCTGTAAGAGCCTCCACAGGGTCAAATATTAGCACCTCAAATAGCACGTGCACGTGGCACATCGAAAGGCGAGTGCCGCTCTGCACGAGGCACTTTCTAGACTGATGGGATGATTATTTCCTGAGCTGTGGCTGCTAAAGCAAATGAACTGCCGCAAGTTACCGCTTACCTTTCTTCTTGTCCGGGCTGTAGCCACCGTTCACAATGCTGGCCAGGTCGTCATCTGAAATTCCTTTAAATGCAACAGGACAAACGGTTGGCACATGAAGGGAGACAGGACCCTGGTGGGAGGTGGTGTGGTCCCAGTGGGCATTGTGTGTGCTCCGCAGCAGCATGGGAGCTCACGCTCTCAACCTGCATAAAGCCAAATTTACCCAGCAGAACACCAAGGCTACCTTCCTGGGAGGGCGAATGCAGCCAGAGCTGCCTAGAAAACAACACAACAGGGAGAAGGAGCGTGTGCCTTGCTTGGGAAGAGTGGAAGCGGGTGCAAGTGTCGATTGCTTGAAGGTAGGGAGGTTCTGCAGAGGGATCTAAGACAGACTAGAGCGATGGGCCGAGGCCAATCAGATGAGTTTCAATAAGGCCAAGTGTCATGTTCTGCACTTTGGCCACAACAACCCCCAGCAGCACTACAGGCCGGGGGAGGAATGGATAGAAACCTGCTCAGGAGAGAGGGACCTGGGGATGATGATCAACAACCAGCTGAACATAACCCAGCAGTGTGCCCAGGGGGCCAAGTAGATCAACCTGACTTGTATCAGAAATAGTGTGGCCACTAGTATCAGGGAACTGATTCTACCTCTGTTCTTGGCACTGGTGAGGCCACATCTTGAATACTGGGTTCAGTTTTGGGCCCCTCACTACAAGGATACTGAGGCACTGGAGCATGTCCAAAGAACAGCAGCAAAGCTGGTGAAGGGTCTAGAGCACAAAGCCTTATGAAGAGCAGTTGAGAGAATTGGGATCTTTTAGCTTGGAGAAAAGGAGGCCAAGGGGAAGCTGTCTTGGTCTCTACAGCTTCCTGAAAGGAGGTTGTAGAGAGGTGGGCAACAGTCAGTTCAGACAAGTAACAAGTGATAGGACAAGAAGAAATGGCCTTAAATTGTGACAAGGGACATTGAGATGGGGTATTAGGACAAATTTCTTTATGGAACAGCTTATCAGGCACTGGAATGGCTTGCCCAGGGAAGTGGTGGAGTCCCCATCCTTGGAGGTATTTCGGAGTCATGCAGATGTAGTGCTGAGGGATATGGTTACATGGTTTAGCTGAGATCTTGTCAGTGTTAGGTTAATGATTGGACTAGATGATCTTAAAGGTCTTTTGCAGTCTTGGAAATTCTGTGATTCTCTGAATCCCCAAAAAACCCCAAGTGCTCTTGGATGGGCAGGGCCTGGAAATGGGACTTTTAGGGGATTCTGGGTGCAGGTCACCTGCGAGCATCATGCACCCTGTGTGGGACTGGCTTCCAGCAAACCCCCTCTCCCGAGGAAATGGTTCTGGGGAAATGTTTCTCTGCCAGGCAGCTGGAAGTTACTCTATTTGTTTAATTATTTCCTCTAAAGCTTTCCAGCTATTTTGCAAAACCACACGGGGCTCTTTATACAGCAGGGGCTTGCACACCCATTTAAACCAGGAGCTCCCTAGCAGCAGCTGGTCTGTCCCTGGCAAGAACAGGGACCAGTGGATAGGCAGTTCTGCTTCTCTTGCAATTACCACGTTAACAAAACGTTTAACCCCAAATTATGTCAAGCGCATAAAAGAGGCAATAATTGACTTAAGTCCAGCTTGAAAGAAATACACCTGAATCAAACTTGAAATACTAATGGGTTTATGCTGTTTGGGGTTTTTTTAGCTGAAATGACTGATGCATTGATCACAGAATCACAGAATGTCAGGGGCTGGAAGGGACCTTGAAAGATCATCCAGTCTAACTCCCCTGCCAGAGCAGGACCACCTAGAGCAGAAATATGATGAGTTCATGAAATATTTGGGATTGCTCAGCCTTGGCTGGCAGTGGAGGAGGGAGGAAGCACTGGTTTGGCTGTGCTGCCAGGGACTGGAGAGCTCTTGCCCTGCCCCCAGTGAGCCTCTGACAGCACCAGCCTGGCCAGGGTCCTGCACACAGGGACCTGACTCTGCTTCTTCCTGAGGGACAGAGAGCTCTGGTGGAAGTACTGAGCACTGGTGTGTCTCAGTACAGGTGAAAATGTGGCCGACACAGTTGTAGTGGGAATGTTTAATGTGTGCAGGATGGGCAGAGAGAAACGTGGTCTGGGAATCAGCAGCTGAACAAGTGGAGCTGTTGAACTCCTTGTTCCAGTCCCAGAGGGAGCCTTGGGGCACAGCAAGGCCCGTGATGGGAGAAGAGACCCAATGCCAAGCCAGAAAAAGGCTCCTTCTCTGATGCTGGGAAAAGTTACCTTTTTCTTAGCAGCCTGGAAGAGACTGCCTTATTCACCAGCTTACCACAAAAAACGGATTTATGGGCTTAGCAATGCGTGTAAATGAAAAAAAAAGAAAAAAAACGCTGACTATGCCAGAACCTGGAGAGGTCCCAGGCAGTCCAAGGCGCAGCAATGCCAAGGGAACGCGTGTGCTGGTTTGTGACCTGTGCTGCATTCCACTGGTTCAACACCTCAACCTTTGCTGCAAGAGTTTGAAACCTCAACAAGCCCAGAATATCAAAGTGCAGACAAGTCACCTAGTTAATACAATCTAATAAAATATCTGACTATTAATTACACATGTGAGCAGGGTATATGGTCATCTCGACATCAATAAACTAGCCATGCAAAGTCTGTTTTCTAGCTCAAGTGCTCAAGGGAACAATCCTTGTAGACAAATGATTCATTCACCAGAGTATTTCAGAGATGAAAAAAAAAAATTCTCCCAGCCCATAGCATATGTTATGGCAGGACTTAAGCCTGCTCTAGATTTATGTCTTGGAAATGACTGTGAACCCCAACAGCTCATGCCCTGGGTTAAACAGCTGTCAGGTACGCTGACGAGGGGGAACTTAACACAATCACCACGACTTAACGGGTCAGATGAGACCCTGGGAAAGAAACCTGCAGACAGGCAACAGGTCGTTAGGCAGAGCCTCTCTCAGCCAAGGACCACCGAGGTGGGGGCTCCTTCCCAGGGAAGGGGCTGTGCTGCCTGTGGAAATGTCCCACTCCCCTCCCCAGGGCAAGGCAGGCCAGTGGGGCGCTGGCTGTGGGCAGGAGCCTCGGAAGATGCAGTGCCTCCTCTCTCCTCACCCTGTCGCCTGTGGGGGGTAGCTGGCAGCGAGAGCTTGTTCCCAGTAGGGGCTGGGGAGCATCTACTGTGGGTCCCAGGGGATGGTGTGGCTGGTGGCAAGCGGGACGGAGAGGGTAAGTCAATGTACCTCCACTTGGCCTTACGTCCGGCCTCCCAGCATCTTTCCCATCGTTGCTCTCATCAAGGGCATCGGCCAAATCAAAATCCATAGCGTTCTTTTCTAGAAAGCAAAATGGGGTTTAGCAGTGGTGGCCACAGGCTGGGGAACTCTGCAATTAATTCATTAATCAAGGAAATGCTCTGCTTTGCCAGGGAAAGGTGCCGGGGGACAAGATGAAGCCCCTGACACAAGCATCTCCTGGTTTCACTACAGCAGATTGTCCAAACCCATCCCATTTTTTGTCCCTGTGTCACCATGCTGAGAAATGTCCCATTCTTCCACAGAAACAGTCTCACCCTGTGGCTCAAGCACCAGGCAGTCAGATAAATCAAGCCACATAGAAAAGCAGAACCAAACAGGCTCTCCCAAGGGCCCAGCCAGCGGAGGGGAAGGAGGCGGCTGTGCCATGCTGGCTGGAGCAGCCTGGGTCTTGACTGCTTGGTGTTATTTTGCTCTGTGAACCACCCCATTGGTACCCTGAGCAGGCCGTCTCTGACAGAGCAGCTCTTGCCTTTGCTGAACAGTGGCAGCCCTCCCACCACCTCACATCTGACTTTATTCCAATTCAGAATTGATATTTGTTTTTCTTAAGCCTGGTAGTGTCTTTTGCTAAAACTCTGTCCGAGCAGGCATCAAAGTGCCCATCTGCCAGGGTGCCCTGAGCCTGTGGGATGGGTGCCTTGCTGCAAGAACAGCAAGCCCACAGCCTTAAAACAGGCAGGGGAATGCAAAATGGTCCAGGAGCCACTGAGACCCCCATGGACATGCTGAGACACCCTGTCTGCCATGTGGGACTTTATTGTTTTGAGGTTTTTTTTCCCCCCCATTTCATGTGAACAAACACAACAGAGGCTGAAGATACCAGGCTGAGGGGCAGTGCTGCTGTTGAGGCACATTCCAAAGCCTCTACCTGTGCCTGCAGTGGAGCCAGGGTGAAGCTGTGAGGATGGGAAGCTCACACTCACTTGAGTTATGCTTGGAGGGGGCCCTCGTAGTTTTTGGCTGCTTGGTTGTGGTGGTTTGGATGACATCCCAAAAGCTGTTGTCTGAAGGGAAGGAAAAAAATAGAGACCAAAATAACATTACCCTGGGAGGGAAACCCCCTCCCTGCAGGGGTACTGGGACTATGCTGGGGAGGTTCAGTGCTCTGGTGTCTCCACAGCTTCAGATACTTAAGGATGGACTACTCCATGAAACCTCCCACCTAACAACAGTGAACGGCTCTGTCCTCACTGAAACTGTTACAAATGCTGTTTGGAGAAGCCCCCCAGTGTGGTCTGGGCAGGTGTGCAAGGGCAGC
Organism: Chloroceryle aenea; assembly: GCA_013399075.1. Classification (NCBI taxonomy): domain Eukaryota; kingdom Metazoa; phylum Chordata; class Aves; order Coraciiformes; family Cerylidae; genus Chloroceryle; species Chloroceryle aenea. The sequence goes on from VWZY01010386.1 coordinate 446,636, forward strand.
AAGAGAGGGGAGATGAAAAAAAAAGCTGGTGTTGAAGCTCCTGGCATGTTGTCGAGAGCCTGGAGCAGGTCCTCTGCCAGATTCACTATGACAGCAGAAGAGGTATGGGTGGTCACCTTCTAAGGTCATCTTTAGAACAAGAGTAAATGGCTTCAAGATGCACTAGGGAAGGTTTAGGTTGGACATTAGGAAAAAATTCTCCCCCAAAAGGGTTATCAAGCAGGGGAACAGGCTGCCCAGGGAAGTGGTGGAGTCACCATCCCTGGAGGTATTTAAAAGACCTGTAGATGTGGTGCTGAGGACATGGTTCAGTGGTAGAGTTGGCAGCACTGGGTTAATGGTTGGACTCGCTGACCTTAGAGGTCTTTTCCAAACTAAATGATTCTATGATTCTATAAAGTCAGCTGTTGGTAGTCACCAAAACTTGACAGAGGTCATTTGTTAAATCCTGATCCCAGCCTCCTGGCTACCAGAATGGCTCCTAGTTATGTTGGGGAGCACCCTCCCTCATATGGACCCCCAAAGGTGAGCACACTTGCACCCTGCCCAGGGCACAGGGAGCTTCACAGGTACCTGGCTTCCCCGGCCTGGGGAAGGGTTTCGGAGTCGGCTTGGCTGGTTTGGTGGTAGTCTCCAGAGGGGTATCAAAGTAATCAGCCAAATCAAAGCCTGTTGCAGGAGAGAAAGGATTGTTTATGGGACAGTGCGAGGCTTTCTGCACACGTCCTGCGTGCAGCAGCTCTGCGGGTGCTGTGCAAGAGATGTTGTACCATTGCCAGAGGCCACCAGCACCTGGGTCAGCGTGGAGCGTCCCGCTGCTCAATCAGAACTCTGTTGCAGAGCCTTCAGATCAGCCTGGCCATCATTTAAGTCTCCCCATCCAAGCTGTGCCTGGTGCCCACCCTCCACCCAAGCAACCCTGAAATAATGCATTTTGGGGGGAGGCCCCATGCTGTTCTGCAGCATCTCCCAAGAGATGGGAAGATGGGGAGGTGCTGGGGATCGAGCCAGTGGCCAGGACCCGCTCTGCTCTGTGCACAGCTGCCCGTGAGTGACCCTGAGCTGAGCAGAGCATGCATGGGAGAGGGGCCAGGGCACAGGAACCCACTGATGGCACCCCCTTGGTGCCATCACTCATCCCAAAAGCACTCCCTGGGATAGAAGAAACTGGCTGAGATGAAGCCTTGGCCTCGGCATGCGTCCATTTCCTGGTGAGAGTTTACTGGATCAAACAGCCGCTCCAGGCTGCGTTCCAAATGCTGAAGCCCTGTGCATGCTTCTGGCACTTGGCTTTTCTTGTCCCTAGCATAAACCATGGAGACCAAGGAGCTGGACAGTCAGATTTACTTATATTTTTGTGCTAGAATCCTCATGTGAGGTGAGCAGTTTCACTTCTGAGCACCCCCTGCTGCAGTTTATTTCAGGCTCCTCTGGCGAGGTTGAGCAACCCTCGGCTCTTGTGACCGTGGTGTATTTAAGTAGCTATGTTTGGACAGAACTGAGCCAGAGGGGCTGCTGGCAACAAAACCCATGAGAATTTAAGGGAGCTTCCTCAAATCGGGCAGGCACTGTGGAGCCAGACAGACAGCACATGCGACAGGTACAAACAGACACTTCCCAGATGGGGAAATGTCACCAGGCTGGGGCTTTCTCTGGAGATTGGGGATATCTTGGAGTGAAAAAAGGAAGGAAAATAGCCCCTGGGCTCCCTCCTGAAAGGAAAGCTAGCAGGTGCCACGCATCCAGAAACAAAAGCCGTTGTGTAGCCAAGCTCTGATTTGTGTCTTCTCCATTAGGATACTGCAAACTGTGCAAAATTCAACCTTGGTTGTAAATGCTTCCCTGCCACTCGCCTTCAGCATGGACAGAAATAGAAGTATTGCATTTACTTTGGTTAGCAGCAGCACCAAGTCACATACGCAGAGCCTGTGGTTCAAACCCCTGTGGGAAGCAAACCCTGCGCTGTGCTTAATGACAGACGTGCAAGAAGGTCTCACCTGTCCCACCTGCCGTCTTCCTGGGACCCTTGGGAGTGGCTGTGACAAAACAGATGGGGAGGAAAATGTCAGTCACGGGCATCACTGAAAACGTGCACTTCTGGTTTCAGAATAAACAGCAAAGGCCTCACCACGATCTTTTCAGCTGAGCGTGGTTGGTCTGCATTTGTGAGCCATGAAACCCCCATGCCCATGGCAAGTGGTCACAGGGAGCAGAACTGTCAGTGCCCGAGGGCGAGCGGCTGCAAATCCCTGCAGGGCTGAGCCAGAGCTCTGCAGGGCATGGCTGCGGCTGGGGCCGAGCGCTGCCTGTGTGCAGCCCAGCACCCTGTTGTACAGAAAGCAGAGAGCTGTAATAAACGGCTCCGACTTCAAGGCTCCTGGAGACAGCAGCAAACAGAGCAAGGACAGATACCGCACAGAATAGCATGGCAAACAGGAGTGAGCTGCCAGTGTTTTCTTGTCCGCTGCCTGGTTGGTTAGCTAAATGACAGATAATTTCCAGTGGTGCTTTATGTACAGGAGGTTCCTTGTCAGCTGGAGGAATTTGGTGACACCCCAATGCTCAGATCCTAGCTCCCCTGTCTGCTCTTGGGTTAAAACAAGCTACAGTCAGTCAGCCTTCAAGGGGGTTGATTATTTGTTTTTCTAACCCCACTGTAAGCCACTCTCTATTAATAGTGGCCAGCGTTACCAAGTATATGAATAAATTATGAGCAAGAGTTGTGGCTGCTCTATTCACATTATTTTCCATTTGTGCCTCTGAATACCAGAGTGCTTCTGCTGGGCTTCATTTCCTGTGTGCCAATATGGTTTGATGTGACCTGACTCCAGACCCTTCGGTTGCTTTTATTCCAGGGCTGATGCAATGAAGTCCAGAGCAGGATGCAGCAGCTGGGGAGGTTGTGGGGCCAATGCTGCCTCTTCCCCCCATTCACAGCTGGGACTCCATCCTGGGGAAAGACTGCTTTCCCTTAGGTTCTTAGGTGTTTGGAATCAGGTCGCCCCACATACTGTATAAAAGGACTGGTAAAATCCTAGATGAGATCCCTCAGACCCGTGAGCAAGTCTGCTACCCCATGGTCTATCCTATCCCCCTCCTGCTGAACCCATCACGCTGCAGGAGAGATATGTGGAGCATCCTGCATCTATTCCATGTAAACACCAATTAAAGAGAGCCCAAGTGTCTGTGCATTGTTAAGATGACAGACTAAGAGGTGTCAAAACCTGCTAGAGCTCTCACTTAAATACTTGGTGTATTTTATGCAATCACAGAGGCCATCACTGCTCGCAGAGCGCTCCTTTCTACCACTTGGCCAGGTGCTGGGTCTGGGGGTGGTCACCATGAACCGCATCAGGAAGGACAAGCAGTGAGGGATCATGGCACAGGTATTTGCAACTCTGCCACAGCAGCTCCATGTCCGGGCAGTAAAGGGAAACTGGCACACAAATGCAGACCACTCTTGGGCTCAGCTCTTGGTGCTGTGGGGAGGAGCATGGTGTGCCTTGAGGAGGTAGACAAGCTGCTGTGCTGGTGGTTGGATTACTTCTTTTGGGTGTAAAACGAGACCTGCTCTGCTGAATTTCCTCCTTCCAGGGTAGTGCAAACCCCCCACCAGCCCCCTGACCTTGCCACTGTTTCTGCCAGGCCAGAGGCTGAGCTCTGCCAGGTGCTGCTGTTCTCTCAACAGCACAGCCTGGCCCTGACTTACACAAAAGTTAAACATTTCAAAGCCGAATATTAAATATCAGCATGCCAGCAGCATGGCAGCCCCTTCAGAAATTAGTTCCTCTGACTGACAGGTTACACTTGAAATTAAGGGAAGCAAAGCAGCAACCCCAACACTCTGCTCTCTCGAGGTGCCACGTTGTAGGGGGGCCAGGGAAGGAGCCGGCACTGCCCATGCCTGGCTGGGCTCAGCCAGTTGCCATCACTGGCTGAAGAAGGAGAGTGGTTAATGCATTAGCCTCCAGGCAAACAGGTCACGTTTAGTGGTAGGTGTTACTAATGAATGTAAGGAAACCAAAAAGACATGCTCAGTGTCACTGCTCTGTCAAAGGCACTAATGTGCCTTTGTGGTTTGCTCACAGGAATCAGGAAGTGAAGGGCAAATGGTCAGCAAACAGGTTCTCCGGGATTATCCCCAGTCCCACCCGCTGGCAAACCCAGACACGGCATTTCCCCGGGCAGCGAGGATGAGGTAGCCCTTATCCTCCACCACCCTCCCACCACCACCAGATCCCAAAGAACAAATTGCATCTAGTTACAGCTGTTTGGTTTCTCTTCTTTAAAAGAATAAATAAATGTGACTTACGTCGTTTGGTGCTGAGATCATAGAGGGCATCTTCTAGGCTGAAGTCACCTGGGTCATCCCCACAACCTGGAGACAGAGAGTCAGCACTGATTGTACTTGGTTCACACAAAGTAAATCACCTTTAAATATGGCATGACTAGACTCATTTGCTCAAACTGCTTTAGTTTTTAGAGGCCTTTCTGTTTTTTTCCAAGCCTGACCCATCACTGGTGATGAGGAAGACATCAGCCTTCTCCAAATTCTGTGACTGTTAAAATTGCAGAGAGGTCATCTCCAGATTTTCCATTTGTCTGCCCTAATGGATGTGGTACAAAAACACACACTATGCTTAGATTTGTCAAGGAGAGCCTACCAATTCATCTCTCGAGCTGCCACTCATCTGTGGCTGTGCTCACAATTATACGTTTGCTAAACACCATGAAAACATTGAGGCAGTGCAGACAAATTCAGTGAAAAACAAAAAAGCCCTGTGCACCTCTTCTTCACAAGTGCCTTCCAACATCAAAGGCTTCGTATGAAAATGCTTCTGCTGGCTGTCAAGAGCAACTTAGCATTTCAGAGACAGCCTGCATCATTCTGCCTCGGTAATGCAAACCAGGACCAAACCTACATCCCAGGGACACACCTGACAGCACAGGCAGATTTTTTTGTTCAAGATGCCTCACCACAACTCCAGTCACTTTATAATATCCCAGGGATAGCTCGGTGCTGCGCCGTGTTCTCCTGCGATATGGCCAGCTAATCCTTCCTTTCTCTGTCTTTTTTTTTGCATCACGTTAATTACTGTTGACTTACCCTAGTTCTGAATGTATTTGTCTTGATAAATTCATGCTTTTACATCTCAGAGCATGCTGAGTAATTAATATCCTTTGGGTTTGCTAAGTACTGCGGCACTGCAAGGGAACATTAAAATGGCTTTCCTCTTATTCCTACTGCTAAATGGATTTAGCTATTGCCACCTGAGCTCCTGTGTGCTCCATGAATAAATTTAAAGCTTTACTGACAAGGACAATAACAACTGGAAGGCACCAGTCCATCAGAAAGCAGCGATCAGCATTTTGGCTAAAAACTTCTACCAAGAGTGGTCACTAAGTACCGCAACACCTCCAGCTCCAGTTTCACTTACTGGTACATCACATCTCATTTCATTTGCTGTCTATTTAAATGTACATTCAGCAAACCTGAGGGTGATTTAAATGCAGGGTCTATGGCTGGAAAGTTGCTACAGGCTTCTCTCCTTCGGCAAAGTGCTCGGTGTTAAGCTACTGCTGGGGGAGGGGGTGGGCAGCGTAAGTACTACATGTGCCAGCCCACAGCACCTTTTCCCATCGGGATGAAGGATGCTGACACTTCTCCCATGAGCCCTGGGGAGGGGCTGGCAGCGATGCCCCACTGGAGGTGGATCCCAGTTACCACCCTGTGAAATCTGCAGAGCGAGGCACGCAGGGGAGCCCCTTGCTCAGCACAGCAGGGCTGTGCTTGGCTCCCTCAGCCTCCCCTCACCCACCTCTGCCCCCTTGCCAAAATATTTGCCTCTTGGGCCTTACTGGTGGTGAAATATTGGTGCCATGAGACAGGTGATGCTCTCTTGCTCTGACAAACTAGATGAAGCTGTAGGGTTATTGAGTGGTCTGTCAGTGCAAAGAAGCAAAGTAAGGAGCACACAAGGCAATCCACACCACTGAAAAACACCTGCCCAGCTCTTATGCTTGCACAGGGTGCTGCTGAACCACTGGCACGTCCCTGATGAGACCCCACAAGCTCCTTACTGCTGTGGCAAACTGTCTCAGGCTTGCTACTCCAGCAGTTTCTGCAGCCTCCCTTTCCCAGAGTGGCTCTTTCCCCAGCCTTTACTGGATTTTCAGGAACTGATGGTGCTTCTCGTTTTTCTGTTTAAACTGTGTTTAAAAAAAGGTGGAAGGGGAAAGGCATGTTGCGTCGCTGGCGAGATAAGTGCTACAGAACTGATGGGGGGAAATGTGCTGCTGAGGCGTTTCATTTCAGTTCCCCCTGTCTCTGTGGCGGGCAGGGCAAACTGGGAGGAGATGGTAGCAGCACTGAGACTCACACTGGCATGCCAGGAGCAGTCCTTTCCCTTTCCCCCTGCTCCCCCTACTCTCTGAGATTAAGTAAATGTTAAGGGTGCTCATTTGCACTGAGCCCAGCCATCAGCACGTCCTCTCTATGCTTCACCTCTGATGTGGGAGCCCAAATACAAAGTGAGGGGGAGTGGATGGCCATGGGGGTGCCAGCAGCTCGCCTGCCCATTCTTCTGCTCAAGGGCTATGGGGGTCAAGGAGCTGAATGGAGATGCCCCCCCACACCCCCTGACAGGGTGCTGCAGGGAATGCAAGTGCCCCAAAAAATGGGCTTCTCTCTGCTCGGCTTTGGGGGGGTCACCAGACCCGCTGACTGAGCAGCATTTACGCCTCCCTGGGTTTGGTGACATTTTCCCCTATCATCTTTCCCCACAGGACAAGAGGAGGGTGCCACTTCCAAACACCACTTTCCAGAGATCCAGGTGGCCCACGAGTGGGTCCAGGGGGATGAAAGGTGCTCAGGGCCCTCCATCTTCATGGGGCTGATCTAAACCAGCAACTGCTAATATGTCCTGGACTGCAGCTGCATCCCAGGGGAATCCCTGCTGCTGGGTAGAGGTGCACACACAGCCCTCGTGGAGGTTAGGAAGAGGTTAGGAAAACTGTCGGTGCACTAAAATCACCCAGCAAAACCCTCTGCTGGGAGCTGCAGTGCTTGGCACAGCCCCTTTCCCAGGGCTTTCCCACCGCTGCCCACGGCAAACCGAGATCCTTTTCCAGGGCAATATAAACCCAGGAATCCCTCAGGTGCTGGCAAGGATTAATAATAGATTGCAAGTTAATTGAAGCTGACAACATCTTTATTTCATGCAAAGGGTGTTATAGAAACATATTACACCTTTTATGGATCAATAACCAGGCGCTGCCGTCAAAGGCACGCAAACTCGCCTGCTTGCTCCGACAGATAAGAGCTGGGCATGCTCCTCCTCATTCTTTTATTCAGTTATTAAGTGGTAACAAACCCAGCACTTCCCAGACAGACACTCAGAATCCCAGCAGCATTCGGCATGCATGTTTACCTTGCAAACGCATTTTTTTGGGAGGTAGCACTGCTGTTTCCTGTGCTATCTTTTGCAAATCCCTCTGCTCCTGGGGCTCTGGTCCCGCTCAGTCATCACTGGAACAATGGGTCTCCCAGGCTCACAAAGCCCACCCTCTGATGGGAACCCACGCACAGCACAGAGTATCTTTCCACTAAAGGTTTCTACTCTCCAGAAGAAGCTGGGGCATGTTTCTACACGCAAAGGCTCACCAGCAGCCTGCTGCTGAGTTACAGAAGGGCTTGTCTGTAGTATGTGCTCAGGGTTGTGCCAGCCCTGACATCTCACCTCCTGTACAATGTACCCCTGCAACCTGTCCCAGGACTATTAACCCATTGATAGGCAAAATCATGTTCTGCTGGTTGCTGGGTGTTGGGGAGCAGTCCATGATCTACACCGCAGTTGATGACTAGGCTAGTTAGGGTTATTTGGTTTTGATTTTCCCCACCCTTGCACTGGGTCCTTGGAAGAACTCGTCTCTGGCTGCTGGGAGCAAACGTGTGTTCCCAAAGGCAGCAGGGAGGTGATTCCAGCCCTGCATGCCAGCTGGCCCAGGGCACTGGAGCGTCTGCCGGCCTGCAGAACCATGGCAAGGGGAAAAATGGGCAAATGAGACGTGTATTCAATATTTTTCTTTAATATGTCAATCAAAAACTGTGCTGGGATATCTTGTGGTGCCTAATATGAATCTGCCAAAGCCAAAGCGGCGAGGTGGGGGTACCCTAAGGCTGCAGCTATACCAGGAGAAGGCTGTAAAACAGAGGTGAGAGTTATGGCCCAGCCAGCGCCTCAGGCTCCCCCTCCTCTCGCCGAGTTCCCTCGCCTTGCTGGGGGTATTTTTAATCAGAGCTAGCTGCTCTTTGAAGGTAGAAGGGTTTTGTGCCTTAATGTATTCTCTCCTCATTATTTTCTGTAGCAGGCAGCTCAAACGCACAATTGTACTCGTCAGCTTTTTAGTTTTTACAATTATATATATATTCTAATTAAGCCCCACTGTTTGACAAAGCTTGAATTACAGTATCATAATTCACACCCAGGATATTGCTGGGCCGTCTGCAGCACTCAGAGTGAGGTGTATTCCATTTTTAGTGCCGGCCCACAGATCTCTTTGTGCAATATATGTGTGTTTAGCTTCCCTGGGAATTGAGAGCCTGCGACGGTACGAGATTGACAGCCCGGGAGATTACAGGAGAATGCAAAGCAGGTACAAGGGCAGCGGAAAGTAATTCAAACTGCATCTACCTTAGGAGTGAGGCGGCAGGCGAGGCGGCAGGCAGCAGGTGGGAGAGCACACACCAAGGTAACAAAAAACACCAGAGTCTCCCCAATGACCAACTGTGTCGTGTTTTTGGCTTTGAGTTACGGCGTCAGCACACACAGGTGGTTCTCTGTGCAGGGCACCCACGGCTACACTGGCACCTCTGGGCAAGGTGCTGAGGATGGTTTGGGTGCAGGGCTGTGTCACACTGCTGATGCTGGACTTCATCCCCACAGCAGCGTTTCCAACTGTGTCAGCAACGATACAGCCCCAAAGGTCTGTGAGGAGCACACTGCTGCTCCTCCATGGGTGCAGGTCTGCTCTGCAGCAGCTGGGGTGTCTCTGGAAGCACCGAGGGTCCCCAAGGACCTCTGCCTGGAGCGGGCAATGGTGTGCCACCGCTGGGCAGCACAGTGATCCCACTCAGCACAGACCAGAGCTTCAGACTCGCTGGTGCTCTCCACCAACACTGCCAGGGTGCAAGCCAGAGCCACATGCCAGACACGTGGCAAATTCACTTGTAAGTGGCTGGCTGTTGGCAAACCTCGAGTTCTTGATGATTCCTAAGACCAAAGCACAGTCCTGTGCTTGTAAGGAGAGCAGTGCTCCCTGGAGCTGGGGCACTAGAGATTGCCTCTGGGAGCAGCACTGGTGGGTAAAGACGGCTGAGAGCAGCTGGACTTCTCTCCAGAGACATGTTCAAGCTGCCTCCTGAATCCAGACCTGCTCTTGAAGCTAACTCTGCTTTAAAAACCAGACTCTGAACTTCCTCCAGATCCTCAGCTGCTGCCAGGGAAGCCAGACTGCCCAGGGACACGCTCCTGCACACAAATCCCTGCCGGCAGCCCCCTGGGGTGAGGGGAGGCAGGTCTCTGCTGGGAGGCAATATGGGGGAGAAACTCAGTCTCCTGCACCCGCCGTGGCAGCAGGACCCATTGATGTTGAGGGTGGTGATATCTCATGGTGATATCGCCCCGGTCCAGCACACGGCCAGCTGAGAGCAGTGGGGCACATCCCCCTGGCTGGGATGGCCCCTGCCCTCGCAGGGGATGAGGCAACACTGACATCCTCATTCTCCATTCCCAGTGAAACATTTTGATTTCCAGAAGTACTAATCAAAATCACTCTTGATTATGGCAAAAACAACCTCTGCTGATTCTTTTTTTTTTTTTT
>VWZY01010387.1:11037-24560 GCA_013399075.1 Chloroceryle aenea
TGGAGGATGGCAGCCTTGATGTTATTGAGAAGAAGATTGAAGTGAAAGACAAGGTCAGTTGTTCTCCCTTCAGAAGAGTCTGAAAGCTGAAATTGCAAAATCAATTTACTATCGTTACTGTAACAATTAAATTGACGTGATGAAAAGATGGAGGAGGAGGAGGAGGAGGATGGATCAGATAATCCACCCCCACAAAATATCTCTGTGTGCAGGTGGCAAGTGTTAGAGCTGCCAAGGGTAGAGCTGCCATGGCTGTCTCTTCTCCAGTGTGACAGGCAGCAGCCTCCTCCCCTTTCTCCATCTCCTCTCCAGGTCAGTGTTGGCTTCTCCAAACGCCTCCGATCGCCTTGGCAGAATTTCCTCCTGTGGCAATTGGTGGGGTTTTTTTACCCCCTAGTTCTGTTTCTCGTGTGTCCCTCAAAAGCCAGTGTTTTTGCTGGTTTAGGCTGCTATACTACTTGTGTTTGTACAATATAATAAGACATCTGCTGCCCACCAGCACTCATCTGCGCCCTGGCGGAGCGCTGCAGTGACTGCTATCCTCTTTATATTAATTGAACATGCCCTATTCTGCATACACCACTGATTACCCTCATTTATTTCCTCTCCTAAAGACCCAAGGATTTCTGCTGCTCACCCTTAAAGCATTGTTTTACTCATTTGGCTCCAATTAGCCTTGGCTAATGAAAATACATTATACTGAACCTCTTGTTAGCCGTTGCTGTTTCTAATGACATAATTTGTGAGTTTTGAGCCTTTTCAAGTAGAGACATTAGGAATTACATTACAGTTTCTTCGGTGGGGTGGAGAAATATCAATTGCAGGCATCTGGGCTCCTTCCTTTAAAGAAGACTGGTGATTTTTACTTAACTAATAAATGTTGACATAATCAGGGAGCTATCAGCACCATATGTTGGCCTTTTGTGAGATGCAGATCTTATCCCTGCCTGGCTGGGTAAGGAAATGCTTCAGTGTTAGCACTATGTCTTGGTATATTTTTAAAGCATCACTCAGCACAGGCAGATTGCTGTGAGAAAGAGATGAAACCTATTTTTAAAAACAGGTGGGCTGTTTCCTCAGCAATTCAGGTGAGGTTATCTTTAATGATAAACAGATGCCAAAAGCTGCATATGCTACTGTGCTTATCTAGCATGGTATTTGCAAAGCCCCACTTTGTTAGCAGAGCTCTGCCCCAGGGACTGCAATGGTGGGGGTGGAGGGAAGCCAGATCGAGCAGTCAGCCGTCTGTTCACTGGGGGGGTGCTCATCTCTTCTCCCTCCTTTCCCCTTTTGGGGACATCATGTGCAAACACTGGGCCCTAAGGATGTTGTTGCAATTAATGAGATTTGAGGGTCAAATCTGAAGGAGAGGTGTGCTTCTGCCCTTCATTGAGGGATTGATGCGACTCTCTTGCCCAGCCACACCAAGGAATGAAATAAGGAGGATTTGCTAACTCAGGAAAACGTATCAAGATTAAAAAATATAAAAAATCTGTAGATATGATGTACTGCCAAAAGGTGATGGACAAGAATAATAGTTCAGTGTGTCTGGTCCAATCTAGGGTTTGGCACAGCATGCTTCACCTTGGAAAGCTACACGTGTCCTCCTCCCTATCTCCTTTGTTACTTGTTGGCTAACTTTATTTCAGATAGGGAAGCCTCCCGAGACCTCCCTCCATCTTTGTCTATTTTTGGGAGGAGTTTCTTTTGTCTGGCTCCCTTGATTTTTCTGAAAACATTTTGTAACCTGTCAGAGAGAAAGTAGGAGGTGATCTGGGAGGAGCTGGGTGGATAAGGCTGCCATGCCTTGAGGATGTTTTTCCCTGTTGAGTCTTCAAAGTGTGTAGAAAAGGAGGTTCTTTAGTGCATAAGTAGCTGCTAAAAAGGAAGGGTGGACTTAAATGGGGAAACATATGGGGAGACATTATAAGCTGTGGCATGATTTGAGTGACTGCCTGGTAGTGTTACACATAGACCTCTTTGTTTAAGGCAGCTGTTGGCTGCCTGACAAGGACAAGGTGGATCAATTCTTCTCAATTAATCACTCCACTTTCCTTAGCACTGGTGCTGCTCCAGGCAGGTACTCTTCTGCCACCTGGAAGGATCAGTTTCCCTCAGCAGGAAAAAATCTTGCTTCCCCTATTAATGCAATCCATCAGCCCTCCCCAACTCTACTGGCCTGAGTAAGCTGCGTGTGGTGGCAATGGCTGGCCAGAAGAGTCTCCTTCAACTGAGCAAAGATGCTGTAAAGCAGCACTGACTCAGTGGCAGTGCCTTGTCCTTGCCCCAAGGAGCCTACAGCTGCCAGAGCTTTGAGGAGGATGCTGACTTGGTGAGGACAAATGGTGCTATTGAGGAAAGCCTCCAGATTCGTGAAGTGGACCCCTTCTTGTCACCACCTTTGGGTTCATTTATTTGCATCTTTTTACTATATTTATGGGGATAGGACTTAAGGAACAGAGAAGTCTAAAGCTTTGCTGTTGACTCTCTTTAAATTATTGTGCGTGCTTGTAAGAGGCAAGGTAGGTTGCTTCTGCATATGTCCTTCTTCTGGTTTTGCACCACCACACCAAAAAATTATTTAGGAAGCTCTTACCTTGATGGACTCAGAAAGTATCCAGGAAAATGTGTTTACTTGATTTGTTGGCTAATATTCTGTATTTCTTTCCTGAAGGCAACATAGTATCTGACATGTCAAGAAGACAAGCTGCACAGCTGGCTGAGGAGACTTTATTTTTTTAATAAAATGGTGCCCTCTCCAGTAGCTAGTCCTATTTTTATCTTAACTGTGGGTACTTCCTCCACAGGCATCAGAAACCCAGGGAAATTCAAGCCTATAGTGTCCCTGGAGATAACAAAATCACAACATTTCTCAGCAGATGAGATGTCTGGTTAGGGAACAGTTCTAACCATAATCCCTTATATGTGACATATGCATTCTTTTCAAAAAGAGCTGGCAAAGAGAATTAGGTGATGCAAAAAAAAAGCTTCTTTAGGTAAAAAAAGTTCAAGTGGTAGAAGCATAAGCAGAAGCTACATAAAAAAACCTTCAGTACAATACAGCACTAAAATATTGAGCATGATGAAAGCCCCCCATGTCTTTGTTAGGCTTTCACTAGGTAGTTGTGTCTCTTGCTGATCTGCAAGTTTATCTGTTTTGTTATGAAATTTGCATTTTGTTAATATTCAGCCAGTACACGCTCGGTGAGAGTTTAGACTTTTAATCTACACATCCCTTCAATTCGTGCCCTGGGTAACCATGACTTCATGTTTTCCCCATAGGGCTTGTAGTAAAAAGGCTGCTAAACTGCTTCACTGCAATGCCTACCTCCACTGGCAACTGCTGAGTGCAGCAGGGCCTAGGAATGTGGTGTGGGGAGCTCCTCAGCACAATCCAGCCTCCCTCTGTGCTGGTGTGAAGGGGACACCCTCACCTGCCATGGTTTGTGGTGGGTCTGGACTTGAGTTCAGTCACTACATCTCTATAAGCAGCCATCTCCATGTTGGGATATTTTGTGCATTTAAGTGAGTGCTTGTGGAAAATGCCCAGAGTGTCTTCCCACATGTTGACTCATGTCTGCTTTTGTCTGATGCTAGTGTGAAAGCACCTCTGGGGTCTTTGGGCAAACTTGTATTTTCCTGAGGATTAGAAAAAGGAGTGAAGTCACTCATGAGTCTGGGCAGCAAGATAGGCTGATGGTTTGAGGGGTCATGTTAAATTTTGTTGTCTTTTGTGCTTGGGGTTGTCCCCTGTCAAAGGTGGATTGGTGTCTCTTAGTGGGGGTCTTGGTGGCTGTGTTTGGAGGTGGGGAGATTCTGGGACGTCATAGTGGCAAGTCTGGCTTTGAAGCTGTGTGTGCATTTTGCTCTTCTGGGTCTGCAGGTGGCTTTGAAGGGCAATAAGTGACTGGAGCCATGTAAAGGAGGAAAAGAAGGTGGTTGAGGTGCCACTGGAGGAGATTTGGCATGTGGAGAGGGGCAGGGAGCCAGAAGGGCTTGTTCTCCTCTGATGGCAGCATGACTCTGAGCACATGGAGCGAGAAAATCTACTTGAAAAATTACTTTTTAGATGAGTAGTGTCATTTATGTAAGAAAGCAATATGTGACTGCTCATCTTGATTAAGATATGACACAGTCATTATCCTACAAACACTCTCTGGGCTGTCCAGAGCACCATGACCCAGTTTCTTCTGGATCTCCCCCCACCTCCTTTATTTTTTTAAAAGGGGGAGACATAGTGCTACAGTAAAGAGAAGAGAAATCATTGGGCAGTCTTTAGTTAATGTATACCATAACTTTAAATGAATCCACCCTGCCACAGGCTGGAAGCTAAGCAGGGCAAGAGAGAAAGAGCCTTAAGAGGACAGGCTTATTGATCACACAGTAGTCTTGCATTAATCTTGCTGAGGCAATATCTAAAGACCTATGCCATTTGGCCTGAGGTAATAGGTGTATGTGTGTGAATTTATGTTTCAGTGAATTCTCCTAGCTGTGTTTTGATGTGCTGGGTAAGACATCACAGCTAGGTTAAATCTCAACTGACTGCACTGTTTGCTTTCTCAGTTCCCACCACCCACCTCTGTATTTTTTAAGGACTACAGAAGATTCTTCTTAGGGATATTTGACCGTCCCTTTTTGACAACAGAAGGGTATGGAAAATTATTATGGTCACTCTGAATAAGGTGGGTGAAGAGAACCTGGAAAATAAAGGCTTAGCCAGCTGTAGAAGCTGTCACTGGTGTACTCTGGAGCCTACCTTTTGATGGCAGCCTGTCTGTGCATCTGGGCCGAGACCTCATCTCTGAGCAATATCCCACATGACAGCTGGTGATTCTGAGTGAAAATCTTAAGACTGGGGCCTCTCTGTTCTTTATAGAATAAAAATCCTTTCTATTAATTAGTCAAAACCACATCCAATGTAACTGGAGCATAATCCAGGAATATGGTAGAGTTTATGTGCTTTCGTGAGACTAAAATCTGGCCCAGTGGACATGGAGTAACATCACCAACAAGATGGAATGCAAATGTCCTGGGGTCACCTCCTTGATTAGATGTTGCACTACTCCTCCCTGTTTTTAACTGAGGGTCCCTCTGTCTGGGTACACAGCATTTTTCAGGGTAGGAGTAAGAAAGTTTTGAAGAGCTTATTTTTCAGAGATTTAGTGTCACTGTGCTTGCTCGATTGATAATCTTAATGGGATAAATTTGGAATGGTTCCAAATTCTAATTTTGGAAATGGAATTGTTTTAGTGATTAAACAAAGTAAGTGAGGGCATCACCCTATTAAATAAGATATTTCATGCATGTGATTAATTGTAATCTCAATATAAATCCTTTTGATTTAGAGATTAATGTTGATTCTTCGCTTCAAATTTACTGACCATTTGTTTTCTTAATTAAAATTAAAGGTAGAAGACAGATAGCAGAAGAACCTCTTCAGGATGTTGATGCTCACTTTGTTAAATAGAACATTTTTCATTAGGAGGCTCAGCAGTAATAGGCTTGGTATAACTATATTAACCCTCAGACAATAGAGGATAGATTGTATGGGTTTTCTATTGCTGGCTAAGCTTGTCATGCTTCACTTAAAAAATATTGGTAGCTGATCTTCTATCTTGCATGCAATCTTTTTCAAAATTAAAAGGTAGCATTTGAAAAATAGCTTCCTGCCTTTTAGAGAGGAAATTTCTCCATCACGTTGCTTGGAGAGTGTGTATTTCAAATTTTATCACCTTTCCAAGTTAAAATAAAATATTGTATGGGGGTAGAGGGAATATCTCCTATTCCCCATTACCTACTTTTCCATTGGCATCTATACCTGGTCTTGGTCCAAATGGATCAGTTATCATATCAAGTTTTATAAATGCTTATCTTGTCATTACACAACTGCTAACATAAATCCACTGAAGTGTGTTAATGTGCTGTGCTATCTCTGGGTATGAAAGCCAGAAACAACACAAGGGTAGTATTGATGCAATACTTGTACTTCCTCTATACGTTAAGAAAAGTATCACCCTTGTACATGCAATATTTTATAGTACACAAGGAAGCCATAGAAAGAATTTGTCAAGCTCATGTGGAGAAAATAGAGAATAGGTCACTTAGCATGATAAGCTTTTTAGCACAAGCACAGTGTTTTTTTTGTGAAATTGCTGATAAAGGTACAAGGCTGCTTTGTGCTGATGTGGTGTGTCATGACAGAACATGCAGATCTGAATAAGAAATGCAAATTATTGTGGCAGCAAAGTATTACTGAAAATCATCTGAGATCAAACAATGACAAGCAATTCCCATATGTCATTGCTCTATCACCTAATTGTGACTTGTAGCCACAACAGCTTATGCTTGATTTCTATAGGATCTTGAGATAGATTGGTAGAAGTACAAAGATGGAGGGGACCAGCAGGGTGCAGTCAAGTATACTGAAGTCATCCTTGATGGATGTCTGCCTGATATGATCCTTAGCTGCTGCTTGGTTTCTTTTTATGGTGTTCATTCCTAATACCTGGTTTGTATGTCCTCCGATAAGAATGAAGGCTTGTCTACCCTTGAATGTGTAGAACACATGCCCTCTAGCATAGTAGAAGTCATCTGGCTAATGCCTACAGCCTTTTGCATTGGGCCAAAATCCTTTGGTTTGCCTTCCACTGCTATCGAGGTGCTACTTACGGGGGGTTCTCTCCTCGTGTAAGTACCAGTGATCAGGTGGCATCAAGCCATTTTGCAGTTGTAAGTGTTCAGAGCTGGTGCTTGTGAGCTGCAGCTCTAATGAAATATTTTTTCCTAAGGAATGGAAAATTACAGTTATACAGACTATAGTTACTATTTCAGTACCAACAGTTTAGAATGTGATATTTATTAAACTGAGAATCAGGAAAAATTCGCTTCCGATGCACTGCTGACATGACTCAGGTGGTAAACATTGTGAAGGGTGCTTAAAGCATGAAAATCCAATACCTTCTACCTACTAATCCTCTGTGATCTTCATTTGCTACAGACTTTAAAGTTTGTTTAAAATTTAAGAAGTATTTCAGAAATTCTCCCATAATATTCACTGGATGTGCAATGCATTAGCATAACACATTACTGCACATCAGTGAGATTCACCATTAAAAGCAGCTTTTACTGTCTGTGTGCTTTCTCATGTCTCCCATATGACTATAATTTTCTTAAAGATCTGTTACTTGTTGTAGTTTACCTCCCAACACTGTTTAAAATGTTCTTCTTTGTTTTCCAGATGTGCTTAGAGTGCGTGTTTATGAGGCAAGTAGGGTTTGGGCTCCGGTTCTGAGTGCAGCCAGGAAACTACATTGGGTCCTTTGCAGTTGTGCAAACACAGCTGGATTAGAGATGGCAGTTAAATGTTTCCTCTCTGTGATTTGGTTTCCCAGAGAAGTCAAAGATAATGATAGGGGAATGCTGTCCTAATTTAGATTTTACTGGAGCAAAGCTGCTACTTCTTAACCGCTACAGAAAGAGATGTGCACTCTTACAGGTCCAAGCAGCATGAAATTTCCTAATTATCTAATATCAATGGAGAACTTCCTGTGGAGATCAAGTAGACACTGAAGAACTGCAAAGAAGTACCTCTCTATTTATCCTTTCAAAGGCCTCATATAGGAGGAAAAGGAGGAGAGGAGGAGAAAATGAGCAAAGGCTGAAAATGAGACTTTCTATTGTTGCAATTAAATCAGGCATGTAATTTCTGTAAAGCTGTCCAGTTTATCAAAGGTTGGACCCTACCAAATGATTCAATTGCATTTTATCAAAGTGGTGTGCCTCCTTCACAGATCAGAGGTTGGTCTGCCAGTGGAAATCTGCACCCTTTGATCACATCAGGCACCAAGTACCAAGGGCCCCAGCTTTTGACAGAGCAAGGGTAGTTAGGCTGGGCGATAGACTGTCCCCATAGGAGCAGTGGGTGCTCTTTTCTCAGCACAGGCTGGTGGTGTGGTCATCTGTCTCCAGACCTCTGCTCTCTTTCTGTGTGTGGCTGGCTTGTTATGGTGCTCTTGCCTTCTTTGGAGATTGCTTCCTGTAGCCTCTGATGTCTTCCAGGGGAATGTTGACTGTGTCTGACAGGTCGTGTGAAGCTCGCCTGTCCAGCCCTTGGTCCTCTCTCCCATTAGTTGCTTCATAAGGCTGAGGATGTTTCCCTTTTTGGTGAAGAGTGTGGCACAAGAGAATAAATGCTTCATATTCTCTTTAGGAAGAAGGTCTTGCTTTCCTTTGTTTGCTCTTATTGTATGCCAGAGATGTTGATCTTGATGGGTTTTGTCCCTTTCTGGTTAGCTTTGTGTCCTGTCTTTAATGCACTTTGATTAATGTTGGCTCTTTGGTATTCCTCAGTCATGTATACTTGTTATTGACATATGATTTATGTTTCTTTCTGTTTTCAAGTGCCTTAAATAACTTCTGGCACAGTCTCGATGGTCTTGCTATGCATTCTGTTCCTCTATATCAGAAGAAAAACTGTTTTGCTTAAAATAATTATGTATGTATATACACATACTTTTTTGATTGCTTTAATCCAAAGTGTTGTTTATTATCCCCATATGTCAAATTCTCAATTGGTACTTTTCTGTTAGTCAGGACTGGAGTCGAAATAGCTCCCCTCTAGCACTTCCTCTCTTTTTTTTTTTTCTTTTTGTGAGAGAGGGAAAAAGGCTTATCCAGCTAAAAGGTTATCCCATTGAATTCCAGTTTGTTCATGTGGTGCTTTACCAACATATCCTGCTGGAGTTCTCTGCCCTATGTATCAGGGAACGTTGGCTGCTTTTCTGAGGCAGTTTTTGATCTACTTTTGATCTAGCCATGGTAAGGCTCCTATAATGACATCACTCATGGTTTTGGCTTTTTTTTTTAAATAATTTGTTGTTGTTGTTTTGATTGCTTGCTTTTTGCTTTGTTTTCCTGTTTTTCATCATTTCACTTTTTATATATGCTCTTGAAACTTCATGTAATAAATTCTACAAAGTAGGTTATGCTCAGCTGCAGAGTTTGCCCAAGAATCTCTCTTTTAGTACTGGTTAAAATATTAGAGCTTCTAATTTTTGCCTTTCTCTTTTCCATGCTCATAGGGTTACTATATAGACATCTAAGTAAGTTTCCTGAAGTATGTCACTGCTGCTTCTTCTGATGGACTCTATTACAGTTTCTTATCACTTCCCCAGATTTCAACCCTCTGGGCCAGATAATTGCTTTTAGAACAGGAGAATTTTGTTATCTGCTGCTATTCAATCTGGCTTAAAATCTTTCCCACTTGATAGCCAAGCTGATACTTCCTATCCTGCTCCTCTTATCTCTGTTCAGAGATAGTTCTTCATGAGAAAACATCCCTTAGTTAAAGAAGCCAAAGATCTCTTGCTGGTGCCATCTGTACAGCTACAGGCTTGTTTCTGAGAGGCATCTGTCTCTGTCACTAGCAACCCATGGGCTTCGTGCCTGGCCTCTACCCAGCCACCATCAGTCGTAGGTGAGCAGGTGACTGGTACCCTCCAGCTCCTCTGCTGCAAATTGGTGGGCTGGTTTGAATTGAGTGGGGGAGGGCAAATAAAGCTTGCTAGAAGAATGGCTCCAGAGACTTCTCTTCAGTATTAAAATTTGTAAATGGAAGTAGTTGAATATTAGCATGATGTAATTAGAAAAAGTTTATCAATCAGAACATTAAGTCAGAAAGGAAATTAAACTCTTTGTAAAAACTGCCTTAATGTAGAATGCTTAATCACCAAAGAGGATAATGCTTATTCTGACCTGAAATCCTCCTTAACACTGCTTTTATTTATTTATTTTTTGCATAGGAGACCATTTAGAATAGCAGGCTTTTTCAATCACTTAAGCATGTTATATTTATTTTATATATATACATACATATACTTTTTTCCTTATATCTCTGCTTATTAGACCAAAATCCATCATTATAATTTTTCACTGACTTGTTATTTAACCTTCTGCTCTACGTAAATATTCAGTTCTCCATACTGCAATCAGAAGAAAGCCTGGTGAAACTATGAATAATGCAGAATTTAATGCAAAATATGTGCAGGAGATAATTGGTGAAATGACCTTTCATCTGTGGCAGTAACTTCATACTTCTGATTCAGAATTGTTTCCCACTCTTACACCTCTTTAAGGTTGTTGTTTTGAATAAGGACAACTCTCAATTGTCTGATATCAGATTTGAAGGCAAGACAATTTTCAGGAGCTGAGTTATATACCCCATAGACACACTCATGCCTAGGGTGGGGAATGTCTGAGAGAGTCTGTCAGTAAATGAACCTGGACTGCAGTCTGTACTCTTGCAGTTGCCCAAGCTGGCCATTTCAGAGGTGTGACTGCAGCATGAGCAAGCCTTAGAACACTTTCTAAGCATTCTTGAACTTTAAAATATTCGTACTGAGTTGGAACTCAAGGTGCTTATAATGTCTGAAGTCTTGCTAAATGCTGCCAGACATGTAGGTTTTTCAGGGCGGCCAGTGAAGTAACCATGGAGTTAAATCCCAATTCTGAAGGTGGTTTGGATTCAACAGGTGTGATATGTGGGTCAAGGGATGAGTGCCAATTGTGTGAGCTCTGTGATGTGAAGTACGTTTGGGGGTGGCTTCAAGCGACCACAGCCTGGGGGATCATGGGAGCCCTTCTTCATGGGAGCCATTCTTTGCCAGCTGTTGTATCATGTAATGTACTTGTGTAAGGGAAAACAGATATTTCTGTCCTCGATGAGTCAGCACAGAGCAGGGACAGCCTGTCTAGGAGGTGATGTGAGAGGTCAAGGCTTTGTTTCTGATTTCTGCAGAAGGAAGAAGGGAATCACCTAACCTTGATGAGCTTGGCACTGCTGGCTAGAGTCACTGTGGTGAGAAATGGCAGTCCATGAGACATCTTAATGCTTAAATGCTGTATGAAAAGTGTACATCTAAGGAAAGACTATTCACCGCGTCCCTAGTTTTAGATCTGTGACAGGATTTCCTGAGAACCAGGGTTCCTCGAGGCGGCTGTGGCTATGGACAATACTCTCTGGAACGTAGCCTGGCTGTCTTCTGGGGATTGTCTGGCCACCTGCTGTCAAGGACATGAACATTGTTTTAAAATAGAAATAGAATATTTTCCGTTAAAAGGGACCTGCAATGATCATCTGGTCCAGCTGCACCACATTTTGCTCCATCTCCACAGCGCTGTGTGTTGTGCTGGCAGTAGTCATTGTGCTTGGGTAATGCTTACTGACCAGCTTTAATGAAAAAAGATGAGACCCTTGCATTAAAGCAACTTTATGAACATAAGCTCAGGAAATGATGCATCTCATAGGCAATTACTGTATTCAAATGAACCGACACTGCATGCCTCCTGCACTCAAGGACATACTTGGACACTGTGGCTTGTGTAGTCAGAGCTTAATTGTTCCTTCTTACCTGAATACCTATAATTGGAAAATGTATTTCTGAACTACTTCTATTTTGCTTTAATGCCGTGGGAGGATGAGTTTTAAAAAAAACCAAACAACTTGGAGTTGAAGTTTTAAGTACCAAATACCATAAGAACCCAAAAGAAGATTACTTGTAAGACTAGAAACATGACTGAATTAGTTGAAAATATCCCTTTTTATTTCAGTGTTAGACTCTTTTTCCTTATCTTTCTATTGCCACACATGTAAACATATGTGCTAAAGGGATGATTAAAATGTGTTTCATGGTGGACAGAGTAGACCAGAAGCTTCCTTAAAATACTTCCATTTATATTATGTTTTGATTGTTCTTGAACACTGCAAATGACCATTCTCAGACCACAGGCAGCAAAGCACTGAAGCCAAGTGCCACCCAAGCTGTTCAGTGCTACAGAAACTTGTATCATCTCAGAGATCAGTCTCAGAAGTGAGTGGAAAGGGATCTTTGCTTACGCAGTTTAAAGTACCCTGGACGTGAAAATTGTTTACTTTTTCTTGTGAAACATTGCTTATTGAAGGAAGCCTTCATTTTCTATGCAAAAATGTGGAGGAGGGGTTTTTGCTTCATTTGTTTGAGGATCTAACTATATGTAATGTATATGAAGCTGTGGAATCTGATATAAAGATGGTATTTCAAATTTCTGGTGCTGTGGATAAGGTGTGCTTGTTCCATGTATGTCTGAGATGCTCTTTGGAAAAGCTAGATGGATGAGACTTTAGGGCTTTAGGATGAAGTTCAGGTTCTAGATATTTATTCCTCTTTTTTGTGAGAAAGGAATAAGATTTTCCTTGTACTTATGCCTCATAGGCTGTTAAAAAGCAAGCAGAAACCCCTGACCTGGTTTGTGTTCTTTTTCAGCCATTTACTGACTATACCTTGCAGTTTCTGTCTGATGTTAGTATGGTGTGCTTTCACCAGATATGTTCAGAATGCTCTTGAAGAAGACATGAAAGAGGAGATCTTAAGGGTTATGATGAAGAAAAGCAGTACTGGACTTAAAATCACAGCTAGAGACAGACCTGTTTCAAAGTGACATCTTTGATGACCCCTCAAACCATTGCCATGAATTAGGTCAAAGGTTTATACTTTTATGGCTCTATAGAACATTTTAAAAGACAAACTGTGATGTTTTCTTTGGAGTTTTTATGATGGCTAGCATCTAGGAAATAGTTGCAGCAGCTCTGTACTATTGATAGCCTCCCTGCACTGTGAGCACCTCTTGCTGCAGCAGCAGGTACCAAGTGTGCTACAAAGGCCATGTGTTCTAGAAAAAAGTTGAAGCTGTGTATAAACTTGGTAAAAGCTGCCCTTCCCAGTATAATTTTTAACCTTAGTGTTGCCCTGTGGAGGTGAAATGGATTAGAAGGGAATTTCTTTATTCTAGGCAGCACCTATTATGCATTTTGGAGAGTAGTTGGTACCATATATTGAACTACATGGGAAAGACTGTGAAGAAAATGCAGAACTAAATGGCATAGGTGAGCACACGTGATTCTTACCTCATGACTGATGACTGCATTATAATCAGATTTTCCAAGTTGTGGTGTCCGTGTTGTGTTTTTCCTCCTGCCCTTTCCCCTCAGGAAAGTACTTGGGAGAAATGTGAAACCTGTGACCCTGATTTGTCCAGGGTTTATCAGTGATGATTGGTCAGAGTAGCAGTTTATGCTGTGGATATTCAGAAATGCTAAAAAAATGGCCTTCGAAAGACAACAGTTCAATTATATAATTGTTTTTTCAGTTGTAAACAAGATTACTTAACATGGAGAATACCTTATGGGCTGTGGCATCAGTTTAGGGAATGCAGTGTTGCCACACCTTGCTGATGGAATGGGTAGCTAATCTGGCTAGAGGAAGGGAGGATATAAAATGATCCTGCAGTTGCTGTACTGTTGAAGTGACATGATACCCATTATTGCCCCCGCCCAGTCTGTGGGTGCCACTTACTAAAGTGAGGAACAGTTTGCTATCATATCTGTAGTTGTTCATGATGTATCTTAGCTAGTAAGATGTGTGCTTGGAAAGTTTAAGGCTACTGCTATAAAAATGTCATCCTTTATTAACACCCCCGTCGACCCGCAT
>VWZY01010387.1:42623-104845 GCA_013399075.1 Chloroceryle aenea
CAAACAAAAAATATCCACTTTTACTTCTTCTCTTTGTTGTGTCAGGGAATATCCACAAGCATACAACTGGTAAAGAAGGAACAATCATTCTCTGTATCTACTTCAGGATTGTGGGAAAATTACAGGATATAAAGCCACTTTTGTGTTTTTAACCATACTTTGGATGATGGATATTTTAACTGACTTCCCACCAAGGCTTTCTAAGCCTAATTTCAAGTTATCTTTGAATGTATACAACTGTAAGCTATTGAATAGCCCTAGAAAGACCAGTGGGAGTGCTCCTGGTATACAATTATATGTGTGTACTTGCTCAGTCTTGTTGCTAGACACCGTTTCTAGTGAGAGTAACGTTGAAAGCTACAGGGAAGTCATGGGGAAGCAAGGAGAGAATGCTTCTTTCCTAATCAAATGTGAGGTGGAAAGTGACCATTTTGGACTGAACAGAGGATTTCCTTATTTCAGGGTGTTGTTTTGGCTTTAAAGCTGGATCAGATGTGTGATCTGGCTCATATATAGCCTATGTAGGCATTTTGTGAATAGACTGGGAAGGCAGAGTAGGTTTTGTGAGGGTAAATGCTTTAAGCTGGTACCACAGCCTGGAGTTTTGCATTGAAAAATCATGACCCGAGTTGACCTTCCTGACCCACCTGGGTACTTGAAAGCTGAACTGCAGAAAGGACCCTGCCTGTGCCGAGTTGATCTAGACAAGGTCTAGATCCTGTCTGTTTGCAGGTGCACTGCAATGTCTCTGAAGCAAAGATGCCAGGAGGGCAGGTGCCTTTCTCCAGTGAGGGTGTTGGTCTTCAGCAGTGGTAGGTGGGTGGGAGGATTCCAGTACTGCAGGATGGGGAAGGCACTAAACTTGTTAAGTGACCCAATTTTCTGTTTCCAGCCTCAGAAATGCATTAAACCAGTCCAATAAATAAATGCATAAAACTACAGAGGCTATACAACATGCCTAGAATGAAACACATGGTATTTTTCCAATGCTAATGCATAAAAGCTTTTTCAATAAATGTTTTTAAGTCCTCAGAATAGGCTACATTTTCTTAAATGTGTTTTCCATTCTAAAATGTCATGAAATGATGAAGTTTTTATTAAAAATAAGAGCACACCCCCACTCTCCACAAACAATAACAAAAACTTTCAGGAAGAACCCCCAAAAGACCCCTGAAAAAAATGGTGGTACTTTAAGATACAACACTTTTCTATTGATATTTTATGGGAAAATGAGGACTGAATTTGAGCCAAATTTTAAATGTTTACAAGAAACCACTACTTCTTCCCCTACTGACCTTCTTTCCTGAAAATAAAAGACCCTACAAAAACTCTCTACTAGGTTTCATTAGTTCTCGAACTGGCTATTGATCTCACACCAGTTTTACCTCAGTCAATTTAACTAACTGGAACAGAATAACTCTTGTTAGAGGGCAATGGGGAACTAGAAACCAGAGCCATCACCAGTCAGTTAGGTATAATTACTCATTCTCTTCTCAGTGCTCTGCAGTTGATGTTCAAGTTATTCTGCTACATGGCATGCCTATTATTTTTACCTTTCATTTTTTTTTCTCTTCTCTGTGCTTTAAGATGGGTAAAATCAGTAATTTCCCCTTGTATTTCAGAGTAAAGATAGATACAGCCATCTTAGCCAGTTCTATACACCTTCCCATGATGGGTTATTAGGAAACTAAAATATGATTACTTTTTGAGTACATGTCTTTTTCTGGACAAAACCACTGCTGCAAGGATGGAGCTCTAGTTAATAGACAGTGAAGTTATTTTTTGAGTTGGTTGCTGTGTCACAGGAGCCTAGAAGGCATAAGTTTAAGAACCAGAATTTCTTTCAATACTATACCATGTGATGTGTGAGTAGGTGATCATCTAGCACTCACCATCTCCTTCTGACCAGCTGAGAATTCTTTGTTGGCTGTTATTAGACTGGTGAAAGTGTGAAGCAGCCTTGAGGTTTTCAAATACTGAACTCTGTGGACATCTTTCCACGCTTGTTTGAGACTTGGATTTCCACTAATTATTTTTCTAGAGAGTAAGTTCCTTTCAGAAATATTCATGGGGGAAAATTTTAGTTTTTAAAATAATATAGGAGAAAACATGTGGAATTCTGACAGGTTTCCACATATATAATGCTTGGTCATGAAGAAGTGGGATCTAATTTTAAAGTTCATGTGGAGTGTCAGTAATTGAATTGCAAATATAACCCTACACTTCCATACTAATCAACAAACCCCGCATATTTTGTATGAGTCAGTTGAAGCATTGCCTTGGTACCTGACATAAACACAAGGAAAAGCAGTAAGATATTTCTTTAGCCATCCTACTTAAATTAAAAATAAATAACCATCTTCTTCAGCACCCAAAACACCCCCTTGTTTTTCCTCTAGATCTGACAAGGCCATTTCTTTTGTACTTTTTCCCCCCTGCAGTTGCCATCAGCTTCATGATGTGTCCAGCCTCATGATGTGTCACATTTACCTCAAAAAAAAGCTTGATATATGGACACAATGTGTTATGAAGTCCATGGCACGTGATTTTTGTTTTTTTGAAGAGTACAGCTTTGCAAACCCAAATAATTTCATACTATTTGAATTTCTTGGTTTAAGGGTGCCCTGAAAGGAAAGCCTCTGTATCCCATCCTGTACCACAAGTTGGTATTTGCAATGATTGGGAATTAATGAGGAGGGAGTTTTGGCTCAACAATCACTCTTGTTTTGTGGTTGGCTGACTTGGACCTTCTGATTAATAGTGACTAAATCCAGAGAAGGGCTTCCCTGTTAGTATGTACAACTGGAGGTCTTTTTATGGAATTGATCAAATAACAGTGCAATTGAAGGGTTTATTTTACTTAAACAGGCATGAAAACGAATATCCCCAATATCACAAAGAGAGGGTGATGTCATCCTTTTGGTCTGCCTGATACTGGTGGTTTCACTGACTTCAGTGATGCTGCCTGAGGCAGTACGGTTACTGATGTCTGGATTTGCAGGGTGAGGTCTGAAGTTAAGTGAATGATGTGCAGGAAAATGCTAATAAATAAGGTGAAGGCACAGCAAAAAGGAGATGTTATTTAGCTTTGTAACAGCTTGACTTTTAACTACACCAGGCATTTACTTAGGTCCCAGTGTTGATACTATGCTGAAATTGTTTCAGATTTTTGTTAAATCCAACCAACTGGCATTGGAAATAAATGTCTGGCATGACAGTGAAAACCTGCTGGGTGTTTCAGTCTTTCAGCAAGTGGGTATTTTTCAAACAATAGTGGTTAGGGAGGGATCCCAGACCTAATTTTTTTATAGGTTGTTCTCTGCCATCCAGGTATGTCAGATTGCTGTTCTGAGTCATATGGGACTCCTTTATAGATCTTATCATGAGGGTGTGCCAGCCTACAGGAAGGTATTTTCACAAGGCTATGGAAACTCCATTTATTTTTTTCAATTCCTTGCCTGTTTCTCTGTACTGCCTTTTTTTATGCTGACTAGTTCTTCATTGCCAGTGTCACCCCTTCCATTCCAGCAAGCAGTGATATTACAGTGCAGTGGACATCCTGCTTCAGGCATAATTTACAATTAAAGGAAACTATTGTGGTAGGACACTGAGGATTTCTGCAGTGGGAATGGGAAGTTAATTTGATAACATCAGACACTTTTATGAAGTAACTGCATGATACTTTCTCTTGAGCTTCTTATTTGTTTTAAATGCCACAGTTAGGAAGGTAGCACCATAATTATCATGAGTTCCTCTAGTACTGGGAATAGTAAGAATTGATCTAATACTATTTAAAATTTCTTCAATATTTATGTTCAAAATAACATGAAGAACTTACTGTTGGTTTCATGTGCTGTAAGGAAGAGGGGTGGACTTTTAAAACTAATCTTTGTACCATATGGATAAATTAGAAAAGAATTGTTTATTCCTTATGGACAGAAAACTGCCACACTGGTCATGTATTTGAATTCTTTCCAATATCTAATCTTTATTTATATTTGCATTTGTGGTGAAGAGTTCCCTTCAGCTGATGTATGAACATGCAGGTGTAAACTGTGGAAGGAACTAGAGCCTCAAAAGTCTTTTTGTGCTCTACACAAACAGACTCTACAGTTGTAGTTAATATATCTCACAATGTCAAAACAAGTTGCTGCTTTTGTTGTATTCAAGGCAGAGTAGGATTAAAAAAACCTAATAAAACTAAGTCAATTAAAATGTAACACCAAATAATATGGAGGGCTGGGAAAAAAAGAAAAGGTAAGCAATAACAAACTTTCCACAGTGATCCAGCCTTGTGCCTCCACGAAAAGAATAACCATTCAAAAATGGTGGTGTGTAATATATAGAATCTATGATGTCTTTTTATTTTCCTTTAGTATTTTAATATTGAGGATCTGCCTGCATTAGACCTTGAAGCTTTTATTTCAAACAAGGATAGCTAGAAATGTTCTTAATAAATAAACAAGCCTATTACCTAATTTATTTATTTATTTTTCTCCCNTACTTGAATACAGTAAAGGAGTATTCGATTGCATGGTATGAAATGACACCAAGTCCTTGTTTAGTATCAACAGTAAGCCTCACAGGTCACCTTTGGAAGGGTTTGTTTTCTGTATGGTTACTTGATGGCTTCAGGCAGAACCTGATTTGATCTATAGTTGCTTTTTATTTTATATCCCAGTTTATAATTATGCAAGTGCATACACTTAGCATAAATGTTGGTATTTTAGGTATCATTTCTATCAATAATTGTACTCTGAGGGTGAGTGTATCTCACTTTCCCTTGGAGCACAGGGAAAACTCCTATCAGAGAAAGCAACCCCCAGCATGCTTTCAACTGTTACCTAATGAATCTTGTAGATAAGGACTGTTCTAGTCAAGTAGATACAGTGAAAACTGCTCAGAGCTGGGTCCAGACATAAAAATCACAGGGAGTTGCCTTTAGCAGTGGAAACTTGTGAGAAGATCTTTGGACAGGGCAGGAAAAAGCTGTGGCTGCTATTTTGCTGGTGGCAGTGGAGAGGCTAGTTGTGGCCCTCCAGATGCTCTGTAGGTAATAGCTCTCTGGGATCTTATTTTCCTTGGTAGCTGCCTCTGCCTTGTTCTGCCTTATTACATGTAGAAAAAAAATTCAGTTTGGTTTATGCTGTTGGGTCACTTGAACTGATTGTGGTGCAAAATCATCTGCTGAGTGTAGCCTGATGGCAGAGGAGTGAGGGAGAGATAACCAGAGTAGCTGCAAACTAAGGAGGTTGTAGAGTCAGCTGGTAATTCCTTTAGGAACCTGATAAATAGCACATGTGCAAAATGTCTACATTATATTACATCTACATATAGAGAAGATGGAGAGTGGAGTCTATAATGTTTGTAGGCAGAAGGCAAAAATTGTATGATATCTCCACAGTGAGTATGAATGTATTTTCCAAAATGAATTTTATTTAAAAAAAAACCAATTTCTCCCAAGAGCTTGGAATTTTAGAAAACCTTTGTGCTGATGTCATGTGTCAGCAGCAATGGATATAGAATTAAAGGCTTCATCTTTCCTTCAGATGTTGCTGAGCACAGGTCAAAATATAGTGCACATGTTTACTTGGAAAACTGATCCTTGTTGGAAATAACAATGATGATATTTCCTATTGGCTTCATTTGGACTTCTAGGGTTTAAAATATGTAAGGTGAAAAATAGATGATGCTGACTGCTGTGTTCAAAAGCTAAGCTATGAATGGAATGCATTTGTTGCTATTAGAGTAGCTTACTGGGGACAGTGTCCAACAGTCTTGCACCATTTGATTAAATAAATCATCTAATCTATTTTGAATATAAGCCCTATTTTTGCTCAAGATATGACACATTAATTTTATGTCTCTTAAATAAAGCTTCTGACTTCTGCCTCAATACCAGTTTTGTGCCTCTGGATATTCAGCCAGAAATGAACTATTGCTGTCATTGGAACAAAATGGTGATAAAAAGTGTTCCTTAGGTAATAACTGGTAGAGATCATGAAGCCTTAATATTTGCAATCACTGTCTACTTCTGCAGTGAAGTATTCAGGTAAAACTTATTGGTCTATCCTCAAAACATTTTAAAAGGGCCAACAAATAAGAGAAAGAAATGCAATATTTTATCAGAGGAATTTGATACAGCAGCATTCCTGTATTATGATGCTATCCTTGTACTGTTATTCAGCAAATCTTTTATAAAGACTAAACAGCACGAGACAGCTTTTACCCAGAAGGAGTACTGACTGGCAATTGGAGATAAAGGTGAAGAATTTTCTCCATTCTTTGATTCTGTTATTCTGCTTCTGTGGTAAAAATGTGAGGAGGGATACCTGAGGAAGAAGGAACCCAGTTAGTAAGCTCTTCACTGATGGTATGTCTTCCAGGATTTAGATCACCAAAAATTGTCACAACAGTAATTTCCTCACTTAATTTCCTCATCTAGGGTGAGGGTGCCTTCTCCCCTGCCTGCTTTAAGAGCAGTAAATCAGTTGAGCTTGCTATTCAAAGTAATGCTACAGAGGTCCTTATATTCTCAGAATTATGTAGTGATATTTTCCTTTCCAGTTTGTTCTTCTGAGGCTGAAAGTATCCCATGAGCTCAGTGAGAAGAAAGAAATACCTCTTGTGATTCTGTGGCCATCTTGGTGCAGATAGCATATTTGAGGGATTTCAAAGTAATTTTGGCTATTTGAGACAAAAAGAGTCTGTCTGTTTTTTATTTTCCTGCTGCTGCAAACAGTGCTTTAAGTCACTCCGCCCTTCTCCCCCTTAGCCTCATGTGGGACAGCAGGAGCTGTGCTCCTTTGTGAATATACAGGTAATGAGAGGCAAAAGGGGATATTTCTTGCTGTGATTCCCCTGTCGAACACTGCTAAGACGACAGGGCTTGCCTCAGTTGCTGTGGCTGTCTGTCTTCTTCAGAGGCTGTTTCCTGCATGGTGGGATGGCAGTGATATTCTCAGGCCAGAATGGTGGTTTTGGTGCCTGTCCAATGAGTCATCATTTCTTTTTTTCTGAAATCTTACAGTAACATGTGGGTGCACTGCCTTTTGCTTTAGTATAAACCAGCAAGGGGAAATTGGCATTATTGAGAGAGGTAAGTCTCCACTGCAGAAGTTTTCCCACACCTAGTAATTTGTACTATTTGTTGTATGAGCTGCCGTAGTGAGAAGGCAGGAAAAAGCCAGACCCGTTAGGAAAACATCACATCTAGATCACTTCCAAATGCAGCTGATAATTGTTTGCAAAGGCTATTTGGTAGCTTGGCATCAAATGTTTTCTTCTGAGCTAGGAAAAACTGTGAGGACTATGATTAAGTGTTGACATTTCTGTTCCTCAATTACTGTTTTCTTCTAAGCTATCTCAGTGCAGTTACCTCCATGTTATTTGGCTATGCTGACCTACAGGGCTTGCTTAACCTTTTTGTAAACTCAACTGCCAGTCACTAGGCTGGATATAATTACTCTTTGGTGCTGAAATAGACCTTTTCCCCAACTTTGAAGGTTGAAAGATAGCCTCAGGTATTTAGTTAACTGGCTGAACTTTTGAAATTGGTACAAACTGTCTATAACAATTCCAGTTCCTCTACTATGCAACAGCTTTGCTATTTTAAGTTTATGCACTCATTATGAT
Organism: Chloroceryle aenea; assembly: GCA_013399075.1. Lineage (NCBI taxonomy): Eukaryota > Metazoa > Chordata > Aves > Coraciiformes > Cerylidae > Chloroceryle > Chloroceryle aenea. The sequence goes on from VWZY01010387.1 coordinate 50,259, forward strand.
TATGTTCACTGATACATGATATCAGTATATGAGCATCGAAGCACAGCAAGATTCTGAGCCATCCCTGGAGGCCATCAAGCCAGAATTAAGTAGTAATATTAACTTGGTATCAATTAATTTAAAGTGTATGTGATCCATTGGCCAAGATAATGCTTAAAATTGGATTCTCTTTTAAATGCCACTGAAGAGTTTGTTTCCCCTTACTAGTTCATATGAAAACCATATTAGGGAATTCTCTATTAATTGTGGAGTTACATGATAAAAATGAAAACAAGTAAATGTCACTAACATTTGTATGGTAATAATGCTCTCTTTCTTAAATAATGTGTTTGTTTAAATAATAACACATTTGTTACAGTTCTGTTACAAACTGACACAAAAATAAATGATGGTGAACATTTGTTGATCAGTTTAAATGCCCAGAATCAAGTAAATTTACAGATTAACAACTTTGCCCAGCAGGATAGAGACTCCACAGACATTTATTAAAAATAAAAGAAAGGCAAAGCAAAAGATGAGAGGCAAATGTTCATGTGGGCAGACTGATTTAGTGATGATAGCCTATTGTGGTTCCTAGACTTTCGTTATGGCAAATGATTTATCTTTCTCTGTAACACATCAACATTAAAGTATGAACTGCTGAATGAATAAAAGAGACCGTAGTAGTTATTCAGACTCACTGCTTTAGAACCTTGAAATACTAATTCAATATTGGTTTAGAAAGCTTATTTTGCTTTTCTGAATTAACTTCTCACTAGGGAGAATATCTTCGTGTGACTCTGGTGATCAGAAATTGCCTAATCTATAGAAATGCTTGAGTTATGCTTCTGTTCTGAAAATCTATCCTTCTCCTTAAGAGGAAGGATGTGCTCATGGCTGGTTTAATAAGCATATGGCTTGTAGGTTATGGGATTGGATGTTGATTTAAGTCACAGCTCATTCACAGACAAATCCTGATTATGGCTCAAGTGTCTTAAATGCTCTTCACTCTCATTTGATTTTCCTTCTGTAAGGTGGAGTTGTGCACTGTGCCCTCTTCCCCCATCTTTATTTTCTTCATTTGGGTCCAGTTCAGGAACTGATCTTGTGTGTACTGTCTCTCTCCCCTTCCAAAGTCAGAGTGGTTTAACTGTGCTTCTGAAATAGGTTGCAATCTGGTGGAAAGAGTCAAGGGACTGCACATCACTATGCCAGTCTTTCACTGGGGTCACTATTCTTCATGCGGGGACTTTGATAACTCTAGTTTCCTTTTCCATGGGGACACTTACCCAGTGGCTGAGGTGCTGCTTCTAAGTGTCCAAAATCTCTAGTGAATTTTTGTATAGTTAGAAGTATTGTGGTGGGCTGGCAAGGCAGGGTATACTTGGCTTCATAACTGAGCATTCCTGCAGATGAACTCACTGATGCAGGTCCCTAGAGCAGGTGGCAAGTCTACAGTGGTTTTTCCTTACATAGTTATTTTTCATTCAAAATGTCTGAAAGCTAAGCTTTTGGAAACAACAACAAAAAGCAGAGATCCTGTAGGACTGTGTGATTTACACAGGATCTTGGAGCAAAAACTTCTAACCCTGACTGCCAAAACTGTTGGGTGGATATTTAATTTCTCAAAGTTAGTTTTGACTTCCAGGCTGTTCATAATATTTCTATTTGCATATTGTGTACATACATTTTTATATATATATAGTGTGTGTACATGCAAATGCTTACTTTGCAGTCTTTTTGCTACAAGTAGATAGTAAATTCTTTTGTGAAAGATGTTGTCAGGGACTGATTGACTCTCCTGTTATCCTGTGAGATGTGATGGAACAGTTTCAGGTGCTGAATTGGCTTTAGAAATAATACATGAATTTCAAGAGGATTAAACCCTCAATCAGAAGGGACAGCTACGCAATTCTTGACAAGACTTGGAGGAAAAATATCCTAACCTATAATCCAAACTGAAACTGATGTAAGATCAAACTAACGTTTATCAGAAAATGCTTTCTTTCACTTGATGTTTTGGCTAGCCTTGCATGCTCAGTTTCATATAAATGCTTTAATACTTTGATCCATTTGCAATTGTAAATTTCAAACAGAATCTGAACTGTGAAGTAGTTTGTCATGAGTAGGCTATTTTTTTTTATTACACATATTATGAGAGTGCTTTTATATGGAAAATTTATGGAGTTGCAGTTTTACCCTAGTTCTACACCTGTATAGCTTTTTTCCTTCACAGCCACCAAAAACTTAGTCTGAAAAAGTTATAGCCAAATAGAATGAAAAGAAGGCTTAAGAAACAAAAGCATGCATACAAAAAGTACAAGAAACAAGTAACTCAAGATATGAAATGCTTTCTATATTGATGATAGACGAGTGAAATGAAACTGTTGCAGGAAAGAATAGTTACAGGAAGTAAGAATACTTCTAATCTTCTAAACTATGGATCACTGGCTCTGGCTCACCTTTGGCTGCAATTATAGAAAGGATGTAATGGGTGACTAATGAAATGTTGGCTGTACCAGCCAGTTCTGTGTAGGGATGTGGGGAAGGGTTTTATGACTACAGCCATTGCATTTGGCTGTCCAGACAATACCCAGGAAATAATGGGTTGATTTGGGTTGATTTGGTTTTATCCTTTTTTTAATTACTGTTATTTTTATTTTTTAAATTTTGTATCTGTGCGTATTCCCAGACTACTACAGCAGGATGTTCCTCCTCACCCAATCCCTACTGTTCATCCACTGAACCAAAACTCGTCCAATTTTGTTGTGATGTCAGAGATGACATGCAGATTAAAGCAGGAGGGAAGTCTGCCTGTCAGGGAGGAGCAGTAGCAGATGAGCTGGGAGTAGAAGGTGATAACAGTGCTGACACAGGCAGCACCACCACTGGGTGCTGACCTGCAGTACATCAGTGACATGAGTGGGATGGCTGCTGTGGCAAGAACCTGGTTTGGGCAATAGGCCGGTGTCCCTCAGGTCAATCTCAAATGATGAGGTGGATCCAAAGGCAAGCTGATGGCTCAGGATCAGTGAGGTGCAGGCTGGACAAGGACCTGCCAACAGTGTAGTTCAGGAAAAGATCATGGCTCACTCTGTAAGAAAAAGGGAATGACAAAGATGAGGAATATCTTCAAATGCTTTTTGTGGAAGTTTTTTGGAAGCAGGCTTTTTGTAAAGGCTATTTCAGCAGCACATGTGAGGCCTCTGTACAGACTGAACTTGTCCCATTAATACAGTGTTCATCTTTAATATTAACTGATAATGGAAGCATTAAGATCCAGTGGTTCCCCCAGGAAGCATCAAATTGGCACTCTCTCTGACGTAAAAAAGTCCTATAGTCCAACAGTCCTACGGTTACCTATTGCATGTCCCATATACAGGTAACCTGACTTTGCTGCCAGAGGCTCCTCACATCAACTACTTGTTGTCTACTTCACAATTCATGATGAGATCTCCTTAGTAGAAGGAAGAGATTTATTTTTCTCACCTTTTTATATTTTCTTCTCCATACTTTTTTTCTCTGCCAGGTTACTCATGCTTGAGTGGAGCTCTTCCTGGCAATTCACAAAGCTACTTCATTATTGTCCTTTGAAAATGTCTTTATAACTCCTATGATACAGTGATACTTGACAGTTGTTAGGCAGCACTTTGAAAGCAATTCTGATGAAGTGCTGAAAGCATGGTCTGTCACACTGACCAGTATTGCCTGTCATCCAGTGATGTATCCAACCCCCTGACAGATGGACACAGTCATTCCTGAACAGCTCTGCGTGCTCATACCATACATCACTGCACTCAGTCACATCATCACAAGCACCCATGACCATTTTTGCCACCTCATAATTGAGCTTTCAGTGTGTTTTGTTGGTGTGCCGAGGCTTTTTTGGCCAAATGCCACTTCTTTCTTGGCAGTACCACTGACCAGACAAAGCACATGTTGGGTCATGAGTACTCATACATATTTTTCCTTTTGTAGCCATTCTGAGGTTGTTTTTCTCCCGAATGAACAATGAGGATGTTGGGTGACTGCCTGTTGTTTTTTGTCAGTATAGCAGAAGGATGAATACCTCTGAACCGAGCTGTGCCCATGAAGCTGATGTGCTGGATCTGGTCTTGCCAGTAGGCTCTGGCCCTCCTAACTAGTCTCTTGTGAGCTACCAGGTGGCTGTGCAGACACGCTGCTTGCATGTGCTCAGTGATAGCTGCAGCAAAGAAGAGATACAAAGGGAGTAAGGGGAACGTGGCTAGTCTATGTTGACATGAGATGTACCAGAAGAACTACTCTGATGGTCTGAAGTTCTGCCCCAGCCAGTCCCCACTGTTCCACTGACAGTGCTCTTGCTGCTCTTGGTGCAGACCTGTACAAAAGAGGAAGATGTTGTTCTCATTTTAAAGGAACACATGCCTGTGGCTTTGAAATGGGTAGTAAATCATGAGACTAGTCCTTCCATTGCTACTGCAAAGCTGAGCAAGGATATTGACCACTGCTGTCCACAGAGTGTACGGTAAATGCAGCCTCCTGCCATTCACTGGTGGAGTAGGTTGAGCAGCATGGATTACCAAGGCCTTTGGCAACCTTTTTCCTCTCTGGAGGAAGCAGCTTATGGAGAATTCTTGTTCCCCCTGATAAATTAGGGGTTTATAAGTGGTTTGCAACTCCACCAGATGCATCCAGAGAAAATAACGGGGCAAGCCTACTTATCCAAAAATCCCAAAGGGGAGTTGAAAGTGATGGACAGGGCAAAGAAAGTGCACTTAACAAAGATTGTTCCCAGCATTTTCTCCAGAGCACTTAGATGAGTTCCAAAATCTTTTCTGTCTGCTGTAAACTTAGGCCCTGGTGCAAAACCTCCCTCCATCTCTGTACCTCGAGGCTTCTTACCCTGTTCAATCTTAGGTGGCAAGGGGTTAATTTACACCTTGGGCCCAGACACTGTGGGTGGATTCTTCACAAAGGAAAGCATGATTCGATCTCTGCTTCCAAAATCTAGCCAGTTTCTGTACAGGCCACCAGAGGCCAGTGTTAGTTGTCCCATCTCAGAGTCCTGCATCTGCCTCCTTTTTGGTGTATTTCTATAATGCCTAGGATGTCCTGGCTTGTAAAGGCATGTCAGTGTAATATAAATAAGATGTGCAGTAATCCAGTTATGGTCCTTTGTTCTCTGAGACACCTCAGTATGATCTCTCAAGGCTGTAGCAGATGTCCAGGGCACCAACTGCCAAAAAAACTTTAAACACTGTATAAATTCAGAGCTTGGAATATGAAGTGTCAATAGCAGTGGGTTTCTCTGAGGTATACTGTGTATCTGCCTAATGCATGCTTTTCCTTGTGAGCTGTGATCTGTCTCCCTTGATCCTCAGTACTCCCTGTTGTGTGTGATAAGAGGCATTAAAAATGGTATTAAAAATAAGAGAGCATGATATAGCCTTTTTCCATTTTGAGAAGGCTAATTGTTTCCTGATAAATTGATTCCAAGTGAACCAAATAAAAGCTCCTCGATTTTGGAGACATAGATATGAAAGCAGGAAGGGATCACTTTCAATTATTCTGATCCATCTTTACCTGAAATACAGTTGGATTTAATATTTTTTTCACCAAGCCCAGTGATGATTGAAACATAGCACCTCTTTCAGGGAGAAAGTTCAGTCTTGATTTAAAAAAACCTGTTAAAATATGATTTTTACCTCTCTTGAATTAAGTCTTACTGTATTATTATTATTTTTAAAATGCAGGAAAACTTGAGCTTGTTTCAGAAATGTTCAGGAGCATGTTATTTATCTTCCTTTCACCACAACTGATCTTTGATCCTTCTAATGTTCGTTCTTTCTTTTTGTTCAGGCTAGTTTGCAAAGGTGGTAAAAGAAATTGATGATTATCTCCAGTTATAAAAGATGGATCAAGACATCTCAGTATTAGAGCTCTATTCAGAGCATGTAATGAAGCCATACTTGAGTGCTGTAAAATTGAATGACCCAGCAAAGGGGTTTATGTCATAGCTCTCTTGTCTGTGAGTGACTTCGAGGCTGTTTTGGGCTTGTGGTCTCTGCAGTGTGGCTCTGACTCCTGGCCTGTGGGCTCCAGCCCCTTGCCACAGGTATGTAGGGATATTTCAGGATCTGACTTGGGTGCAGTGAGAGCTGGGAGCAGGGAGATATATCACCAGGCTGAAGCATGCTGTGTTTTTTTCCCTCTGATCTATTTGTGTGTGTCATTTCACTGGTTGGGTCTTCCTAGGCCAGGCCCTTTGTACCAGTCCTGTACCCCTAATCCTGCACCATTGTCCCAGCTGAATCCTGCATTAATCAGAAAAAAAAAAAAAAAAAAAAAAAGGAGGAAAANGATTGATAAAAGCACAGAAACTTTCAGAAAATTATTAATCTTAGAGTACTTTACTGCTTGTATTCATTGCATTAAAGATATTGATGTCATCACTAAGATCACCTTCAGTCTATGCATCATGCTTTCTTAGGATATTGCCAGGGAAACCTAACAGAGCAGGCATTAGACATTGAGGTATTAAGAGTGGAAGAAAGAGGAACTCTGTTGTGCATGGCACAATTCACAAGGACTCCTTGCAAATCATTGGTCTGTGTTGTGTCTGTGACAGTGCATCCATATTTAAGCATTAGTGCCAAAGGGATGTTGTTCCTGGGCAAGCTAAGAACCAAAAATGGATTGTTTCAGTGCTGCTTACTTTCTTTTTACTATTTAGACATTCATCCCAAGAGAAGTAAATCTTGAATCTGTCTTGCTAAATCTCATGTGCAATAGTGCTATGGCATTTACCTGGTCTATAACTACTTCAGTTCTCAGCTTCAGGGGTAAACCCACTATTTTTCTCACGCTTGATCTGTAAAAGGTTGAAAGGTTTTGTGTCAAGCATTTCTGCAAAACTCACTTTCTTACTAGTGGGTTGAAAATGAAGATACTAGGACTCGTAGTGAATTTTAATCAGCGTTCTCTATCTCAGTTCTGAAGATTTTGAAAGTTTTCTCATCATGTCTCATCAAGGTTCAGTTGCACAGATTTTATTGAGATGAAATTTGAGCAGATGGTGATGGATTGCCAAAGGGTCTCTGTCCTACACTTTCCACTTCTCTCATCATCATATATGATTGCGATTGCAAACAGGACATCTTTACTTAGCCAAATGAATGTCTATATTTGGGCAGACAAATGTTTTAATGCTAGCTTGGGTGATGCTTTTCTCTTTCCTTCTTAAATTTATCAGAAAAAATTGTGACAGCACATCATGTTTAGTTTAATTAAAAACCAAACAAACTACAACTCTTAAAAAGAACCCCAATAAAACAACAAAGAACCCCTCAAAACCCCAATACCAAAAAAATCCCAACCCCTCCAAAAAACAAGAGTCCAAAAGCAAAACCTCATAAGCAACTTGTGCTCATTAACTGCACAGAGTAGTCTGTTTGAAGTAGAAATAAAATCCATTTCAATGTGTTTGGCAAGGGATAGGTCAACTCGGTTGTGAAAATGCAATTTCTCATTTCTCATCAGTTTCTTCAGACACAGGACACTTTCATTAACTGTTCTTTTTTTATTTTTCTGTCTCTATCTAGGTAGTTTCTTTTATTTTGTTTTGCTGTGCATTTTAATGACTGTCTGTTGTGAGGTTTTCTTTGTGGGCACTACGTGGAGAGGAATATTGTACTGTTTTCCCTTACAGCCCAACAAAGCTGCAGATGGCAGAGCACAAATTCCCTGGGGTCATGGGCAAAGAGAATATAAAATAAAACTTCCTGGTTGTGCTGGTGTCTTTTGGGGAAAGGCAGGGAAGTAACTCCAAGATTCCTCATGCTGGGAACCTCAGATGGACCCTCCTCGGACAATGATGAGAGGCAAAAAGCCCCCACTAAATCCTTTTTCTCAGTGCTGTGTGCTAACCTGGAAGCCTCCCCTGACTGACAAGTTACTCTCTTCCAACTGCCATCAAATTTCTATTACACTCAAGATACTGTAGCTCATTTTCTGTAGCCTGCCTGCTCGAGAGAGCGTGCTTGCATTAGTGTGAGCTGTCCGAGAGCCTGACAAGCCTCTTTCCCTTCAGCTTAGTGAAGGAAGGGGGCACATTAGCATACAGTTGCTCTTTGTGCATGGAAAAACATAATAATCCTTTTTCAGACTCAACACTGCTCAAACATTGAGACCTAGGGTTTTATTCTGTCGTTTATTTGCCTGAATAATTGCTATTATTAATAATGGAAATAACATACTAGGTGACTAGGTTACCACGCTGATCATAGGAACTTTGTGCAAACTGTTCCTATGGCTCATTTAGTTTGCAAGATTTCACACTCTGTGAGTCTTCTCACACTCAGTAGGAACTGGCATGGCTATGCAAAACCATATTACAGGCAATCAGTAATGATGCAGACACATGAATTGGGCATGTTGCCTTTAGACAGGGGCCCAGCCTTTCAGGGTACAGTACCTGATGTTTGTCTAGACATTTGAAATCACACCAGTAGCATTTCACCTGAGTTTTATTTATTTATTTCCCCCCTCCCCTGCTTTTTGGGTTCAATATGGTTATTTTAAAAATTGTATTACAAGTAGTTATTAATGCAAGCTGAATCACCTATGATTGACCTTCCTTTGGGGTTTTGTTTGGTTTGGTTTGTTTGTTTTTTTTTTGGTGTGTGTTTCTGTGGTGTTTTTTTGCTGTGTTTGGGTTTTTTGGAGGGGGGGTTGGTTGTGGTTTGTTTTTTTTTTTTAGTATTTTTTAACAAATCCAGACTGTTGAAGAATTGTGGAGCTGTCCAGCTGATGAAATCACTCTCTTGTGTCCCAGTATAAAAAAAATATATTAGACAAAATGTTTTATTCCAAAAGCAAGCACACATGCATCCTCTGGATTATTTGATTGTGCATCTGCTCTTTTCAGTTCCTGCAAATATTTATACAAGTCTTCATGCTTTCTTGTTCGCTCTAAGATTTTTATTAGTTTGCTAATCCTGATTGTATCTCTGTCACCCTCTTAAATCTTCCAGTTCAACAAAAACATAAATGGGGAGGGAAAGTATTGCATATTTCAGATGGATAGCTTTGTTTTATTTTGGCTAATCATTGTCTAATGTTTACTAGTTCTAAACAGAACCCTCCTAGAGGTATTTGAATTGAAAAGTCCAGTTACATCTTTTTTTCATTTTGATTTCTGTATTATATTCATCATAGACATGACAGGAGTGTGCTGATGGCAGATCAACTATCTTTCACTAAATGAGAATTGTTCATTGTAGCATTCAAGCTCTTCCACAATGAAGTGTCATCACAGTGTTTTGTATGGCAGAATGGAAGCCAGGTTACAGAAATGAGCACAGTGGAATGGACTGTCCCTTGCAGTTAGGGTACCTTGTTCTCTTCATTTTTAATTGTACAAAGTAACCAAATGCTTTGATCACGTGTTTATGGTAGCAATAAAAGTAAATACTCTACTTTTTTATAGTATCTTCCAGAAAGAATACCCTTAGAGCAGCTTCATATCTGTTCCATCTCCCTTAACTCATTAAGTTATATGACTGTTGTTCTTAAAATCTGAGATCTCATCTCTTTTCCAGGATGGAGGAAGGATAAGAGAGGTGCAAACACCATTACTTCATGAAATCCTCTTTCAAAATTGACTTTTTTTTAACAAGGAATCTTCAGGAAGTTCATACATATGAGCTTTATGAAGCTATGTTTAAAAAGCTCAAAATAAGTTGGAATGAGTCAATCTGTTATTGTAGTGCAACTATTCACACAGTTTTGTTGGTTTTATCAAGCACAACACTTCAGCTTTTCTGTAGTAACAGAAAGTGTAACTTCTAAGTAAACATCCATATAATTTTTTTATTCATATTATAGTGGATGTGATTTAAATACTGCTAATGCATCTGGAGCCTCAAGATAGGCAGAATACACAGTTTCACTCTGTTTCTGGTCAGAGGATGCCAGTAGGTAGGTAGCTAAAGCCTATGTTAGGAAGAAGTATCAACTTGAGTAAAACTGTGTGATGAAGTGGGTGAGAAACTAGTCCTGAAGACAAGCAGCTTGGTCCCCTTCCAGATAAGTGCTGTAGCTCAGACAGAGACACAGGAACAGTGACTTAACTGTTCACTGTCTCACTTGCTACCTGTAAGACAAGTGCCAGAATCAGTAGAGCTGCTGTGTGATGATCTCTGATACTGTGAGCAGTTAGTGAAGTTGTGTGCCTTGATTTGAGGATGGAAACTTCTTTAATAAGACTCTGCTTAAGTACAAGAGTAGTACATTAAGTACATTTCCCAGGAAAAGGGGAATGAAAAGGGTGGGGGGGAAGGGGCACTGGGAACTAAACAGGATTAGGGTGCTGGACGGTTCAAAGTGATGTTTTCTTCTGACTTGAGCTGTGTTTTGATGATTTTTCAGCAGCTGCAAAGCTCAGCAACAGCTAAAGTTCTTGATACTAGTCCAGAATAAACTACCCAAATACCAGCTACCTCCTTGGATCCATAGAGCAACCCTCTCAACCCTTGGTGTGTACCAGCTTTGTTTCTGTATTATCAGGTGTATTGCAAAGCCACACATGGCCTGCTGAATGTGGAGGACTTTGACATATGCCAGTGCTGAGTTCCTGGTGGGAATGGACTGCTGTATCTTTCATTCCTCTTCTTTCATGGCAGAAATCTGTGCTGTATCACTGCTAGCTGTATCCTGTAAGTTCCTGATAAATATCTGGGTGCTTTCCCATTTAAAAACACTAAAATACATCCTTCACTTTCTGTTGTCCTTCAAGGACCAGAGATGCCCTTTCCTATCTGATACTCACACAAATGTGTTAAGCCAGAAAATGTGCATTAGGTGAGCCAAAGTAACTCGGTGAGTGTTCTGACCTCACAAGATATACCAGTGCCTTCATAGTAAGTGTAGTCTGCAATCAAAAGCAGGACTGAGCACATCTGAACTATCTCACCTTTGCTACAAGCTTAAAAACATGCATGTAAACTACTGCTGAGGCTCAACGGGCACTTTGTACATTTGCTGTGTCCTAGAGAACCCTAAGTAAGGCCTCCCAAGGCATGTGAGGGCAGTACCAGAGGGCTGGAGCTTAAGATGGAAATCCTGCTTTGGCAATGGCTGGAAGCCCACAAGTACAGCTGACAGGTCTGGATTTCTAGTTGGGAAAACCACGTGCCCATTTTGCCTGGTAGTTGAGAGAATGAAAGAACAGATATTTTAGATCTAATTTATAGTCTGTTACCATTATTGGAGTAAAGCTTCATTGGGTAGCACTTTTATTTCTTGGAATTAAAAAAACTTTCCAGATTCTTGCTTTTGTAGCTTTGGTTTGTCTTTTTTTCCCCTCTGTCTTGGCAGAGCTGATACAGTATGTGGGAAATGGGAAAGTGAATCCTTTTGCTGCTGTTACCAGTTTTAACTGAGTGCTCCAGAGTGCTTGGAGCTCATGAAATGAGGGAGAAAGTTGTTCTGAATGATTATGTGATGTTAATCACATTTTTATACATGCATGACTGCCTTGTACTTTACTCATGTAATTTACCCAGAATACCGAGACTTTTCTATCAAAATTCCTTTGGATTTGTTTAAAAAAGAGCAAACAGAAAATTCCTCAGTTCTCAAAGACTGTGTCCCCTGAATTCTCCATGCCATAATTAATATTTGCTCAATAGTTGTTTGCTCTATTGTACTTTTTGGAAATGATTTAAGCTACATAATGTATATTTTCAGGAACACTGAAATACATTTTATTTTCTTGTTCTGGATATTAGCAGATGTATGCATGCTTTCATTGTGGCTAGCAAGATTGCATACCCATTGCTCATATTAACACAAATCCAGGAAGAGGAGCATATCTGATACGGTTCCTGCTTAGCCAGCTTTTAATTTGGAGTAATGTTTAGAACAGCAGCAAAAAAATATAGTGGACCAGGCACCTTCCTGAGAACTCCTGCTTGTAGTATTAACACTTGAGGATCTGTTCTTTGCATTCCTCTTACAGAAAGAGGGAGTCAGCTGTAATATGATATGACAGAGTGCCACTGAATTCAACAGCATATGACAACATAAACAAGTGGAGGACTGATCAGTTGTTTTTCAGTTGTGCTACAGCTAACAAGCAATCCTGGAGTTTTCCCTAGGGAAGCCTGTCCTTTTTGTGAGATGCAATTGTTTTAATCCTTGAATGCACCTCTATCTTCCAGCAAACACAGGAGGTCATGTGTATTTCCAGTGTATGTATACGGCTTTTCTGGGCATAATTTCTTTCTGAAAAAAAGGATGGCAGTAAAAAACATTATAGTACTGCTCTGAGCCTCATCTTATCTTGAGAGAGATGAAATTATTTAGCTCTGGAGGAGAAAAATCCTAGACTTCTACTGCATTTCAGTCAGTTCCTACAGATATTTCCTTCCCCCTTAATACTTAAAAGCTCCATTGTCATTATATATAAAAAAAAAGCTTCAAACTTTTTTGTTTTGAACAGAAGTCTCAAACCTGCATGAGTGCTTATGCATGTACATAGGCACACATCAGATTTTGGAAATGAAAAAAGCAATCTGGACGATTCTTAAGTTAATCTCATGGTCCCAAATTGCTTTTCTTATAAATGCATTTCTTTAGACAGGCAGTTTTCCTCTTCCCCATGGTTTCTAGCTGAAGCAAAGTTCAGTTGTATCAATTTGTTGGCAGAATTCTTTCAAGCTGCCCTTAATATGAAAGTTTCATTAGTGGGTCAGTCCTTTTGCTTTCAAAGCTCAATTATGAAAAAGATAAGTGTAAATAGTGCTTTTCTGCTTTGCCTTTTCTTGCTCTTCTGAAAAAAAATAAGGGTAGCATAGGAAAACCTCTGTGTGGGAGTGAATCAAACTCATGAAAGGTGAATCCCTCCTAATACCCTGATGAGATCCCATTGATGTAACAGAGAAAGGAACAAAAAGGTTTCAATTCTATTTAAAGGAAAGAAATCAAAGATTAAATAAACTATCACAATAAATATGTTTTACAATTTTCTGTAAAATAGTCTTTAATGTTCCTGAAGTTATGGTTCTTTCATTTCACCAGTTCTTTCACATTTTGCATGGCACTGTAGCTGAAAAACATTCTTTGTTAAAGTAACCTCAATGCTGAAGTAAACCATGCCACAAAGCCCTCAGTTTTACTGTAGCTCAGGCAACAAACCCAGAACACACTAGCACTGATTTACCATGGTTCTAATCAGCATTTCGCACATGGAAAACTCACCATGTGTTTCAGAACCCTTTGACACTCATCTCTTTCTAATACAAGTGCCTGTTTCTCCCTCTGCTGGTTTCAGAATAAACGCCTTGTCAAAAAAAGAATTAGATTTTGACAGCTTTTTTCCTATGGTTAATTGAGGTGATAGATACACTTGACATTTATCTCAGCGCAGAAAAGAAGATTAAGACATATTTTTCTACATGCATTCTCTGTATTAGAGGAGGTCACTTTCCAGGGTCTTTTTAATATGCCTGTGCAATTAATAGTGGTGATAATTCCGCTCCATATCACAGCGTCTTTAAAGTTCTCTTTCAAATTGACAGATAAAACTCTCTCTTCTGTACATAGGACTTGAATTAGACTAATCTTTTTCAAGTTTGCCCTCCAGGCCTTCCCCCTCACAGTCCTGAAAATTAATACTGTCTGAAAAATACAAAGGATATCATGCTAAAGCACTTAGTTCAAAGAAAAATAATAAAAAAAAGAAAAGTCATATTTCAGATTCCTTTAATTATTCCCAATAAATTTTTGAGGCCATCCCCCTAAATTGTTACTTTTACAATAATGGGATTTGAATGTTCCACTTGTTAAGTGTCCAATCATATTGTGCAGCCATTTCTGTTCCTTGCAGTGCAGAGCAGCTCTCTTGATTTTTCACACAAGTTACCAGATAAATATGAAGTGTAGAAGCCCTAGCTTATGTAACATGGTTATATAATAAGAATTTCCAAAGAAGAATTAATTAATGCATTTCAGAAGACCACTGATTAATTCATACAGTTAAACCCTCTTAAGAAGAGTTATTAAAAGATCAAAGCCCACATATCACCCTTTCACACCCACAAAAAGTGTGCAAGTATTCCAAGTCTGCAGTTCATACATGCAGAGTTTTGGTTAGGGGCTGCTAGACACGCTTCCTGCATAATGCTTTTATTATTTTAAAACTTGGTATCTAGCAGAAACACATAATAAGGTAATAGAATATATAGTTTTAAGTATGTGGGGGTTTTCTGATATTCTCTGTCTGCATTAATTGCTTGATTTTGACAGAAATATTTTTTTCACTTTTCTCTTTTCCTGTTTTAAAGATTATTTTCTGTATGCAGTGGAAGAAGCTACAGTTAGATCAAACAAACTAAAGCTTTGAATGGTCAATTGCAAAGTGTAAAAATATTGTAATGCTCTTGCAAAAAAAGAATGCATGGACCTTGGGAGAGTTTTATAAATTACTGTTTTCCTTATCAAATTTGTGCTTGGTCTTCAGTTTATTGGTGATACTAATGAAGTCATAAGAGAAATGTTTGAAAGATGCAGCATTCAGTATGGATGTATTGTCACTCTGGTTTTTAAGTTTAACCTTTAGAAAATATCTTCATTTCACTGCACTATTTATAATTGTTGACTCAGACTAGGAATTTCCCAAAGTATTTCAGTGTGTGTTTGTTTGGTCCCTACTGAGAAAAACAGATGTGTGAAGGCCCTTTTGATGTTGGAAAGTGTTCAAGTATTTATCAAAGGACTTTTTGGTTTATACTTTTGATTGAGACCTGCTTTGCTCTAAGTTCTGATTCTGCCAGCAATCCTACATGTGTACTAAACACAACCAGTGCAACAGTTCTTGCTTGGAAACTGTAGTCCTTAGATTCTTCTTACCTGTTCTCCACTGTAGATCTGTACAAAGTACTTTGTGATAAATGGTTCTTGATTTCTTGTCTTCTTATTCCTCAGTAAGTGTACTTGTATGAATTTCAGTTTAATCCAGCAATTCACCTGAATTTTGCAATAGATGTTTCTTGAAACATGTAATATGAGTTAAGAAAAGTATTTGCATTCTAGGTGTCACTCTTTAATGTGTGTTTCCAGCAGATGATCATCCATTTAATGCTCAAGAACAAGTTAACAGGACTTTGATACATAGCATCTTGCTGCTGTTTCCATGGAAACAGAACTTGAAATTAAGGCTTAATATATGAACATGATGCATATGTGTGTTTATAAGATATATGCACACATGTATGCTGTGAGAAGAGAGAGGTATCTTATGTGGAGTGAAATGGGTAAAAACTGGCATGGGTAAAAACTCCATTCAAGGAGAGATCTACCTGCCTGCTGTAACTTGAAAATGAAAGTGTAATCATAAAAATAAGGATTTACTTTTGTTTGTTTGTTAAATAGGTTGGCACTTTGTAGTCAATGCAAAATGCATGGGTTTGGTGTGTGGTTTTTTTGTTTTGTTTTGCTTGGTTGAGGTTTTTTATGTATTTGTTATAAAGACCTATCTTGCACATTAGAGTTAAGTTGTACACCAGAACTCCTGTAGAGCTGAAAATATCTGGGGTATTCTTTCCTACTTTGTCAAATAAAGCAAGTAGCTGATTGAGACATATTGTGTAGGAACTTACTGTATTAGCTCTTCCAGGTCTGAATTACAGCAGACCTTTCTATCATGTGTTGTCTTGCCAATGCACCTCAACCTCAGGAGGGACCTGACAAGAGTATCAAGGTACTGTGCAGACTTCATGATCTGCTGATAACTCATCAAAACTGTTCACTGTGGTTTCTAAGTACCTGGGAAGCTTCCTCTCTTCCTACTGCTTCTCTTCCCATGTAATACAACACTTTATTTCTGAACAGTGTGTGTTTTTTTTTAATTATTTTTTTTTTTATGTATGGTACAGGGCTTTTCTATTTTTTTTTTAAGTGGTTGTGGAGTTTCTCTTTTGGTAGTGGCTGGGGTGGGTTTTGTATTTGTTTGTTTTTAAATGGGTTTTTTATTTGTTTGTTTTTAAATTCAAGTAATCTGTCCTTATCATTTCAACTAACTAAACCACCTGGGAATGACACAATCTCATATGCTATCCTTAAAACAAGAGCTAAGGGCAAGAGTCTTGAAATACTTTGGGGTCAAGCTGAATTCAAAGTTAATATAGCTACGAAAGAAATACATATTTTAGGAAACTCACTTTTATTCTTCATAATCCATATGAATTAGTAGCCTACCAGTTTGCTTAGGTCTTTGATTAAATGCCTGCAGAACATTTTCTCATTTGCAAATATCTTCATGTCAAAAACTGGTGGCTGTATTTTCCAGGAATATATTTCTTGCCATGCCCTATCTCTAATAGTTAATTAACTTCCAAATTAGCAATTTATTTTTGCCCTGGTGATCTCTAGATGTTATAAATGCTGCATTTTCTATTGTGTTTTGACTGTATATGTCAGATCACTATTTATATCAGCCTACAGGTAGCTAATGTACAGAACCCTGTTTTACTACAGTCCTCAGTTCTCAAGAGTGAGAAAACTATAAAGTTTGTATGCTTTTCAATGATGTGTTTTAAGCACAATGCATGTCTGGAATTGGTACATGTTCAGTTCTTTTGAAGACATCTTTAGCTCATTAGTAGCTTTCTCTTTCACTCTTTGTCTCCAGCTGTCAGGCAAAAACATACACCCATGCTTTGTGTTGCTCCTATTCTGCAAGCAATGCTGGACTAGACAGCCTTTGTGCTTCTTGTTCATTGTGCAGTCAGTGGATTGTACCAAAGTAAGACAGGCTCTGTCTGCTTAGTGATTTAGTGTTAGCTTTAATGTTTCTGATGATGGTTCATATCTTGCCTCCAAGAAAGGCAACTGCTTCTGATGGATTTGAAGGCTAGAAAGGGATAGGCTGAGAAGGAAAATTTAACATGCCTCAGGAGTGGTCAGTCCCTGTCTCTTAAAACTCTGTCGAAGCTGAAATTCTGAACATTTATCATTAAGTGCTACCTCCTTTGGTTAAATTGTAACTATTTTTAAGTAGGAAAGTCTTAGGCCATAGAAGCAGAAAGTGTGCAAAACCATAATGAAAAGATATCTTGGTGCCATTTCTCATCCCTTTAAATAAATAGCTGACATACATTAACATGAAGGATTACATTCATGATGAGGGAATCTTCATCTTGGAGCCCTTTCTAGGCATTTGTTAAGCATTCTTGATATGACTTCAACATTTTCCAGTAACAGTGTGGTTGGTATCAAGGTTCCAGTATAAAAATTTCAAGACTGCCAAATAATAAGCTGAGTCTTTAGGGCAGTTACAAATATTTTTCTCTTTGTAGTCAAATTATGTAGATTTTCAATAGTGATTTGATGCCTTTCATTACTACACATGCTTCTATGCCTTAATAAACAAGAAATATGGTATTACAGTACAACTGATGCTGTGAATGTTTAAGAAGCAAGTACACAATATATTTGCTTCTGTTGATCAAGGAAAATGTGCTACTGTTATCTATTTTTCTTAAAAAAAAATTGGTTGATGAGAGAAGGATTTTCATGGGACACCTGGAAACCACAACTCCAAACTCTTCTATTGACTTACTATGCATGCCCTTGCTCGAGTAATTTCATTGCTTTATTCTTCAATTTTACATTCAAAACTGAAGTTTTCTTGGCAGAGATGTAACAAGCTAAAGCATTTTTACAACCTAAGATATAAGGTAGCGTATAAGAATAAGGTATTGAACATTCTCTTTCAAAAACAGGTGCCTGTACCATCTCTGTAGCACTTTGAAGACATGAATCAATTCCTTACAGTACCTGTAAGAAGCATCTTTAACTTGATAACCAGTAAAACAGATGAAAAAAGCAATTTTATTTCAATTCCTCATGGCATTAAATATTCCCTGAGATTCAAGATATCATCTGTCTTTTACTTAGGAGTTAAAAAAATCCTAATGGATGTTGAGAGATGCTGCTATGTTTTATTTTCTTGGTTATATTTAAAATCTGGTTGCATCTCTTTTTGGCCAAATGTGAGTCCATGCTCTCAAATTAGTCTGCATCCTAAGGCAGGCCTCATGTCCCCAGTCATCCAGGCACCTCTACAGGGTGGCATCGAGAACACAGCTCTCTCAGCTGTATTTCAATCAGAGGGATTTAAGTGTTGGGGGAGAAAAGGAAAATCATTTTTTCTGTATCACAGAAGAGGACAAGATTGCGTAGTGTTTTGTCCTTGTCCTTATGATGAAAAAAAAATAGTCGTGTGTTTCAATGTGCCCAGACTAAAGGAGTGTTTTGGGGCAGACAGAAGTGGCACTGTCACTGCCTGACCTCAGCCCTGCTGGTGCCCCCATGCCCAAAGCAGTACCACTGGCATGGAATAGGGGCTCTAAGTTATAGGTACATATAAAAGCTATCATGTAGAATCAATCAGATGGCACTTAGTCCTATTTAGTTGAAATAGGAATCAAATAATGTAGAAGATGGGGGTTGTGGCTGCTGCTTTTCTGGAATTGGGCTTTAGAGAAAGGAAGAATTAAAAATAAAAGATGAAAGCTTTTCCAGGTGATTCTCCCCCAGTGTCCCCAGAAATCTGATGGGTGTGTTTGTCTGAGGTGAAAAATCCTGCTTTGGCAAAATGTTGGCTGAGCTCTCCCTAGTAGTCTGCCTTCATGCAAAAAACAGATGTTAAGATCTCAAGCTGGCAGATGTTCATCTATCCATTTAAATTCTTTAGGTTGGAATAATAACAAGGAAAGAACACATAGGGTGAAATTTTAACCAGCCAATGATGGTTCAAGTGGTAAGTTGTAGATGAACATAATATGTTTCAGCCTCAGTGCAGACACAGATACTCCCAAGGACCTTGTCTGTTTACTTTCTGCAATGTAGTTTATTTGCTGAGGGGAAAGATAGACAAAATTTTTTATTTACTACCTAATTGAGGAAATAGTTTTAAAACAGCACAGTTATCTTTGCAAAGCAAGCACTGGAATTTTTTATTGATTTATTCATTTTTTTTGTTGTTGTTTAAAATGTTTTTGAAATGGTCTGAAACTGGCTTAAACTTTTTTTTTAATGTAAATTTGTTTTTGAGAGCATTTGGGTTTGTTGTTCACTTTGGCTTGTCACTAGAAAAATCAAGTATTTATGTTGGTCTACTTGGGAATATTTCAGGACAGCACAAATATCTTTACATGAAGTTTAGATCCCTTAAATGAAAGATGCCAAAACTGTAGCCCATACCTCCTTAAGCAATGTTTTTGGAATCTAGTCAAGTATCTGTTCATCGTAGTTAAAGTTGTCATAATTCTGGATGCCCTCTTCACACTGTCAAAATCTGCTTGGAAAAAAAGGAAAGTTTGCTGCTAGTAGTTGTACTTCTAAAATCAACTACTTAAATTCCTTTTTGCCATCTTGAGGAGTTTTGTCAATGTTCTCTGAGATGAAATCCTAAGCTCAATTTGCCAATAGGGGCAATACTGACAATTCTCACTTTTAGGCTCAATGTCAAAGAGTCTTTGCAGCCAAAAGTCTAGTTTGTTCAACTCCTTTCCTGCAAATGCTTTCAGAACTCTGCTTTTGTCCTTTGGCTGATTTTTAGTCTGCTTCTTTCATTTGTCAGAGCTGTATATAATTTGTAGAGACCTTCAGGTATATGAGGCTAGCAATAGAAATTATATCATCTGGTAGTAAAGCAATCTCAAAAGGATGTTGAAATGTTCTGTGGTCATTGCTTATCTTACAGCAGATCATTACCATTACTCTTGTTTTACACACGCATAAATGGATGTAGTGGTTTGGTTAAAATATTCAGGCTTGTTTATATCTTATTTTAAGATCAGGATTGATCTAGAGCTGAGTGTACTACCCTTCATTTAGTTCCAGGCTTTTGATAAATTCATGGGTGGTGGTTAAAACTGTTGTATTGCCTACAAGCAGTACTGGGCATTGAGATGTCTGTTCCTGCTCAGGCCACATCCATCATCAAAGATACGGCCAAGGATTTGGCTCAGGTTACTTAAAAATGCTACTACCATGTGTATCAAGGTATTATGTTGGGTAATTGGTGGTTTTAGCCTCAGGGAATTAACCCTGAGAGGATGCTACATGTTAGGATCTGCCCTGTGCCATACTATACCCTCAGGGATGTGAGATGGAAAGTCCTAAAATCAACCTTTTCATTATCTACTTATAAATCAGTAGTCTCTATTTATTTCTGTATTTAGAAAAGCATAAAGTGCAGTAGTAGTGCACTTGTAATTCAAAAGTGGTGGCTGATAAATTTTGTGTGTGGAGCTTTAACACTTGGCACTGCAGTACCATTTTTCTTGTTGATAAAGGCATGGTGGCATTTAATGTAATGGAAGTCATAAAATCATTACTGAAAAGCTCCATAATTTGATCAGAGAGAGAATCAGTTTTGAATACTGACTGGTGTGCCTGGTCTCATACCACGCAATTATTTTAGGGCACTTAGTTTGCTAGATGACAATATATTTTTTTCAATCAAGGACTGGCTAACATTGTGTTTTATTTGAAGGCTCATGTACTGTATCACATGATTATTGGCCTCAAGCTATGCCACATCTTTTAGCAAAAGCAAGCAAATCTTTAAGTCCCTGTGATAGAATTAATGTTATTGATCAATAACAACTAAACATACCTGGATTTTTGTAGGGCATAAAGGTAATATTGTGGCTCAGCTTGCTTTTCTCATGTAACTTAGGCCATGAAATTTCACCTAGGTATTGATTAAGAACATTGATGCTCTTCATTTGAAGCTAAACAAGATCATCTGTTTTGAAAATTCTACAGCTCTATCTCTGGTGGCTGTGGTCAGGCTTAGCAATCAACATGAGCTCATGGTTTGTAGAATAAATCCTGCCTTGCATAGCTTTCATTTTTCTTATTACTGAAAGTAAGTACAGATTTTTACCATACAGAATTATACAGACTTCCCCAGAGTCTTCTTCAACAGTTTTCTGATTAAAGTCTAGTACATCTTTGCAGCACATGCCTGTCCCTCGACTCTTTATTCCTGTAGGAACTTCAGGGATGTTTCTGAAAACAATGTGCTTCCAGGCTCCCAAGGCACTACAGCCTGCATATGCTCCAAATTATTGGTGCTGGGATGAGTCATCATCATTTATTTTGTTTGGCTGCTCCTGACTATCATGATCATTTTTTTGATGGTCTTGACATTGCTTAGAGCTTTCCTGCTCTTCTGTGGCTTTGAGCACCTCTGAAGTCTGTCTGTGTTTTCTTGTGTGCTCTATGCTACTTTATCAGACCTAACTGAAAGAGGAAGACATGGCAGGTTTCTCTGAGAAAAAAATTGGAACAGATTCAGTGAATTCATCCAACTGTGGCTGTGGGAGATTAACACTGCAAGCTAGCAAAGGGTCTAGAGAGCAAGTCCTGTGAGAAGAACAGCTGAGGGAACTGGGGTTGTTCATCCTGAATGAAAGGAGGAGGCTGAGGAGAGACCTTATCACTCTCTACAACTACTTGAAAGAAGGTCCTAGAAAGGTAGGGGTCTGTCTCCAGGTAACAAGCAATAGTGCTCAAGTTACACTGCAGGAGGTTTAGATTGGATATTAGGAAAAAAATTATTAACTGAAAGGGTTGTTCAGTACTGGAACAGGCTGTCCAGGGAAGTGGTTGAGTCACCATCCCTGGAGGTATTTAAAAGATTTAATGCTTAGAGATGTGTTTTAGTGGTGGACTCAGCAGTAGAAGGATAATGTTTGGGCAGAATGATCTTAAAGGTATTTTCCAACCTAAACGATTCTATCACTCTAAGTGTTCCAATGACACTGAAGGAAATAGACCTGTGCTTGGCTTTGTCATGCCCTTGACACATATCAAGGGATATAATTATCCTAAACCAATAAACTTGCTGTAACTATGAAACCAAACATGCACAGCATAATTCCTTTCTCTTTTGGGAACTTGTGTGAAGAGACTAAGCAGAAGAGAAAGGACGGACTTCTGGAGATTACAGCTTTTTCCACCCCAGATATTTTTTTGAAAGGTATACTGTATGATTTCCTCTCATGTGTTTTAAGTCTATAAGAATAAGAGAAAAAGCGGGTTTTCATTCCCCAGAGATTTCTCTGAATTTCTCTGTTGAGTAGAGAAAGATTTTTAGTCCCTTCCCCTTTCTAAGGAAATTACTTGGGTATTTTTTCTAGGCAAGGCAATATCTGAAGGAGTTGGAAGTCAACTAACAGGATATCTTACAGTAATTCATCCATAGTAGACTTTTGTATAATTACCAGAGGAAAAACAATACAATGCTGTATGAAGGAGGAAACCACTCTACTGTAGAGTGGTTACTTACTGATTTTCTAACAGTTAATTTCCATCTTAGCTTGTTGTACATACAGAAGGGTGGGGGAGAATCTGTCATCAGGGTAACTATCTTGATTAGCACCATAGCATAACTGGAGTTGGAAGGAAGCTCAGCAAGTCTTTAATTCCAATCTCCTGCTCAGACCAGGGTCAGCCATGAGATCAGATCAGGATGCTCAGGGCTTGATCCAGTTACATCTTGAAACCCTCCAAGGCTGGTGACTGCTCTGAGCAACTGCTCTACTGCCTTGCTGGCCCCAAAGGTAAAAAAAATTTCTCTTTATATCCAGTCAGCACTGTTTTATTTCAACTTCTGCCTGTTGTATCTCATCCTCCTGCCATGAAGCACTGTGAAGAGCTTGGTTACAGTTGTAGCTGTATTTTGCATGTCTCTTTAACTGCACAGAATTTAAATTCCTGCTTTCTTAGTAAGGATTAAAATCAGTCATAAACAACACATGCAACCAAGTAACAATACTTACTAGTAAAAATAAATTTACATTCAGAACAATTTTTGAAACCAGCTGTTTATCTTGTAGAATGCCAGCAATGTGTCTGCTCTGAAGAAGCCAGCCTCCTTTCCTGTGTTGCCATTGTCATGCTCCCAGTGTACAAAGGCAGCATGCATAAAGTATAATTCTGAAATATTTACAAAGATTATAGCTACACTGGCTAGGGAGAATGAATGATTAATGCTGGAAGACAGTATTACCAAATATGAAATTAGAGTAAAAGTGGTAAAAACTCCCTTTTAGGCTACATTACAACTTTCTGACCACTCTGCTTCAGCACAAGACTGTCAGACTTATTTGCTTCCTCCATCTCTAGGTGACATGACCTCCAACCTCTTAAATAATATTATGCTCTGGTTGGGTGAATTATTTGCTTAAATGCTTCTATTATCACACAGGCAGCAGGGTATCAGGCTCTTAATTTCTGCCAGGACACTGCAGGGACTGGGGCCTCTACAGGGCCCAGGAGTGATGGTGGTTTCCTGGGGCAGCATGGAAGGAGGACAATAATGACTGTCCCAGCACTGGATATTTGGCACCTCCCAGGGGATGGGGCAGGCCAGTATGTGGCCTCCTCCTGGGCCATAGGCAGGGTTGGGGGAAGCCCTGGGGAAGCCAGGCAAGGATAGCTGAAGCCCTCAAAGCCCTGACTGTTTTTACCATTATCACTGTTATATGTTAAAATTCACATTAAAAGGTAATTCTAACTTATCATTCCTAGCCTTTTGTTTGGATTTCAGACTGTTGCTGGTGCAGGAACCAGCTACTCAGAACAACCTGGTAACATTTAGAATCTCAGAATTGTTTAGGTTGGAAAAGACCTTTAAGATCATTTAGTCCAACCTTACGCTGATGGGTCTACCACTAAACTCTGTATCCACACAGCAAAACTTTTACAAACCTCCAGGGATGGTGACCCACCACTTCCCTGGGCAGCCTGTTCCAATTCTTAACAACCCTTTTGTTGAAGAACTTTTTCCTAATATCCAACATAAACCTTCCTTGGTGCAACTTGAGGCCATTTCTTCTTGTACTACTGTTTGTTGCCTGGGAGAAGACTGAGCCCCACCTGGCTACAGCCTCCTTTCAGGTAGCTGTAAAGATCAAGAAGGTCTCCTCTTAAGCTTCCTCCTTTTCTCTAGGTTGAACAACACCAGATCCTCCCACCGGTCCTTGTGGGACTTGTTCTCTAGACCCGTCACCATCTTTGTTACTAGTCTTTGGGCACACTCCAGCACCTCAAAGTCTTCTTGTAGTGAGAAAACTAACACTGAACCCAGTCTTCAAGGTGCAGCCTCACCGCTGCCAGATAGATGGGGGCAATCACTTCCCTTGTCTTGCTGGCCACACTATTTCTGATACACTTATTGGAGTTTACATTATTTCCATAGCCTGAGGAATGAGTGGCATCTGTTTCTTCAGTAGTATTATGTTAGCTTTGCTAACAAAGGACACTAAAAATTATTACTCCAAGAAACGGTTTTTGAAGAAACTCTTTCTTTTGATCCTTAGGATGTTGATTTCTCTCCCTACCTCTTATGCTTCATCCCATCCCACTTCTCCCAAATTTCTTTCCAAGACCACTTAGTGTTAAATTTAAGAATCACAGTTGAAACTCAAAACTTTGAAGATGCAATAAAACTTAAAATTATGGTTTAGTCTTTACTCAGAACTTGGAGAGGAAACAGTTTTCAGAGGTACAATAGGTGTAGAAGTGCTCCAGGGAATAATTTGATGGTGTCAGTCTCTGTAGTAAAGATGAACTGAGAACTTCTGAAAAGACCATCTGAGAACTTACCTGAGTTGTAATGAATATTGAGTTTGTATTTGGAATACCTGGGATGTCTTACACTTCTCTGAAAATTCACATTTATCTTTTCTTTTTTTGAAAGTATTTCATAAAACAAAACATAGATTAAAGCACTTTTGGACTATATGCTTTCTGCTCTCTTGAAATCAATATATAAAATACACCAAGCAGTTTGTTCATCTACTCAGTGACAGGAAATGTCTTTTTGGGATGTGTTCTTTGTGTTTAGCAAATCCTATAACTTAAAACCTAACTACAAGAACACTTCAGCATTTCAGGTTAAACTAAGATCCTACAGGTTTATCTGTTCCATTTAATTGAGATTATCTTCTTGGGTTTGTAGTCTGTCATTTTATGAATTATCTATCAACCTAAGATTGTCCTCAAGACCTAGCATGTTAATTGCAGGTAATGGTGTTGAAACTCAAAGCTTAGTTAAAACATTCTTGGCAAAATATTTTAATTTTTATGGAGTCTGGAAGGCTACTGAATTGAGTGATGGTCTTCCTAACATAATATTTTTATTTTTGTCTTAGAAATGAATCCATGTTTACTTATACTTTCTCTTAATTGGGGCTGAATTTAACTTCTATGGTACATTAAGTTATGTAATTCAGGGTTGATTAAAGCTTTGGTGTCAGTTTAGAACTCAGCCTAAAGAAACCTATTCTTTTAATAAAACTCCCTGTATTGCTCTATTTATTCCCACTTTTGTATTTTCCTAAGACTGCATTGCATTAAAAATCATGGGTGTAACTTTGTGAATGCTTGGGATCAAGATGTTTAAGACTTCCTGTTAAAGCATATTATATCCCTGACCCCTGTTTCTGCAGTTATAGAAACAGGTGACAAATGGGTCATATGGAAATTGGATCAAGTGTTTACTAAGATTCATTAATGACTATGCAAACAGGAGGGAAAAAAGATACATTGAGCTGTTGAAGTAATTTGAGGTATGTAGATATTTTTTAAATAGGCTCCCAACATATACAAATCAAACCATCATTTTACCTGTACTGCTTCTGAATATAGCAAAACTTCTACATAGCTGTTATTTCCTTGTATTACTAAGAGAATTACCATACAGTAGTTTAATTATGACAACGTTTATAGTGCATATATTTGCATACCCTCCAGAAAATCAATATAATCATATCATGAGACTGCATCGTAGCAGTTTTCTAGCTTACTAGCATTTGATAACACAGCATTTTTTAAAAGTGTTAGAGGACTTTGTTTCCCTCTATGTTCTAGAAAGGCAGAACCAAGGAAGGAAAGAGTTACTAACCAGAAGACATGAATTTAAGTGAAGTCTGGGAAGAAGCAAGGTATTTTTATTTATAAAAGATAGGTAAAATTCCATCATTTGAATTTACCTGACAGGATGTTCAAATTATTGCTTATATTAAAAAGTGTGAATGTGATGCTTTTTTATAGCAAAGGTGTCACTTAGAAAGGTAAGAAGTCAAATTCAGTATCTTTGATTTCCGAAAGAAATTTGCTCACTTCTGAATCTGAACATTCATTCAAATCTTGGGGTAGACTGAAATCCAATTTTTCTTATTTTTCTGGCATGAATGGTAATTGTTTGCTGAACTGTCAGTTCATGGCTTTCTGATGTACTCCCTAATGGAATAATTTTAAATATAGTCAATATAAACTGCATCGTGGACAGCTGCTTTTTATGTGCAATTTTTATGTGCAGTTGCTGTAGAGACAAAAAGGCAACAAAACAGATAAAGATGCTGCATCCAAAGAACTGTTCTTTGCTAGAGCACTCAAGCCCAATCTTTTTCTAGTGCCATCTGGAGGATGCACAATTTTTTTCCCAGTCTCATGTAAAAGTGCAGGAAACGCCCAGGAGAAGATGGAGTGGTTTGCTCCCAAACCTCTGTCAGGCTCACTGCCTAGCTCCCAGCCCAGGGATTTGAGCCGCCTCCTTGTTAGCGGGGGCACTCCCTTCTGTTTTGATGTTTTGGTGGTTTCGTGATTGCTACCAATTTCCTGCAGCCAAAACATAAATTTGTCATAACTCTAAGCCTGTGAAAACTAATTGAAATAAATCAGCCGTGACCACTTAGGGCCAATTGTGATGGTTAGAAAAGGGGTAATGGAACATCATAATTAGTTGTTGTTTCATGGTGCTCACCTGAAATCTTTGCACAGATTGGGGCATGCTGGATTGCTTAAGTAAGTATTTGCACGCTAACTAGTGATATTTGATCCACCTCAGTGTCAAGTGCTTCCATAACTTTAAAAATTAAAGAAGCAGAGAGTCTCAAGTGGATTCCAGTCGGCAGTTTGATTCAGATTTTATTATCAGCAATGGGTCTATAATAAGCATGAACTGTCCTCTCAGATTAGCTATGCCTCAGCAGCTACCCACTCTGCATCTCCCTCCTCCCCTGCCTTTTGCTGAAAATGGAAGAGGCCATCTGCAGGCTTTAACTTGCTATTCAAGCTGGCTGCTACAATTCTGGATGAAACAAGGCAATATATGTGCTTGTCTTCCCACAAAATGATCTTTCAAGCCAGACAAAAAATCCGCCTCTGCCCTCCCGCCCTTCACTTTCTCCTTTGCACACCCTCTATGCTCTTAAATGTACAGACTGCAAAATGGCAAAAGCAGGGCTAGGTAGACAAACTGAAATTTAGCCTAATGATTGGACTTTTCAATTGAAAACCAGTGGGATTTATCTCCTCTGTAAATAGCAGAATGAACTGTAATGATAAAGCTTTTTTAGGTACAAACAAAATCCTCGAGCAGCTGCACATACTTGTTTGTTTTGCACAAATTGAACTTGGTATGCTATTTCATCTGCCTTACAATTTAGCAGCTTAAAGCTACACTGATGAACATGAACTGTATAAAAATTTTAAGCACAATAACTGAAAAAGCATTTCCTTTGTTTTGGTACTCTCTACAATACTGATAGATTAATTACCACAATGATTAATCTCTGGTGATCTCACTTTGTTAAAGTCTGGAGCTTATTAATAACAGCCTCTTGTTATGGGCATTATGAACTTGTTACATTGCTCAGTGAGAACACAAAAATTCTAGAAGTAAAAGAGCTTAAGTGGAGACTGACAAAAGCACCAACTGTAGCTTGCTTCTAGCAGAAGTGAGATTTTTTAATTCCCTGAAGTCGACATCCCTGAGTCATTGTGTGGCATAAGAGGACACTTAAGCTACTGAAGAAATGAACTCTTTCCAAACTGATTAAAACAATAAATCTGTCAGGGAAAAGAATATTTGGAAACTACTTAATCCATTACCCAGCAAATGAGAAAATCTGGTTTGAAGTGATATCTAGGCATAAAATGCATGTTATCCTTTGCAATTAAATATAACTTACATCAGGAATTCTCACAGCAAACAAGTGTGTTGCCAAATAGGGAGGCATGCATTAGCTCAGGTAAGACTGTTGTGGTTTTTTTGTTTGTTTGGTTGTTTTTTTTGATGCAGGTGCAGTACAAGTGAAAGTGGTCTCCTTTGGATTCTAATGCTGGTAGTGAAAGCCAAGTGGTAAACTCTTTTTCTGGCAGCTCAAAAGTTGTAGTATTAACATGTTAATTCTTTAGTGACGTGATTTTGTGTAGTAAATATATATTAGTCTGTCTTTTATACACTGCAAAATAATACAATTTAAAGATTCTGTAGCCCATGTTTTGTATGAATGATTTATTTGTACTAAACAAGATGCTTAAAGGAAAACAATTTATATTAAATTTAGGAAACCTGTCAGATCACGATAGTTTCTGTAGTTCACATTTTATTCCTGAACAATAAAGCGTGCAATCCCCGAAGAAAATCTGTAGTCTGTGAACTATGTAGACTTAATTCAACAGGCTAAGAAATGAGTTATAATTTGTAGGAGACAAAAATGTTCTAAACCTAGACAAATGTTTTGGCTTTAAGAGATCTTAAACCCTGCTTATCTCTCTACTGTATAAAAGTTAGGCCTTGGTATATGGCTCTCAAAAAAATATTTAGTAAGTATGAAAATAGGAGAAAGAAACAGACATCTTTATGATGTTATGTAGTATTCTGAACATTTATCTGTACATACAAAGGTCTTTCTGCTTTTCTCATTAAGAAAAATAACCTCTCTTTTAATCTGGGTTCATGTCTGTTTTGCTTGGAGACATCAAAGCAGGAAAAAAAATTTGGAGTTAAGGAATGAGTAAAAGGTATATTAAATGGTTTTTAAAAATCCAGAAAACAAAATAAAATTTCCTTTAAGTTGATATGTTGTTATGTATAGTATGGCTGTTTTAAGAATGAAAAGTCAGAAGACCTATAATATATTGTAAAATCATCATCCTTCTCTTGATGCAATTATTGATATTCTAAAATGTATTGGCTTCCAAGAAACACCATGCAGTATGCTGAAGAAGCATTAGGAATTTATCAGGCTAATACTCTACTCTGACTTAGTTCCTGTAGCTTCTGGACTTGAATGGACTGGATGCTGATATAAATCCCTTTCCATTAATTTAGATTTTGCTCTTGAAGCCTTTGTTTTATTTTATTTTTATTAAAGATACATGACTAGGAAAGCTGATGCTTTATCCTATGAACTCGAACCAGATGCTTTGTTTAATTTCCAAATTAGACTGTATTTCTTTTCTCTGTGTGCTAATGGTCTTTAAGTGTGGGGGTTTATTTGGAAAAGCGAAGCGGGCAAGGCAAATAATGTAGAGTGCCATGCCTGTCTTGCTGAACTCTCCCTGGTTTACTGCATTATTAAATATTGCATAAATTATTCAAAGTCCTTTATATCAAACAAATATTTTTTTGCAAGCACTACTGTGTGAACAAATGGATATTAAGTAAAACCCCCAGACAGAAATGAAATGTGTTTCTTTTTCATTCCTTGTAGAAAGGTAAGTCTCTTTTGCCCACCCCCCCTCCCCTCATTTTTTTTTCCTAATATCACTCAGATAGTGGAAGGAAAAAAAAATGGTGACAATTATGTGAACTATTCACTTTTTGTGTGATATTAAAATACTCTCCTTCTGAGACAGCCAGCATTGGTACAGTACTTTACATTCAGAGGAAATGCAAGTGCAGCACTTTAGGTCTGGGCTGTCCCCGATCTCTCACTGTGGCAGGTGAGATGTTTTCATGGGAGTGAGACACTGTGGATTTGGGCATTTAAGCAGCAATGGCCCATTTAGTATGAGCATAACCTGATTATCTGGTCAAAGCATGGCCACAGAATCTACTGCGGAGGAGAGAAGGCTTACTGGGAGAAGGAGATAATGCCACACAAAGTACAACCATACGTATGCATTCAATCCTAAGCATCTAAGGGCCAGAGATTACCTATTTTTATTTTGCTTTGCCCTGTTTTTGCAGGGCTGCATCATCCTTAAGCATCTTCTGAACTTTCATCATCTGAGCAGTTGCATTAAATGCACAAAAGTGATGCTCCTGAGTGGTTATTTGTATGTGCAAAACCCCCATCTGTTTCAGACCCCCCGTAAAAGACTGATAATGTTGGAAAGAATCTTGAAATGGAGAGGTGTATGGAGAGGAGGTGGAAAAAAAAAAAACCCCACCACACACACACACAAACAAACAATTGACAACAACAAAAGCAACTAAACAAAAATAAAGCCAAACCAAACACAACAAAACAAAACCCCAACAGACTGTATGGAATAAAAATGCTTTTAATGTGCATGGAAGATGTCTGGGGGAAGGGGTTTTTATTTTTCCTTTTTTTCTTTTTTTTTTTAAACAAAGGGGAAGGTTCCTTGTATGAGCACTTGTTCTGAATATTGCGTAGTCAGATTAGCCATGCTGCTCTGAGCATTTTAAGGAGGTCTGAGAACTTAGTAATACCTTCCTCTGGCTCCCCCACTGCCCTCCCACCCTCCCCACTCATAGCAACAGCAAGGCGATGAACTAAATAGCAGAGAAATAAGGACTCAGGGATGAATAATGGCCCCTAAATCTAGAATGAGGAGTTGTGAATGCATTTCTGAGGTCTGTGCATCTTTCCGTTTCAAGTAACTGGAAACGTGTAGGGGGAATGGGGTTGGGGAACGAGAGGTCAGGGAGTAGGGAGACTACAGGCTTCATTAATGGATTTTGTTCTTCAGCCTTTCAGAAATTAAGGGGATGGCAGAGAGAATTCCTGTGCCCAGTTTGTGGAGAGCTGGAAAGGAAGGAAAGGTTTATTAAGCTGCTCTTATTGCCACATACTTTTTTTTTTTAGAAAGATGTTGGTTTTACAAAGGGCAACCCTAAGACATTTGTGGAGAGCAGTTTATGGATTCAATGCTTAGTACAGTGGCAACCCAATTTTTATTTTTGCTTCATTTTTTTGTGTGTGTGTGTTTCTCTTGAGCACATCCATGTTTCTCTGTGTGTGTATACATTTTGCTATGGTTTTCCTCAAAGATGATGACTGTCTTTGGTTTGGTTTTTGTCTCTGGGAACAGGCAGCGTAGATTTTTGTCTCCTGGCCTCAGCCTACCCTACACTGCACACGATATTATGAAAACCTTTTATAGCAGCATCTCTATTAGTAGTGCTCAAAGGTGAAAATGAAGTGGTATTGACACATCAGAAGCTGTGCCAGCATCCACACTATTTCCAGTTGCATCTTATTAAAATAAATACTCAACTGCCACATAGTATTTGATTTCTGAACAAGAGACTTGCTGTAGCTGCCGTTATCAACAAAGCCATAATGTACAAAGGGAAGTGTTTATAATTATTTACTGTGCTGCAGCAGCATCCACAGGGTGTGAGCAGGAAGGGGCACCCCCTCTGGTTCGTGTCATGTAAACAGAGGAAATCATAGTCTTGGCTTCTGGAAAGTTTACAGCCTTAAAGCTTCATTTTTCTTTCATTTCACCCCTTCTCTTTAACCCTAAATCATAAGCAATAATCAGCCATTTCTCATGAAGAGAATTTTTCTTTTAATGAAAATATTAATGGTGGTATTGCATCATCCATTTACACTAAAAATTGCTTACTGAATTCATCTGTTGTGTAATAGGATTTATAATATGGGATGATTATAAAAGAGAACATAAATGGAAGGATCAGGGACAGGATTTTAAAATAGATAATGGAGCATTGCTACTTAGGAACTTAAATATTTTCATTTTCATGGACACTGTTGAACACTCAGGGAAATAAAATAATTTGTTTTAGACTGTGAAGATGACAATGTTGAACCTCCATTGTGTGAAATGTACTCAGAGAACTATTTTGTTTGTGTGTTTCACTGGGCTGAGATCACATGTGGTCTAGTCCTCAGCTTCCATTTGTTCCTAGTGATCTCCAGTAGACTTTCTTGATTTCTAAGAGTCAGATGATCATATTAAAGCAATATATTAAAAAATAAAATAAAATTTTTAAAAAAATCTAATTTTTTTTGCATAGTTGATATTGCAAGTCATTGTAATACATTTATATATTTTATTTATTACTTATAAGAAATCTGAAAACAATGAGTTCTTTCAGTTGTGGATTATCAGCCACAATTCTTTTGTTATTTTCTCACAGATGAAGCTTTTTCCAAAGAATAGGCTGGTTTAGGGCATATGTTTGAGAATGTATCTTGAGAACATATTCTAGAAACCTTACTGTTTAGTATATATCACAGAAATGCTGCAGAAATTGGCTCTTTTTATCTCAGATTTCACTGGGTATGTTTTCTATTGAAAGTCTTGCTTACAGGTTGTCTTTTTAGATGGACTATGTTAAACTTCCATAATAACAACTAAGATTTTAAAATATTATTTCATTTTTTTTTCCCCTTTCATTTGTGTCTTAAATGTATGCACTTGCTAGATATATATTTTTTTTAATGTTATTTGAGAGTGTGAAAACTCTGTCTGGTTGTTTTGCCTCTGTTTTAAAAGGGATGTATTCTAAATGAGATCATATTGGTTTTGCGTGTTACACTGAAGAAAGTAAAGGAGGAATCTCTGTAATCTGCCAGTAAAGAATCTTGTCCTCCAAATATTGTGTGGTTTGACTTAAGAGAGGTTTTGTGGCTTGTGTATATGCAGAATCTCATTCAGCAATTTTATATATGTAGGCCAGTAATTGCACTGCTGGCAGATGAGTTCAACTGATACTCTTTTTTTTTCATTTTTCATTTCTTAATAAAAACCCCTCCTAGCAGCATTTGAAAAAGCACACATAGTGAATGCAAAAAATCCTCTCTCCGTCAGTGTTTTAGTGGGGTGTAAATATTGTGGGATTCCAGGTTGCAAGTTGTGTTTTGGGAATAGTCTCACATGCACATACAGAATATTTTGCAGATTTATGTGCTTAACAATTAGTCTTTTTCAATAGGGTGATAAACTGTATTTCTAGTTTGAGACTCTGGAGGATTTTATTGCTTTGGCTAATAGGATGAAAACATGAAAATAGATTAGAATTGAATTGGTTTTGATTATATATCATTTGTAATTTAATAATTTTCACTCTTATTGATATTTATTATTTACTTTTTAAACTTTTATTTTACCAAGAGAAGTTTCACAGCACGTTTCCATTTATAGAAATGAAGTGCAGTTTAGATTTGCTTCAGAGACCAAGGGGAATAAGAAATGATCTTCAGGAATTTGTTATAATTACATTATATCCACATGAGCACTAAAAGAATTTAGCATTATTAATGCTATTATAAGGCATATGAGAGTCAAGAACAATAGTTTGCTCGTGTTATAAAGAGAATTAAGTATGTGTGCAAGAAGAAACCCTAGAATCTAAACTAACTTTTTTTTTTCCCTAAGAGTTGAGAAAATAGAAACGGTAGTTGATTTATTAACTACTGTGGCAGTTGCACAATGAGAAGCTTAATAGTAAATACTGACAAGTTTGATTTAGTTCTGTTGTGGATGAAAGCTGACAAGTGGAATAAACTTACGGGGAATTGTAAAGCACAATTTCTTCTGTTTTTACTGGTGCACATTAATTGAAGTGACTCAAAATTTACTCCACTTTATATCAGAACTTATTCTATCACTCCCACAACAAAATAATGCTTCTTATGTTTCTGATAGTATCTTTTTGGTAATGTGTATATATATTAAGGCAACTGTGAATCTTCTGTTTGCTTGGGATCTAAAACAGAAATAAAAAAATTTCAAAACTGCCTGCACCATCAGCCCTGCAGACTGCTTCATCCTCTGCTGCTGGATATAGAGATGTATGCTCTGACTTTATTCTCGCACTGTCAAAGGCGGAATGGAGTCCATTACAACCTATTCTGGAGGCTGTTGTAGGTAAATTGGAGGATGATTAGTATTAAAAACAAATATTGCATTAAAAAACCCAAACACAGAGCAATCTCCTGGAAATTATGCATAGCAAAGCCAACCCGTGGGGCAAGATGCAGCCATGCTTAAGGCAGTGTGATCAAAGTAGCTATTTTCCTTGTAAACTTCCTGGTCTAGCTTTAGTTTACATCCCTCTAAGACAGGTTACCAAGCTCAAATATACTCTAGGCACTAGCCAGTGTATCTTGGTGTGTTACTCCTGATACTTTGCTTAATCTCGTAAGCAAGTGTATTGTTTTAGTACAGGTTGGAGTTTGTCTGCCTGTGCATTTCTTCTGCAGTTTTGTGTGCAGATATTAAAGGAGAGCACGCACTGTTCTGTGACAGCATTGAGTGAACTGTCCCGTACAGCAGCATTTGGTGCCCATAATCCATGTGACTCATTGTAATGATCAGGTTTTGGTTGGTTGGTCTGTTTGATTGGTTTTTTAATAATTATTTTTATAATAGTTAAGATTAAGTAGTTTGTTGTTGTTGTTTTTTTCTGGAGTTATATTGAATTTTTTATTTTGTTTTGTTTTCTTTTTCTGAGGTAGAAGAGACAATTTTGTTATACCTAAGTATTCAATTTAAGTGTGATTTCATCTACTTTCTGGGGTGACTAGCATACCTGGCGTTTATAATCCTGTAAAATGAAATATGGTGACCAAGCCTATGTTCTTCACTCTTATCCTTTTGATAAAATTAGAAGTTGAATTGTACTTTGTATGTACTTCATATAGCTGTATTGCTAGCTGAGGAACAGAAGAGGATTTGCTTTGTAGTAACTATGAAACGTGACCTGGATAATTTCCTTATAATATGGGCAATCCCTATACAACATTAATTTTTTTAGTTAATAGTAGTTAACATTCACATTATCACACCAGTGATAATCATGAGTGGGATTTCATTGTCAATGAGATTTACCATAACCTTTTCTATATTTTATACTGGTATTTCTTTTTTATTCTGTACACCTTTGATGCTGTTTACTGATTATTCCCTTCCATCCTGTTGTGTAATACCTGGTTGGTATTACATTATGCTTGGGGCAGTGATGAATTTTATCTGTGTAGAATTAATTTCTTTAAAAGTTTCATTTCCTGGAGGTAACGATAATTTAGTAGGTACAATATATGAATTAAATTGGTTTTGCCTGGTAGTTTGAAAAACGTTTGTTTAATAAGGAAGAACTAAATAGTGATTATTTTCTCTTTTCTGTCTCTAGAAAGCTGTCATAAAGATCTTAGATGCAAATAGATGAGAAGGACATCTACCTTATGGCCTTTTTAAGTCAGCTGCTCATTAGACAAATACAAAAAGTGACAGCTTCCTTCCATCACCGCTTTAGAATGACCACAAATTATAGCTCAAGTTTGTTTTGTTATTTTCCACCCAAAACTTACAAATCGTCTCCCTTTAAACTGTAAAATTTCTGCTTACGGAAGAGGAGCTTGAAGTTGTGTGAGGCTGGGGGTGAGAGGGTTTGCTGTCTGTTGCTTCCACACCTCCAATTTGGATAATGCGTGCATTTACCTAACTTGCTTCTGCGTGCGTGAGGCTCCTGCATATTTAAAGGCTGGGTATTCAGGGATTATCTGTCGTGCTTTTTCTTTTTGTTTTGATCACGCGAGGAGAGGTTACTAGCCCACATAACCAGAGCAGAGGGTGGGGGTATTTCCTGCTGTATTTTTTTTTCCTTCCCGAAAGCTTTACTAATGCCACAAGTTCTGTCAGATATTGCACTTGGGGGGGGGGGAGTTACCAGTCTGAGTGTGCAATTTTATAAATCATGTGTCTGTAGAATACTTGAGTGTTAACACGCAAAAAGCATTTAGCTTAAAGAAACACTTTTCCTTTTAAATCTGTCCTTAGCTGTGAAGCAGGTAGTATTAGAAGGCAGGCATATGAAAATGAGAACAGTGGGATGAAAAGCTGCCAGTAGCAAGGAAAGAAAAAATTAGAACTATAATCAGCATTCAAGGAAAAACACAGTTGCAAAGTGCTTTCTGAGGCATCAGTTGATTAAAATTTCATGTTTATATATGATAAAATTGAAAATTACATTAATTTTTCTAGGAAATCTAGGAAAAATAACAGTAACACTGAGCATTACAGAGCATCACTTAATTAGCTCTTCATTGTACATTTGTTGCTCTGTTCCTTGAATTATATTTCAAATGAGATTCAAAATGTTATTTAGGTAATTAAAAATATACTATACGTATTTTGTTTCCCAATCATGGTAGCTCCCCTCCTCCCCACCACAGAGCAGTAGCAGGTACACTGGTAGAATAAGTGAATAAGAAGTCAGCATGATGTATCAGAGAATAGCAGTATTTTGCTAGGTAGCTTAATTAAACCCCAGGTTGGAACAGAAGAGGTTCCATGCACTGATGACTCTCTGACCCTTGTTTCCAGTCTAGATAGCTTCAATTTTCTTTTACAAATGAACACAACTGAAGTAAAAAAGGTGTCTTTAGTCTTTTTTTTCCTCCCTTGTTTTAAATCGTTGATCCCATTTTAAGTACCAGCAGCATTAATGACAGTTAATAGTAATTACTGCATGTGGACTCTGATTCAGAAAAAGCCAGAGGTTTAGGGATTGGTATCATGCTACTAGTATTCTGTGTTGCAAATTATTTGCAGATGAGGTTAATTGAGCCATCTAAGTCCATTGCTTTTGTTCTGACATGTAGGTCACAAATTGAATCATAAGCCTGTACAGTAATAATCAGCACATACCCTTTAAAGACTATCCCTGATGAAACTCAGTAGGAAAGAATCTTACATTTCTCAAAGCCTGCTCTGAATTAGCATCTACAGCACAGTAGAGCTTATAACATGAAAAATTACTGGTTTAGTATAAATAACACGCAGATTTTCATATATTAATAGATATGCAAATGCACAGTAATTGTACAAAGATGATTAGCTATTTTTATTCAATGTTTCATTTTAGCAATTTTCTGGAATTGCTTATTATAGATTTTTCTTAAATGTAATTGTTAATTTCAAAACCATACAGAAATTAAGTGTAGAGGCTCAAAAGAGGATCTTATGCCTTGTAGTGCCACATAATAATTTTCCCTTGATTCTCTAAAAATACCCCTCAAAAACTGAATCCAAAAGTCATGGTAATAGTAGCAAGTGATCTCTAATGTAATAGAAAACAATGTAAGTGAAGCAAATTTTGATAGTTTCCCATATGAAACTAGTTTTAATGCATCTCTCCCAGCATTGTACCCACCATGAAAATTTGAATAATATACTTGTGGCTTTGAAAGCATGAGAAATCTATGTCTTCCAATTCAAAACAGGAAACAAAAGAAGTAAGGGGTAATGGAATCAATTCATTCCTCTTTCTAAATATGTTTCACTTTAGAAATACTTTGAGTGCTGACAATGTGGCAAGATCTAATTTAAACTATTAAATATTTTGAATTTATGAGATTTGAGGGGAAAAAAATATATTGCCTAACTCAATTCAATAAAAATGAGATCATTTATGTTGAATAGGATGTAGAAAGTAGAGGCTAAATTTCACTTCACTTGAACACTGAGAGGACCCAATAGAGGGTAGCATGAGTTTGTAATCTTGTAATATCTGTATTAAAAATATTTTTTAAAGTCCTGCTCAATCTATACATGCAGTACAAATTGAGAAGCAACATAATTTAAAGAAATGAAGTATAGACAACACTTCTTAAAATCTGCAGGCAGGTCTTCTCCTGTGCAGATAGATTTTAATCACAGTGCATGCAGGAACTTTGTTAGCTGTTACATGTGCACACTTTGACATTGTGTTAGTTCACATATATAAGAAATATGATGTTATATTACATATTCCATCAAACAGCTTTGGAGAAAAGTGCCTTTATTTTATTTTTTTTTAAATTCTATGTTACTTGTGATAAAAGAAGTCCTTGAATTTGCAGTAAAAAGGCACAGTTGATTATCACATTGTGCTTTTTTTGCAGTGCAAGGTCAGAGAAATAAAAAACAATGGATGACACTTTTAACATAAAAGCATGAAACATGTGTGGTTGTGTAGCACAAAGGATGTTGCCTAATCAGATATTCTGCATTTAAATATGGGTTTAAACAAGATTAGGAATCCAGACTGTGCAAGAGATTTTCAAGTCCAGAGGTCAGAAAACATGCTAATGAGATAATAGGAAGTATTCACAAAAGCTTATCTGCATTAGAAATTCACTTCTTAAAGAAATCCTTCCACCAAAATACTTTTGCCATGTGTTTTTGACCTGTTAATGCCTAAATTCTATCAGAGTACTTGTTAATTTAGAAGTAATTGAAGTCTCTTGAGGAAAAAATCTGAATGAATTATAAATCATTCCATGGAAGGCTTTTAATATAAAACAATTCGAGATTTTTGGTGGGGCTTGGTATGGTTCTTGCAGGATCTTAGTGATGCATAAATCCATGGAAAGAGAGACAGCCTTATTTTTGATTGGTTCATATACATGAATAAAAACCTGACTGGTTTAGTTTGGGTTTTTTGACAAATCTGTTAATAAGCCCTGTTAACTGTGGAATACTTTTATAAGATGTCCTACTATGTGGCACAAAAGCAGATCTGCTAACGCCAATAAAAAACCCTTCAGAGTGTTGCAAGTGTGTGGTAATAGCTACAGTTTGACTGAAAGAACCAGGCACTTTCAGCCTGGCTTGTTCGAGAGAGAGGGAGTTGTCCCTGTCATGGATATGATAGAAGAGAAAAATGTCAGGTTTTTACTGCCTCTTTCACTTTTTCTGAGGATGAAATGTTTATTTTATGTATGTGCTGCCAGACACCATTTAAAAAAAAAAAAAAATCTTCTGTGAAAATTGCTATTGATGTTAGGACAAAAATACTTGTGAAAAATAGTTTCCACTAGCATGGAATATTTTTCTTAATCAGCTTATAGGTAATGTGGTTAAAAATCAGGCCAAAGAAAAGATCCAACAGAACAGTATACCACATCCTGGATAAACACATTCAGAATAACAAATCTGTGGGGAAAAGTAATTATTTCAAGAAACATATAATTGTTGCTGCTCAGACATTATTACACATACTATAAAAGTGTGATATTCATGTTTTGGGTTTTTTTTTCCATGACAAGGAGGAAAAAAAAAAACTTATCAAAAGATGGAAAATGTTGGTGCTTCTCCTTTGAACCTTTCCTCCAAAGAAAGCTTTTGTGAGCCCGTGGTGGTGGTGTGGGCCATGGCATTGCAGATAGCAGTGCAGGTGCTCTGCTTGCACACAGGTGTAGGCTTGGGCTTGACATGCTCTTGGACCCTTCTCCTGGAGGAGCAGGTGAATCCATGGGCTCTCCAAAGGGGTTTGTGAAAGCGATCTCCCCACAGGGAGGCTGGGACAGCTGCTGCCAGCAGCCTGGTGGGGAAAATAGAGAGGCAACACAAACCACAATATTTTCCAAAGCAAACCTCCCTGTCCCCAGCTTTGTCTCGAGAATGAGATGTCATTCATAGCTGAGTCTGCACCGATTGTGCTTTTATGAGCAATTAAATAATTAACAATGTTGACATCTAAATTATATTTGCTTGGCATCAGAGTTAACCCCTTACCGAGACCTCTGGGGAAAATTGCACTTCTCGGAGGCAGTGTTTTAGACTTGGGCAGAAATTTTTGCTTCATTTCTGTGGTTTCACATTGGCTTTTTTTTCTTTTTTTTTTTTTTTGCTACTCTTACACCTCGAGATTTAAGAGTTGACTCTGCAACACATTTAGCACTTTGATGCAATCCAGTGAGATACTTTAGTATCAAAGGCAATTAAAGCATTTCTGCACTTGAAGGGAAACAAGTCCTTAAGCAAAATACTGATTATATAAGCTTTCTTTCTGGCTTTTTGCTCATTTGCTGCTATGTGAAATCAAGTTAGATTTTTCATAAGAATTAGCACCTATTAAAACTGAAACTATTTGTTTGACTGTAGTTTATAACAAAGTTTAGGGATTTCTGGGTTTATGTTGGGGAGGACTAGGGGAGTGAGGGTGGGTGACAGCATTTTTTGGTGTTTGTATTTTTTTTTCCCACCAGAAAAGTGCAGTTCTTTTAAGCTACAGTAAGGACAGCATCTCTTTGTGTGTCTTTCAATGGGTCCTCTCTCATTCAGCCCTTGCATTACCAAAATCCCTGAGAATCAAGTGATGGTCCTTTATCAGCTTGCTTGGTTTTTACATCATCTTAACTGATGAAAGTAACGTAGTCTCTATTGTTTCAATGCATCTTAAACATTAAAAGCAGTGTTGTGATCAAGTCAAATCATAGCTTGTTACTCAATAGGAGCTTAAAGAAATTAAATCCTTCCCTTGGCTTTTCACAGCCATTTATCTCAGCAGTGCAGGCTATTATCAGGAAATAAACTCAGATTCAATTAGCTTTATCACTTAATTGGAGACATATTCTTGGATTTATGATTTACTGACCTCACCGCTATTGACATTAAATTATTTAACTTCTTAAAAAAAACACCTCTGCAAGTTCACACTTCTCCATTCATTACATTGTGTTGCTTAATGACAGGCAAACAATTGTTCATTTGACTCTAAAAAAAACCCAAACAGTTATAAACAAGTTTGGGTAGGTGATACTTTACTCTGCTCTATGTATCCACTTATTCATTCATTCATTCATTCCCTGCCTCTTTCTGTCTCTCAAACACATGTAGACAGGCACTTTCTCTCCCCAACCCCACACCACGTTTTGAAAAACAGAAACCAGTCAGAGAGAAAGCTTGAAATATTCTACTTGGAGCAAGAATGGGGGAAACCATGAAGACTTTGAAAAGTCTTGCCTCTATTCAGAGAGACTGAATAACTGGTACCATGTTTTGTTTAGTTTGGTTTATTAACCTGTAACTTGTTTTGTGTTTTGGTTTTTTTTCCCTCATAAAAAAAAAACAACTGGTTTTTTATTTGTGATGTTTAGAAGGGTTTGTTAGCTTTTGGGTTTCTTTCTTAAGCTAATGCTGGCTGCTACAGAGCCCAAAGTCTAACTTTACATTCTGGAGCCAGCTTTCCAGGCAGTGCTTTTTAGTCTTGTGTCCTAAGGAAGCTGTTTAGTTGTATCCTGCCAGTCTCTTCTTCCCCCCCCAAAGTATTTGGAAATTAATTTTCATACTTTCACTCAACTTGGAAATGAAGCTGAAGTTTCAAAGAATATTGAAAGTAAAGTAAGTTTCCTAATAGATATCCAGAGCTAGGAGAAAATACCCCAAATAATGCCTCAGTTAAAGGAGAACGGACTTAACTTGGCAATCTCACCTAAGAGCTGCTGGTCAGCTGCTCAGCATGTGCATAGATGCTCTAGTTGCTATATCTTAGGGAGGAATTGTATCTGGTATGGCCAGTGAGGGAAAGAAGAAAACAAGAAATTTCACAAAACCTCTGAAAAACAACTTTGTGACTTCTGTTCAGGGAAGCAAACAGCCATACTACACCCTGACCACCTTCTTCTCAGAAGCACTACAATCAGTGTAGAAAAGCTTAGCATGCTGTGATGTACTCACTCCAGGACATTTTAGTTTTTTGGAGCTTTTTCAATTGTTTTCATATGTTTATGCTTTATGTGAAACCCCTACTGTCTACTGGTGGGTGGGGAATAGCAACTTGAACGCAGTGTGAGGATTATCCCTCCAAAACAGACAACAAAGCATTTGCATTTTGGGGGCAGGGGGGAAATAAAAAAATGTATCTTTCCACTTGTAAAGGTATTGTACTCCCATTAGTCCACTACCAGGAGATAATTGCTGATGACCCTATTCCCCTCCTTTTCATTTAATTCCATATTTTCTGTTGCCTTTCTCTTCCAGTACTTCTCATTCTTCCTGGGTTATCTCCAATTTCTTCTTTTATGTATCTTTTATAGAGGAGCTATGTACTGATGGCAATAGGGTTTGACTTTTCACTCACTCTGAACTAAGGACTTCATTCTTCAGAAACTGGTAGAAGCTGGGTAGAGAATGTGTTGATTTGGTTTCTGGTATGTGTAATTTTTTTGTTTGTTTGTGTTTTGTGTTTTTTTGTTTATTTGTTGGTTTGGTTTTTGTGTGTGTGGGTTTTTTGTGTTTTGGTTGGTTGGCTTTGTTTGTTTTCCCCTGGCAGAGTTAGTTCAAAATGAGCTGAGCTCAAAGTAACTATGGAGTAGTTGGATACTGTAAAAGTACAGTGTAAAGTACAGTGGAATTTTTTAGGAGACCAACTTGTAATTGACACTTGACAGAAGCAAAGGTCAGAAGAGACAGAGGATAAACAGATGTCTAGAATTCAGCTGGTGGGACCCTGATTCACCTTCTGGTATTTTCTGCTGGGGCACAGGGTGAGAGGAGCTACAGTAATCAGTTTCCTGTAGGGAAGTGAGGTTGCAAAGAGTGGAGTGCTCCTGGAATTGTGCCTTATTTCATGGGAGCCCTCTGCTTCTTCACACTGGACCCACTTAGTGGGTTGCTTAAATCCATCTGTATATTACCATCTCTCTAAGATGTAACAAGATGAACGTTTTCTTTTTTTAGTGAGAATGTTTGCTAAAGGTTGTGTGTGTGTCTGTGTCCCAGTTTATTGTGAAGCAGAGAAAAAAGAATAAAAGTTATGCACAATTCTTCAGTTAGAAACTGCTTTTTGAGCATTGCATTCATAATTATTCTGGAATCACGGATGTACCCCAGGGCAGATTAGCATCTGTCAGTGAGAATTTAGGAGAATTAACCTTGTCATGAATGGTTATAGAATGGTCTCTCAAATTCAATCAAATTTGACCGACATTTTTTTTGTTTGTTGTTGGAGCAGTGATATTTTTAAGCATGGATTGAGATCCAGCAATGCCTGGTGTCTAATCCAGGCTGTCACGCTGTCCAGGCTTGACCTATTGCTCCTTTCTGTTGTACTGCTTTTCTCCTCCTTGGCATAGGAATGACACTACTTACCTTTCCTGACATGTGGTGCTATGGTCAATTAGGATTTGTAACCTCTCTGAAATCTTTTGCTGAAACGATTTGGGGAATCAAACTTGCTGTTTTTTTCAGCCTTGCAGGTGCAAACTCTGTGTTTCTGATGTTTAAAAAAGAATATGTCGTTATCAGAATTTCACTGAGTATACCTTTCATCTTTTTGACTGATTCAAAAAGCTCAGATCCTTGTTTTCAATATTCTGACTGGATATTATGTTAGGCTTTGAGATCTACTAATAAGGTAACTTCAAATGTAATTTCTTTTCCTGAATGCAATGGGAGAAAAGCTACGGTACTACGTGTGCTGCGTATTTTAAACGAATACATTACACAGCTAAAAAAAAGCATTTTACTCAGTTAAATTAAGGACTAATAAGAACAGTGCTGTATCAATTAGATTGAAATTTAGTACTGTTACATCCTCCTATTGTATTTTGTCACAAATACTTTTATACTCAAAAAATTTTACCTCTTCTCCAGCTTTAAAACAGGTCCATTCTTCCACCAGAGGATAATTTTTTTTTCTGTTGTACCCTGAACATTACAGGGTGTTCATTCATCATTTGGGATTTCAAAATGTTTCTCAGTTCTGTCATCCATGTGCTGTAGGCCACCCCCTAAAGGTTCAATTCTTCATGCTGTGGAATTGGGAACTACCTTTTTGAATTTGTTCTTGTAGGTACTTTAAGGGAAGGGTGTTGCATGCAAGTGCATGAGCAAAGTAGGCATTAGAGGAGTGAGGGAGGGAATAGCAAGATGGGGTGAATAATTCACTGAGCAATTAGAAGAAACTGTGAGGGCTGAAAGATGAGTCAAGACTCTGCTTTTTCCCCAGCCTTTGAAAGGAGCACCTGTGAGCCCTGGCGCCATTCCTGACCAGGTCATGTTTGTCCGGCTGCTGCACCATCCATCTTGCAGTTATTTAATCCAGTTTAGAAAAAGGAAGTGAAATGTTTTATCTGGTTTCCTAAGGAAATGAGGCTTAAGCCGTCATTCCACATGCCAGATTTGACAGAATTTTGTGGAAGACACATCTGGGTCTGGAATAGAGACTATATTCATGTCAATGATAGGAAAAAGCAAGGCAGTGGTCATCAGGATGGTTAGTTCACAACACATGCCATTCCCTGCTAAGCCAGTCAACAAGCCCAAAATGCAGAAGTCGTGGAAGGAAAGCTAAGAGTATTGAAGGGAAAAACAGGAGGGAAGGAGCTGGGATTATGGCAATCACAGAAAGGATGTGACGAGGCAGAGAACTAAGGTTAGTCTAGGAGATCTATAAAGTCTAAAGGTATTGTGGTGGGGATGACATAGAAGACCTGAGACAGAAATTCATAGAAAATGAATTTTCTACAGTTCCCTAAATCTGAAACAATGTGTTTTTCTGTCCTGAGAGAGCATGAAAGAACAATTGAATCAATATTAGATATGGCCTTACATTTATAGGGGAACTGAGAGGAAGAATTCCTTCTCAGTGATGCTAAGGCCAGTTACTATTCCAAGT
The DNA here is from genome assembly GCA_013399075.1 of Chloroceryle aenea. Taxonomy (NCBI): domain Eukaryota; kingdom Metazoa; phylum Chordata; class Aves; order Coraciiformes; family Cerylidae; genus Chloroceryle; species Chloroceryle aenea. The sequence goes on from VWZY01010387.1 coordinate 94,699, forward strand.
GTGGGTTTAAGGTGCGTGAGGTCAGTTTCAAGTTTCAATTGTCACATTTGATTCAAACATGCTTTTTGTACCTGGAAATTTAGGTCTGAAAATGCAGATTGAGAATGTCCATCTTAGTTGTGGACTTGATCTCTTTTCTCTGAAGCACCATCTGTTTCAGTACCAGCATGATGCACCCATCATAGCATTTGAGAAAGGAGAGGAATTTGGCATGAGACAGTGAGAGGAGATTGGAAAAGATTATGGGAATGCATAGGAGAGACTCCATGAAAGTCATATGCAATGAAATACACTGCCCTGGTAATACAGGTGGCTTAAAGGAGAAGTCAGGGCTTCAAGTAGCAGAAATAGTCAACATGAGACAGGTGAACTAAAGATCTTTTCCTGGATGGAGAGGTGGTGGAAGAGAGAATACTGGCAGCAAAGAAAGTTCTGAATGGGTAATTGAACTGCACTGTGGAGTACAGAGAACACGCCAGGGAACTTTCTGTTGTTTTTTCCTGTGGGGTGACAGAAAAAAAATCTATTGAAGTCAGAGAACACATTTAAGTGCCTTTTGAATATTTTCTGTTAATGACTGTCTTGGCAGTCCTTCAAAATCCATAATCCTGTTGGTTTAAAGAGCTTTTTTTTATTAACACACTCTCCTTAATCACTTTCTGGTGGCGTTTTTTGCCCCTTTATGAAAAAAAAAAAGAAAACAAGAGAAGAGCTACAAATAAAAAACCCTTTGGTCTTTCTAAGAGGAAGATGATTTGCCATCTATGCAGGGTGATATATTAATTTAAAATATGAACTCTCAGCTATTTGGCAGTACTGAATACCTTGATAGGACCTGACCACTATGCATATTCCTTTCCTACTGTTACAGAAAAATGAGAATTCTACCTTTCAGTTTTGTTTTTGGAACAGCACTTTAAGCAGTTCACCATAAAAGCAAGTCAGCCTTTCAAAAATGGATATATCGTTGAATAAAAAAGAATTCAAGTATAGGTGCAGTCCATGTGCAACATATTAAATTATCCATGATTTAGACTGTGTTCTCAAGTTTAACACACCAAAATGTCTAACCTTAGACAGGCAATGCAATCAGCAGGTCCCCAAACGTGTAATATTGTTCTTCATAGGGTTCTTCTTCTTGTTTGCACAGCTGCCAGATGGAGTGTGCCATATCCCATTTCACCACATTATTATTATTTCTCTCTAAAGGTTGGTGAGTGCTACAAGCCGGATGGGATATTTCACACTCGAAGCTCATCTGTGAGCAAGAAGATTGTTTATGATAAAATCTAAGTTCTTTGTGGCAGATGGTCTTAATATTTGTCTGTAAAACTTCTCATCATCTTAGCTCAGTGCCCTCCTTTTTTTCATCCTCATGCTCATCCTAACAAACTCATTCTAATCAACTATCTACTTTTCCCAGTAAAAATACATTATGGTCATAGAATCATAGGATATTTTGGATTGGAAGGGATATGTAAAGGTCATCTAGTCTAACCTGCCCTACAATGAGCAGTGATGCCTTCAACTAGATCAGGTTGCTCAGAACCCTCATCCAACCACAGGCATTTTAAATTTGACCTTTCCATAACTCTATACTATCCACTTTCTCCCTCACCTCTGAATTCCTTAAATGACCTCTCCATGACTGCTGTCTGTAGATCTTACCCTTCATGTCCACCTCATATTCTCTTCAAACTGAATCTTTTCCTACATACTTCACTGAAACTGCCCCGACTGCCACCCCTGCACGTATCTTAAGTGCATATTTTAAGGTGATCCCTTCATCTTGTCTCCATTTAGCCACTCTGCCCCTCATTTCTGGACATCCCCTTTCAGTAACTAAGACCCATTGCTTGCATGTCACCTTTAACATAAGCTGAATTCTTGACTCCACAGAAATGCTGGCTAAATCTTTCTCCAAGGAACTCATGTCCAAGCAGTTATATCTTGCTATCTTTTCTTTGGTCTTGATTGCTGCCATTATCCTCAGCACATTTATAATGCTGTTGCTAAAATAATTCTGCTAGTAACACTGGTTACATTAGATCCCTTTCTTCATAACAGTGGTTCTCCTTTCATCTCCTTAGATGATTTCAGCCTCTAGCATATGCATGTTTTCTAAAATAAGTCCTTTTTAATAGCCTATATGTGTGCAGATATCCACAATACGTGCACAGGATCAAAGGCTTGATCCATGAGTAGCTAAATGTACAGTCCAGATTTCCCAGGAGCAGGGAAGAATGAATGAGTTCTGTTTTGGAAATTAGCATATGGATGATTCTACCTTCTGTTCCTGTCCGATGTTGTAGCTGCTCTTCGTGATCTTAGGGAATTCATTTTACATCTCTGCTTGGTTGTTCTCCTACATAACTGAGAATGCTGTGGAGCTAAGCTCAATTGTACTCTGTGAGTTGCTTCCCCAGTACAGTCAAAAGCATGACAGAAAATCCTAAAAGAAGGAATGAGCAATGTTTACAGCTTTTCAGAGATGATTTTCACAGTCTTTCCCTGGTGTGCGTGTGTGTGTGTGTTTCCTTTCACAGTCAAAAGCATTCTTGGCAAAAGTGATCTTTGAGTGAAGAGAATACCCCAGCTGTTTATCTATTATGGCTTTTGTCACCAGGGAGTCAAAAGTTGGGACTCCACAATAAAGCAATCAGTTGCACATAATTTGGCCAGCTCTAATGGGAAAAGAAGACAGCAGCTATTTTAAATATCTATTCAGTAGCTTTAAAAAAAAAATTATTATACATATCTTAGTTTTTGTATGATCAGTTTTGTTTGGCCAACAGCTGAAGAAAGCAACTCTTTGAAAGAGTTAGGAAAGAAAAAATAGCAAGATATTTTAGCCTGAGCAACTGTTTTCCAGTAAGTAATGAAAACAGAAGTAAAAAGTGGATATGGTATTGGAATGGTCTGATGCTCATCTGTCAGCATGTAAGGCTAATTTCACCCATCTTCAGTTTCTTGTCGAGATGCATGTCACAGACACACTATTAAGCTAAGAGCATGTTTCTTCATCTGTTTGTTGTCATCAGATTTCAATAATTCTCCAAAGACAAATGTCTCCTTTGCATCCCATAGGACAAGAGAGCAGGTGATTCCTTGCAATAGAAGTGGTAATTCTTTTTAACAGCTTGTATACTGATCATGAAACGGGACCCTTGCTTATTATACCTTATTTGTAGTTTTAAAGTTTAAGCTTGTTTTTCATCTGGTGTCAGTTCTATTCTCTTCAAAGTCATTCCAGTAATTCTCATGGGATTATTCTTTAGCTTCACATGTTGCATCCTCTTTTGTGTTTATACAAGTGACAGACTTGTACACTCTGAGCCTCATGATATGATGATGTAGGATTCAATCATCAGAACTGTTGACTTTCCCACTTTCCCACTACTTTAAATAAATTCTTATCCCCAGATTTCTAGATAACTCAGCCAAATTATTTATACATAATGCCTTAATCTGATCCATAATTAAACTCCCCTCAAAGCTTAATTAAAATTTTTAGGACAATAAGTGGCTCCACATCAATGCAGAATCTTCTGTTGGTGGCATGGGTGTTTCATTAACCATCTACATGCAGATGTGTGTGTTCAGCTTCAGGTATATTGATAGTTGTAGCCATCCTGGGCATTTCTAGGGCACAATTCAGTGTGTGCAATAGAAGATATCATTAAATAGTGCAGAAATCCCTGAAAGAAGTGGGGATAAAAAAACCTCTTCGATTTCCTTTATTTATTCCTTGGTTGCATGTGAATGCCAAATCTTCTCTTGGAATTACCACTGAAGTTGTTTAAATTGCCAAGTGTTAATGAGAATTCCAAACCAAGTGGGACTCGAGGAGACAGCTCTAGTTTAAGGTTGAAGTGTAGCTGCAGGATAAGTTGAAAGACCAACTTCTTTCTGCTCTTTCCTTCCTGGTTTTCTTTATTACAAACCAATCATAGAACCAAAGATTTATTTAGGGTGGTATACTAGGTATAGGTGCTGGGAGCTGGGAAGAGGAGGGGGAATGATGCAGTGGTGGTGTCTGAAGAAAGACGAGTGGCTGCCCTGTGCCAGACACAGCTAGCTTTGGTGGACCCACTACAGGACATGACTGTGCCCATCACCCATGTGTGTAGCACCGCTGTGGAAATGTATGTAGGAAAGTAAAAATACTGCCAAGGCCTAGAGGAACAGAGGAGAGTGTAAGAAACAGTTCTGAAAACGCTGGAGTTGGGGAAGGAGCTGAGGAGGTGTTCCAGGTGCTGCAGCAGAGATTCCCCTGCACCCCATGGAGAGGACCACACTGGAGCAGGAGGCTGCAGTCTGTGATGGACTCTATGCTGGAGCAGACTGATATGTTCTGAGTGAATTGTGACACACGGAGAGTCCACATAAGACAAAGTTTTATTCCTGAAGGACTGTAGCCTGTAGAAAGGAACCTGTTGAGGAAGAGGCGTGACAGAGCAACTGGATGGGAAGCTCGCCACCAGCTATGGTCAGCTCACCAAAACTGGAAAAAACAGGTTGGTTCTGCTTTGCTTTTTGTCCTACAGTATTGTCAAGTTGTCATGCTGTACAAGCAGGAGAAAACAAATAGGTAAATATAAATGATGATCAAACTAGTCTGTTAGGCTGTGAATTTAAACTAAAATAAAACTTGACCCCTGGATTATGCCAAAAAAAAAACCCGCACAAATTAAAAGCACAAATTATCCCCAAGTACCATTTAAGCTTATCTTGTACAGTATTAGCACTGAAATGCACAGTCAGAAAAGGCACAGAGTGATTCATATTGTGTTTTCTTTTTCCCCAGGCAATAAGACTTGTATTCATTAAAGAAATATTACGTTAGCTTTCAGCTGTTTTATGTGAAGCCTATTTCTTCTGGGTCAGGATCCAAGCTTTAATTCAAGTTCAGAGGAAGTAAATAAGTTACACATTGATGGATCTTTAAAAGGATTATTCACCTGAGCTCTGTTCAAGACAAAATACATAGACATAAGAGTGTTATTGATTAATTTGGCATCACAGAAAGAACTTAGAGTTCTAGATGAACCCTTGCAAGAAGCATGCACAGGGTGTGGGCACGAAGTTTGGTATGCCATCTGTCTGGCTGTTTTCCCTTACTTGCAGTTGAGTTGTAACTCCTAGTTTGCTTGTAGTTATAGCTCTCTACAAATAATAACTAAATTTGCAATGATTTCTTTATACTTGTATTTTTTTCTGGTTAATGTTTGTTTCTGTTAGAAAAATTCTCTGTCAATTAATCAAGGCTCTCCATTGGAATGTGGAGCTCCTGCGGGTCTATGTTGATAGCTGCTCTGGAGGAGGGAACCTAAAAGCAAAATTTCATGGATATTTTAGGAGGAGCATCAGAAATATCCCCAGGTAGTGAGAAAGGGCACGGGATTATGGAACTCTTGACTCATAACTTCCATGATAATGTGAAATGCCACAAGAACAGACTGTAGGCCCACAGAGCAGTAATTCAGAGGGAAAGAATTCTGCTTTCACTCTGCACCTTATTTTTGATTTCGTTGACTTCTTTTTCTTAGCAGATACTGCAGTACTTAGCAGCAGGGGTTTTGTGGTTGTTTTGGGGCATTTTTTTTTTTAAGTATTTTGAAAAATGTAAAGGATTGCTCATCATTAAAATAAGAACTATTCTTTACCATGGTAGTTTCCCTGTGAAGTTTTCCTGAAAGATTTCAGATGACCTTAATATGTGCATACATTTGTGTGGCTATCACAGTAACTCTGAGGATGGAATACTGAAGTTTTTGTCCCTAATTGGAACTATTATTTATCTCAATTTTACCTGGATAAAATTTGATAATATAACATTGGCTATTCCCTTAGACACTAAGGTTGGGAGAGAGCACTGGTCTAGTTTCGTTCTTTAAAGAGAAGATTCTTTCATCTGCTTTTCTGCAGAAGTGTTGTGGTTGGTGATTTTTTTCAGAGTTCTCTGCTCAAACTTCATTTAATTTGCAGTCAGAAGAAAGTGGGTCAGAATCACTTTTTCAACTACTAGCATAAGACAGCATCTCAGCTTGATGAAGAGATACAGAGGGTAGCACTGATGTAAAAATATATTTTTTTACAAGAGATAACTCTGTTCTTTGTGATATGAACATTTGCTTATGGCCTGTAATGTACTGAAGAGCTCAGAAAGTTCCTTCTGAGGCTGGCTGTGAAGGAAGCCACAAGGTACCTTCAAGGAACTGAATGAATGTAATTTATGGAGAGAAGAAAAAAACAAACCAAAACAGATAAAGGCCTCTTCATATAGTGTTTCACACAGGAAGATTATACATGCTTCATTGTAATGATACAGGATATTAAAATGGAGTCTTCCTACCATCTATTCACACAACCAACACCTTTCAATTTGACAAAGAAGAAAATCTGGTTTTAGAAGTATTTTTTCCTAGTAATTCATTTTTATTAACAAATCTGTTATTCCTGATAAGTGTCTCTGATGTGCAGGTTCAAGCGTGACTTGCATGAATTGAGTTTACAGTGATATCAAAACAAAAGCTCTCTTGCCATCATATAGGTAGTTTATGTTATTTTCAACTCATTTGCCTTGCTGAAACTAAGATTGGAAGTGTTCTTTCACTTTCTGGGAGCACTCAAAAAGTCAATAAATCTCAACAGTCTTAAAATAGGGTAAAAAATAATGTATTGTAATGACCAAGTGACATAGATACAATTTATCACTTTTTTCACTAGAATCTAAGGCTTGTGACTGAAGAGGAACTTGAGACAGAACTTGCTTTGATGAAATACAACACAATTCACATAGCCAGCATGCCTTTTTAAGGGGGAGAGGAGGAGAGAAAGAAAATCTTAGTATTCAGAGGAATATATATTTACTTTGAAGTGGTATTGAACAGTTGAAAAATCTGTTCTAATTCTTTTTTAAAATAAAATTTCATCATCAGAAATGTTTCTAACTGGTATAGTAAGTATGAATAGTTCAGTCTGTGGCACAAGCATGGCTTTACAACATATAGTTATTGAGAATTATTGTAGTAGAATACAGCACCAAGCCTCAAGGATAACCATTACACAAAGTGGTAAAAAAGCAAACAAGACAAAAAACAGAAACAGTCCTTATTTTTTCATTTGGCATTTAGGTAGCAAATAGATGGTACTTCTGTTGCATCTTGAATGGTACAGAGAAAGGGCAGACAGAGCTCTAGCCTGCTTTGCTTTACAACAAGGCAATATTCACTGACCAGAAATTATGCATGTTGTTTGTGGCACAAGGTCTGTAATATTTTTGAGAACCATTGCCAAGAAGTGTCTGAAAAGAATTAATTCCTGAAGATAAAGGTACTCAACACAATCCCAGCTGTGAAAAGCAATGACAGCACTGTGCTTCAGTTCTCTGCTGCTGGACATGGTCTGAGATCCCTTCTTCCTGGCCCTTTCCCCACATTTTAATGCACAGCTTATAAAAAAAAAAACTATTTAGATCTATTATTTATTATTTTTCTTCTTTCTCTTTTCTCTCTCCTTTCAATTCTTTTCTTTTCTTCTTCTGTTCTAAAAGGTGTAATGCCTTCTACTCATTCTGTAGTTTAAACAGCCATTTTCTACCCTGGCTAAAGAATGTCAGAAACAGTTTGAAGTTCAAGGGGATGTAAGTATGTGTTTCTGTGCATGTTAATAAGCTTATGAAAATATGAGAGTACTGGCATCTTACTAGATGAAGCTTCCATCTTCTAATTTTGAAATTCTAAGAGCTTGTTTGTTGCTCTACATGCTGTGCTTGTTATGGCAATCACACATTTCTCTTTTCAGATATTTCGGTTTGTGAGCACTGCTTTTTCTGTGAGCACTGTTTTCCCTTTTCCCTTCCCATAATAAAAAAAGGGAATAACAAACAGACAAACACCAGAAACAACAAACAAAACAACAAAACCAACAAACCAACCAAACAAACACCCAAAAAATCAGCAAAGAAACCAAAATATACAAAACCTAAAAAACTGACTATGCATAATACCGTTAAAATTTTATACAACAGCCTCTTAAATAACCTGCTGGAAGAGAGAACAGGAGCTGCACTGCAGTTCTCTTAGCCCTGGTACAGGCATAGTCATAGTGAGTGACCAGTTTCTTCATTAGAATTTTAAACTGGTGTTTTCTCTGTTTTAGGCAATCTTAGTAGCAAAAAGAAAGAAAATTCTAGTTTGAATGAAGATGAATTGTTCAAAACAGCTCACTACTCCCTTTTAAAAGTATACAGTCTGTATTTTTACTTCTCTTCTGAAACTTGAAACTGTATTTGAGAATACATGGCAAAAGTGCTCGATTCACCTACGGATTCTTCACTGACCTTCACTTTAACTTTCTTACTGGTGAGGGACACAAATTCTGTGATCCTGTCTTCATGCTGTTTCTTTTTGTCATTATCCAGGATTCATCTTCCCTGTGACTTGTCAAACTTGAGTTATATTTAATCCTTTGCTGGGCCTCCCTGAAGGCATTATATCATATCTCTTGACACTGTATATGATCTCTCAGTCCCTATTGTCCTACCCTATTCATATTCCTTGTGGGTTTTTTCTCACCCCTGGCATGGTTCCAACTGTTATTCCTCTTTTTAAATAAATCTGCAAATTTGGACAACTCACAGCCACTTTCATTTTTCCAAACCAGTTATATGAACAGTCACAGTAAAAAATCCTTCAGGGACCCTGTTATTATCTTCTCATTTGGAGTAGATTGTTCTGGGACACAATTTTATGGCAAAATATAGTTTAGCTGGTTTACTTTAACCTCTCACTTCATTAGCTGGAGTTATATGTGGAAAAGTTTACAACTCTTCTTGCTATTTAGATTAACCTTTTCTGCAGTTTTAAAATGCAGACTGTGCTTAAACCCAAAATACAGCTGTTGTGCTGGGTTGGGCTTTTGTATTATTTATTAAATGTACTAAACCAGGGTATTTTGTTAGATGAATTTCTTACCCCTTATAATAACTCTATGTGTTTACTCAAGAAATATTGCATTTTTCAAGGCTTTCCTCTTCTTGGAAAAACACCTTTTGCCCACTGGTGTCCAGTTTGCAATGTTTAAGTGAAAGGAGACTCAAACGTGTTTGCATTTGTCCCAGAAATGAAGAGAAGCTGGAACTAAGATTAAGTTGTGGGGTTTTTTGTTTTGTTTTATTTATTTTTTTTCCTTGATAATGTAATCATTAAACTCTTGATGCTAAAAATTACAGGAATTTTGGCTGTTTTACTAAAAGTAATCTTCATAAGCCTCAGGAATTTAGAATACAGTCTCACCTTTAGAGGAACCAAAGTACTTTAAAAATCCAAGCAGTTGTAGTTCTGTCTTGTCATGACTTTTTAGTCCTACTTCCATGTAAATTACTATTTTCAGGATGCAGAAAATTATATACAAGCAGCAGAGCTGCTTGCCTGGGTTTCAGAAGTCACTTTCAGTGATGTTTAGGGTCATCTTAACTCACTTGGAAAATTGAAAATGGAACTAAACAATAATAGCTACTTTGGTGCTTCCAGAGTCTCTACTCTGAAATGATGTCTTTGTTTATAATATTATATTTGATTTATGAAATCTAAACGTATAATAGTTAATTATTTCAATAGGAACTAGTGTTTAGACAACTGTGAAATATATATGCAGACCAGTGGAATTTGTATGGCTGTGAAGTAATCTTTTCCAAGTGCCTTTATAGAGTTACTTTGAGTATGTTTCGATGTGGGGCTGAACTGAAGAGTGTTTAACTGGCATGCTAATGTTTGGGGCTTTTTTTGTTATATTTCTTTGCAATCTCTACAAGACTAGATAAAGATTAAATGTATGTTACAGAATGTATGGTTATATTTGAAAGTTTGTTATTCCAAGATTGTGAATATAGCTCATAGATTGTGAGGATAGCTCTCTTCCTTGTGAGCTAACAGTAAAATGTAAAATCAGGAAAAATAATGCCAAGGATAAGTTACAGAAAGCCTTTATGCACATCTTTAAGATGTGCATAAACTGTGTCTTTGATTTCCTATTACATCTAATGTGGACAACACTAGGTGTTATCCATATCTGATACTCTATAGTGCCTGACAGTTCTTTTTTGATTACAAACTGTTCACCACAAGCTAAAAAAAAAAAAAAA
>VWZY01010387.1:104864-128794 GCA_013399075.1 Chloroceryle aenea
AAAAGATATTAAAATGCTTCTCTTGCTGAGGACTAGATGGATGCTAGCCACTGTGAGGAACAGTTCAGAAACCTGGGGGCTGTGTGAGCTGAAATCCAAACCGACGACTCAGTTTCAGCCCTGATAGTTTCAGCCTGCAGATGGTCAATCAGTTATCAAACTGCCAAACCCTCCAGATCGTCTATACTTCTGTCCAAGAGTAACTGTTAACTCTAAAAAGTAGGGCTGGAATCATATCTTTCTAGGTAGATTTAAAATGTCAAACATTTGGCATTCAAACTTTGTCAAATAGATCATATCCAGTGTAGATCTGACTCCTTTTGTATGAGGAAGGGCTTGTCCAGAGAAAGCTTGTTTTGCTCTTCTGGGTGGCAACACTTTTTGTGTCATTGAACTGAAAGCACCAGTCCTTGAGTTTCATATGTATTCACCCAATACCCTATCCACTTCTCTAGTTCATCCAGTTAGTGGCTTATTTGACTATCTAGTCCATTACATGCACTGAAACAATTGATTTTATGTTGTAAAACTGATATGTCCTAAAAAGATGAATAATGATTTCTTCAAAACACCTATGGATAAAAATATGACAATAAAAAAAAAAAAAATCAGCCGTGATATTTGCAGGAATCATAATCATCAGGGACAGGTAGACTGGATTTGTTGTTTGCAGTCTGCTGTGTGGACTATTTTTGCAGGTTTTGGCCATTACAATGATGGGAGGTGATTCAGGAAAAGAAAGATGGGATATTTACGTGCATGAATGCATTTGCCTCTCCTTCCAAACCAAGAAAACGAATGTAAAAGTTTGATGACTAAATACTTCCCAAACTTATGAATCTTAGAGGTTGATAGACACTCAGCTGGCTTTATCTGCTCCTTGTTTGCTCCTTTTTTTGGGAAACTTTCTTTGATTTTATTGTGCACCTTTCCTAGTTTAGAGCTGATAAATACTCAACACTGAAATCGTATAAACAATGTCAATGTTTTTAATGCTTTTCAGTACTAAAATGCCTGATCTGATCTTGTTTCACTTTTTCAGAAAATAAACAGGATGCAGTAGATTTTTATAGTCTTCTGTTCCAAAACTTTATCAGATTAGCTGCAAAATAACTGTTATTTGACAGTGTTGTATAAATACTTTTTTCTTGGATGGTGGTGATACTAGAAGTTTTAAAACTAAAGGCTTTGAAGTATTGTCCAATTGTTTCAGTACTAAGAAAATGTTTTAAGTTTTGTAGCTTTGAAGGGTGTCTTCATATTAAGAAAAAGCTGGTGTGCTTCTGCATCACATGGAAATGAGGAAATATTCAAAAGCACTTTTCCTTTCAGATAGTCTTTTATTGGGTGATACTGAGTGACCACTTCAAAGATGAACCTCCTGCATTTGTGTATTTGTATAGATCTTAGCTAAAGCCCAAGTGGGGCTGAAGGAACTGGTGGAGTACAAAATGGATGCTGATGTTTTTGGGAAAAGTAACAATATTTTAAATCACACTTCTGTGAAACTTGAATATCAGTCCCTCATTGTAAGAAATGATGGATTACATGGGTTGCTTTTTACAAAATAGAAAAGATTATTTCAGGAAACAGTATCAGGAAAATAAAGCAAGCAACATTCAGAAAGAGGAAAACCGGAATGTATCTTGATATCATTCTTTTTATTGAATTTGGTAGCAGAAAGAAAAAAAAAAAAGAAAAAAGGAAAAAAAAGAAAGAAAACTATGTGAAATATAAAAGGAAAAAAAAAAGGAGGCATCAATAAATCTTTGAAAAAAACCTGAAAGCTCTTTGACTTTTCAGCTTATAAAGAAAATCTTGAAAATATCTTCTGAGTTAAAATACATGGTCTGATCCTACTGACATCAGAAGTTTTAATAATACTGTTCATTTTCAAATCTGTTAAGAGTTCTTCAGGTTTGCTGCTGGTGTAGTGCAGTGGTTGTGTTGAACTGTATTGAAATGCTTGCAATACTCCATTCCAGCAGTTGTTCCTGCATTTGCAAGGGTAGGTAAGAGTTTCAGGAGGAGAACTGACTGGGTCTTTAGCCAATATAAAGAACTTCAGAGGAAGATCACTAAGTAGGAGCTATCCTTTGAATTTGGCCACTTTTTGCAACTGGGGAGTTCTGGAAGAAAAACCTTAGGATAAAAGTGTCAAATAAGACTATAACAGAACCCTTTAGATACTCATCTGCCTTTCAATCAGCATGTGCTCTCTGGTCATTGCCTTCCTACCTTAAGATACCTTTCATCTCTGAATTTTTATGTCAACACTTACAGAAATGGTACAAAAGGTTGAAGGTTTTAACTAATATTTTGAAGTATCGTTTCAGTGCTGAATTTGATGAAGATTTTTTTTTGAGTGAGCAATTGAAATCTGATGAAATTTTACACAATTGGTCAATATTAAATGAAAAGTTCACCTTTTCAATCTTTCTCATGTTTTCTCATAGTCTCCCTAGTCAAAAGAAAAATAAAACTATTAGAGATTGTTCATAGTATGGGATAATAGGTACTCTTATGATAGGAAAGAAATATTTATGACAAATGGAACAAGAGCAGAAACAAAAATACTGCTGTGCTTAAAACTGTTGGATGACATTTAAAAGACATATTATTCCTGGTTACAAATACTCAACAGAAGCAAAGAATACACGTTCTGTATATGGATATGTATATTTAATATAATTTGTTTTCAACTCCACCTCTCAAGGATTATTTTTTAAAAATTTTGCAAAGCTTATTTAATTTTCTTAATTGTTTGATAGTATTTTCTGGGTTTGCTTTCTTTTCTTTTTAGAAGTACCTGTGAACTTTATCTCAAATGGAGGTTTTCTTGTTGATTCAATATCCTTACGGTATAGAAATACCTATTACTCATGAATTTCAGTGGAATCAGACTTTGTGGAAGAACATAGAAACCATTGGAGAAATAAGTTAAAGGGAAATTTTGTTTGATTTTCTGGGTGCTTATTGTGTAAAATTTTTATTTTTCTTAGGGGCTTTCCCTTTTGACTGAAGCTGGTCAATCTGATTCAAGGGCCCAGGTTTCTTTTTCTATATATGTAGATCTGACATCATGACAGCCCTGGGTACTTTCAAATAGAGAGAGAGGGCATTGCCCAAAGAGGTCCAGGATATAAGTTCTCACTGTGTTCCTAACTGGTTTGTTAAGGAAAATAAGACACAAAAAAGTCTAGTAGAGGGCGTATTCAGAGAAAAGAGGAATAGATAATGATAGTAATGATGACAGTAGGGTGGAAATGTAACATGAGGTCTTTGAGCTTTGCCTGGACAATGAGAGATGTCTGAAGAAATCTCTGTCCACGTACTGCTGCTATTTATTTACTTGTAATATGTTTCCTGGCTTCTAGGCTGACATAAATTGCACCGCCTGGCTAGACTGTTCTTCCTTTGCACAGGTAATATTTTGATGGGACCCAAAGCAAATGCTCTGTTAGGTAGTCAAGCAGAAGAGGAGGATGGGAGTGCCTTTGCCAGTACTGCATTATTTGGGTGCTCTTCTCCTGGGTGGTCACTGTACTTAGAGAACTAATTTGCCTTCTAACTCTTTTCCAGTTTGTAACTCTTAAATTCTGTTTTTCTGCACAACACACATATCACTCTGTCCTAGGTTCCTGATTCAACTTGTCTGAAACACACATTGTCTTCATCTTCACCATCCTTTGAAGTGTACTCTTTTACTGTGAATGGGCTGCTTCTAGGGGGAGACTTAATTGCCCTTCTCTTTTCATTCCTTTTTTTTTCTGAAAAAGGGATAGATATCCCTTTGATTTTGCTGCCTGTGGATGCTTCAAGCTTCTCTGAGCAAGAGCATTTGAAATGATGTATTGACATTTCAGATGGATCACTCACAATGTTTCACAGTTACTAATACCAAGCTGTGGTTTTACATAGTGGCCTTCATCAATTGCTTTGTAAAAACTCTATCGTCGTGTGAGGTATTCTCCTAATGTTTTGTATTTTAAGCAGGGAGAAGTAACTAAAGAGGGTCTGTGTGCACCAAGGTTATGAAAAGTAGAGGGAGAACAGCTCCCTGCTCCTTCCTGCTCTACACCCAGAAACTCACAGGCTGCATAGTTCCATCACTCCCAGCAAGATGGGAAGTGACATTCAGTGTTCATCAAGTAGTGTATGCCATTGGCTGAACTGGTGAACTGTATTCCATCTGTTTCTGAGCTGACTTCGCTTTGGCCAGGATAAGGTGTTGCATAATTTTTCCACTTCCTTATATTGGTAACCCAAAGTGTCCCTTCCCTGGACCTCTGTTTTTGGTTCAGTCTATTTATGTAGGTAGGGCTTTCAAATTATTCGGTATGGGAAAACTGCTATTGTGAAAAGTTAGTTTCACTGTTCCTGTGGAACAAGGTGTCTGAAGATAGCAGCAGTATTTAAGCAGCAGAAATATGAAAACATTTAAGTAGCAAAGCACTTGGTTGGCTTTACACCACTACTTTCGTCATTTAGTCTGTTGCATTTCTACTCTTTCTTCTGCTGGAGTGAATATGTTAGTAGAGATCTGAGTATTCATATTATTTGAAGATAAACAGATACATGCTGTGGTCTGGTTCAGTGTCATGTATTGATGTTCACTCTATTTTTATGTTAAATTTTTTTGTGTGTGTTATGACAAGCTTGCAAAACGGCAGTAAAACTGAAGTGGTAGCATCTGCATGGTTTTGTAGTAAACCGTGGAATATCAGCATTATATAGATCAAATTAAGCCTATTCTGAGAATGGCTCCCTGGAGCAGAAGGGGGAAGAGCATGATGGTTGCTTTGACTAGATATTGTCAGCAGTTCATCAGCTATGTCACATTATTGTCTAGTTAAATTGGACTGAGATTAACTGTTTTATTTGTGGGAAGGGTCATAAACAATCTCCAGATCTGAAAGAGATCATAACACTCTACCTGTTCAAAGCCTGACTTTTTTTCAGGGAGTAGTTTTTGTTATTCTGAGGAGGACAAGTGTGAGGAATGGCGAGCTAGCATGCACTCTCAGCAGGCTCAAGTCCCCATGCAGGTTGATTGCCATTCTGAGGACTTCAATCACTGCTCTGGTGGCAGGCACTGCTCTTGCATGTCATTCCTGTGGGCTGGGTCATGGTACCATGCCCTGCACTAGAGTGTCCAGGGGCACAACCCTTGACAGGAAGGTTTCACCTTCCTAGGTTTTACTCTGATTTAGTCTGGTTTTGAAATGGTATGCTTCCTTTCTATGTATGGGTGGAAATAAATGCAGAAGTAGACTCGAGGGAAGCTATCATCTTGCCTTACATCACAGCAAAGATCCACTGAACACAATTTCTGCAGTGCTAGCCCTACAACCAAGTGGTCAGATATTAAAATGTCAATTTAAACAGATAATCCTTTGTAGACAATGAATTAAAAGATACTGAGGCATCAAGTTCTTTTACCTCCCTTTAACCCAGATGTGACTTCTAAAGCTGAAGTCTGAGCATGTCATTTTGAAAATGCTCTTCTGTGCCCAAAGTTTAATCTCTACTGTTTAGATTGTGTTACTCATCTTGGAGAGCTACTTCTACCTCAAGTATGAAGTAAAATAAACCTCAAGTATTTGTGCCAACTCTGATAGTTCTAATAATCTTAATTATAAAGTACTATTATGCTAAAATATTATAATTTTATATAGTTTTTATATGTACATACCTATAGGCTCATAGTCTCAGAAAGACTCTAAAAATTAGAATGAGGATGCCTTCAAACTGCACATTTTCCACAGTGTATGTGTGTGTGCTAAATGTTATGCTTTTACATTTTTGAAAGTTAACAAAATATTATCCCACTGTCTGCAATATCTTTATATGCTAGGAGGAGCTCAACAGGCTGAAACTCATCTTTTACTCTTGTGCATTAAGTGAATTGGGTTTTATATTTTTAAATACTCTCTCTTCTGGGAAGTGATAACAATTGTTTGCTGATTAGTTTCTTAGCTATATATTAAAAAGTAATATATTAAATATATTACTTTTTATTGGGGAATCGGTTTTTCTTTTGTAGGTTTGGTGGTTCAAGGAAAAGAATGTGGTTCTGTAGTGACACTGTTTTTTATCTTTTATTATAGAGTTCCTTTTCCGTTTTTATGCGTAGATGTGTCAGGGAGAATTGGCTGTTATCACTTTGGTCTTTGTTGTATTCACCAAGGAGTTCATATTATTCTTTGAAACTAGCATGTGAAGACATTTTTCAGAAGGACTCAAGTCCAATCTCCATATTTTGTATACAAGTTTATGAATCTTCAAAATCTAAACAAGCTTCTTGGGAAGAGCAAAGGTAGCCAACCCAGAACATTAGACTGACCTATCCTGACCTTTATGTTATTAAAATAGTAATTTGAATTCTTTTTGTTCCAATCCTCTTTTTCTAAGAGTGACGCCCTTGGATAAAGAATGGTCTAAATTGGATTGGTTTAAGTCATATTTGAGGCTGTCTGTGAAAGTTTTATGCCTATTTCTTGAATTTACATATCCAAAATGCTTTTTGGAAAGCCCATAATCATCTTTTTTCCATTAGCAAAGGTGACTACAACTGCCTCAGTGCTTTGTGTAAAAGATTGCCTTGGGGGATCCAGTCAAATCAAAATGGATGTAATGACAGCATTACTTTTTCAGGAGAAGTAGATGTGTTTGTGCTTAATAAAGCTGTATTCTTTCAGCAGAGGAAACAAACGTACTTTACAGAATAGAGAGATGCACTGAGGAAGTGGTGAGCAAATGTAACTGAAGCCTCAGATACATTTGAAAAAAACTATGCAAGAAGGATCAGAATCACTCCTCTGTCTAATTAGACTTTCCTTCCTGCCTCCTTTCCTTTAAATTGTAAATGAGATGTCAAGGATCAGGTGTTGCCCCACATGTGTGCCTTGTGCCAGTGGTCACATGTTGCATCTCCCTAGAGCCCCTCAAGCACCTCCTTCACTGCTGATGTTGATAGACAGCTCCTTGCTGCTACACAGATCCTGCATTTATTTAGCTTCACAGCTTCAGAGTGCAGGAGAGCACCCAGTAAAAGGACTCACACTTGTTTTAAAATATTCTTTCTTTTCTTTTTTCCTTTTGGAAAATCCCACTCCATCATAAAATTAAGTCATTATGTGTGCATGCACATGTGCCTGCACATCAAGTGCTTTAGCACTTGCCTGTTGTACGTGTCATGCATCTGGCAAATGAGTAAGAAATGAATAACAGAGGAGTTGGTTGTGACTCTTTCTGGTATTAGATTGTTTTGTGCAATCACCTTGTCAGCCTCCACTCTTTTTCCTGCTTCTGAAAGCTGATGAACATGTTGGCTAACATCACTCAAATCTCTCAGGAGCAGTGAGTCCCAAAGAGATGCAGTTCATGGAAATGGATGTTGCCCCATGGAGCATGTCACCAGCTGCTGGAACCTGTGTCTCTCATCAGGGCATCCTCCTTCTTGAGGAGGAGAGAGAATGGGAGCAGGGACCTTCCTTGGGAGATAGGAGAGGGGCTGTGGTGAGCACAGGAAGTAGTAGGGAATTGTTTCAATGGCAGGTCATAAGGAGACAGAGTCATGGGGTATTTTGTTTGTTTATACTTATATTTCTCATGGAATAACTGTTTTGTGTTTTAAAGATGTGTGGGGAATGTTGCCAAAAATGGAAAACATTGATTTGAATTTTTAATGAAGCTGATTATACCTCTTTTCCATTTAGTTTCCATGAATGTTCTACAGCATATAAAGGGAATATTCACTGGAGCAATAAATGTTATGCTAATTCTGTGGGACAAAAATAGAAAGTGAGTTTTGAATTCATAATTGTGAGTATACACGATAACCTATTTTATACATTACCCATCCAAAACCATGCTTCATTTGCATTGAAGTCAAAGAGTTTTTAGACTTTGAGGTATGTGTACAGCTTCTACAGAATTAGGGAATGAGTGATGAATCTAAAACACAAAGAGCAAAATTGCACCTAACCACATTTTAGGGGGAATAAAAAAAAGCTAAAGTCCAGAGTGTGAACTGTCTTGATTGTATGAAAGTTTTCCTTATTCTTGAACTAATCCTGAACAGTGGAAAAAATATTAGGAACTGCAATTTGTTGATAGGTTTTTGGTGGTTTTTTTTTGTTTATTCTTCACAAGAATAGCTCTTCCAGACATTACAGCTGTGGAATAATAGTTCCTTTCAGCAGTAAGTTCATCATGACCCATCATAGAGGGCAAAATGGAGAAAAAAGGTACAATAAATCAGTGGAACATGATGAAAGGAATGTAAAAGCATCATGTGCTTAATCCCCAGACATAACAGATTTAGGACAATACTCCTGACCAAGGTCATACAAATTAGATTTGAGCCTTTTGGAAAATGTGCATTGAGAATTTCTTTAATAGAATAATATCATGTTATTTTCTGCATATACTTTATATAATCTTAACGGGATCTTCTTGTAGTAATCGTATTTTCCTTGCTTTTGTGAATCAGTTTCCAGTTCTTCTTTCTAGGTAGTGATATATAGTTATGACAGTTGTCAGAGGTAGATCACTGAATCTCTTACCCATTTGAGTTGCCTTCCTAACTCATATAAATTTATTTAACTGGGTGAAAAATTGTTAACTAATCCTTGGATATTCTGCTGGTGGGTTTGTTTGTTGAGTTAATTGTTTTTTTTTAACATGGGTTGTTTGTTTGGTTTGGGTTTTTTTGCTTTGGTTTGCTCTTGGTTTGGTTTTGCTTTTTTTGGGGGATGACGGGGGAATTCAACTCCTTTAGCCAAGGAGAGATTTTTCCATAAAATCTAGCAGGATTGGTTGTCACTCTAAATGTAACATGGAGTGTGACATAAAAAGTTTATTGAATTTGATGCTAAGAGTTTGCCTCATTCTGGCATTTTTCTGCTACTGCTGAATTTTCAAGAAATCAGCTAACATATTTGCATAATGATATTAGCAGTTATTTTTATAGCAGAGAACAAACCATTACCTTGCAAATGACTGGTTTATAAGGTTTTCTTTTTTATGTTTTATGAGTTTTCTTTTTATAATTAAACAGAGTTTTAATAATGCTAAATTTTGCTGTATCTTCAGTGATTGTTTTAATGTTATTTAACTCTTAGTTAAGCCACTGAATAAAGTTTTCCCTCTGAGGCTTTTTTTGCCCAAGAGACTTTCTTCACTGCAGACAGGTATCTTGACACTGCATGTGTTAACATGGGTGCTTTTAAATTTAAATTGATATTGTCTTTTATTTAATTGATTGTCTTTAATTTAGTTTAAGTCTCTTACAAGCACCACAATTTTAAAAGAGCAAGCACTCTGAAATATGGAATAAGTGTCCACCGAGTATCATTTCAGAATCTATTTCATATATCCATCTAAATGCATATTTTGTTATATTGAAAAATATTCTCTTGTAGAAAGGAGGAAGCCTAATATTTACAGGCTGCAAGGTTTTATTTTAGGATCAATAAAATCTCCAGTTACATCCTATATGAGACCAACACATTGAAATTTCAGCACCAAAACAGCTTGATTGTCTTTTTTCCTTCCTTTCAATGAAAAAACAAATCAATAAATAATATTTAATTATTTTGAGTGAATAGGCATGTTAATTTAGCACGTAATTTTATTCAATATGTCTTCTATGGCTGATGGAATGGTTATAAGACACAGCTGATTGATACACTCTTCTTTCACCTTTGGAGACCTCAGTTTAATCCTGTCATAGGTCACACTGGAAATTAGTTTCCATAGGCATGTTTTACTCTCTAATGTGTCTTAGTCCACATCATAAACCCATCAAGCAATATGATGCAGTTAATAGTCAACGTTGCAGACAGGCAGGTGACCAGATGAGTAGACAAAATTTTGAAGAGCAGTTCACATCCCTCAGCAGAACTGTGATTAGGGGCAGCCAAGCTCAGTTTCTACTGAATTTCAGGTTCTGACTCATTGCTCAGTCTTAGTTTTTATGGACAGCAAATGTATGCACTTGAAAAGCATGGTTTTTGTGAAACTTATTACAAGTTTTAAGGATCTAAGGACAACTTTAGAATGGGGATTTAGATATAACTGACAAGCATCCATTTGAAAAAAAAAAAGTGTTTGTTATTTATCTTTAAAGTCATAATAACAAAATAAATCCAACCATAACACTAGCAGATGTTCTCAGAGGTGATGCTGCTGTGTATTCCAGCATTACCTGTGCTCCCTGGCAGCCTGGTGACCCCATCCTGCATTAAACAGGAATCCCTGAGGTAGAGCTCAGCACCGAATCCAGAGCCTCATGACTGGAGCAGTACCTCCCTGTGCCTCAAGTTGCAAGTAAGAGCTTTATTATTTCACATGCTCGGTATATGACTCATCTTGCACACCTCTTATTTCTCATAAGCTAACTGCGTGCTGAGCAGCAAAAAAAGAAAAGCTGTGTGGAAAACGGTAGGGATCTGTCTGCAAGAGGCTCTTGTGCCACTTTCACATGCAGGTGCAATAGCCTCATCAGCTGCAGTACCTCTGTTTCACACTGAGCCTGCTGGCATGAATAAGGTTTCCAGGATTGGTTACTAGGCCTTTTATTTAGCTTTTCAGGGTATGGCTGTGCTTCTGACATGACCATGGTGTAATCACAGGGAATAATTTTGATGGATAGCAGAGGAGAAAAGAGATGCTCACTGAGCCTAGCTGATGCATTGTAGGGTCATTTATGTCTTGTCCATAAACATATGAAGTACAAGAAGGCACCCCTGGGAAGCTGGTGACACTAATGGAAAAGTTAAGTGTGAGACTGTATATCTGGACTAGATGCCTTTTATTCAGAGTTGTTATTAATTTAGACAAAGCAATCTAGAGCTGTCAGGAGTGTAACCTCTGCATTCACCTCTGTAAATTATTGTAGTCTCTATCACCTTAATAACAGGAATTCAGATCTGGGTGTTTGTACTTAGAGGTGAGTCTTAACCTAGCAGGTTAATTTGTGATTTGAAAAGTAACAATTAATTGTTGTGCTCTAGTAAGTTTCTTTTTCACTACTGCTTTAATACATTTCTTTTTCACTTTGTTAGCAGCTGATGTTCTTGAAAGTGGTAGAAGGTGAAGATGTGAGCCCATACCAAGTGTAACCTGTTGACTAATAGGCATTAGCCCTTTGACTAGACTGTGTATGGCCATCAGAAGAATCATAGCTTAAGTTCCAAATATTCACACCTTTTGATATTGTAAGAAAAAGTTAGTGTTAGCAGTGGTGAATTTTTGTTCTCATTTCCAGTTACAGTTGCATACCATCTGTACCATGTAATAGTTGCATGCTTCACCCTGATGAGAACCACAACCTGAAAAAACCATTCTGATTCAGTGATCTCAGCTGTCACCTCCATGACCTCACAAAATAGACTTTTCAGCTTTTGTATCTCACCTCTTGCCTTCTCTGTACCATCTGCACTCTCATCGCATCCTCCTCCGCACTGACATTTGATTAATTGAGCTGGATTCTGACAAAGAAATCTCATGTCAGCCTCTCTTCTTGTGAGCCTGCCTAAACCTTTGTGATAGATAAGCTTTCTTCTGAAATTTGAAATAGCTTAGTATATACCTGCCTTTCTTGTGATTCTGCACCAATTGGGTAGAGCAGAATGCAGCTTAAGAACTAGGGCATCTGTTTCATGATATTTTTAAACTCTGCCATGGAGAAGCAGAAGCGATTTCATGTAATGTTAAACAACAGCTAGGTCTCTTTCCTTTTCCTTATCTAAGGAAACAATTCATACTGTGTCTGTGGCCCTAATTAGTAACACTTACAAGCCCTGACCTTTCAACAAAGAGCTCAGCTCCATCTATACAAAATTGCCCCTGTAATGTAGTTGTGCATAATAATAAAAACAATTTAAACCACATTGAAACATAAAAAAAACCCCAACCAAACCTAAACAAAACAAAAACAACCCAAAACACTTAAAAGCTTAGACTCAGAGCTTTCCACGTTTATTCATGTTGAGCAGTAATTTGCTCTGGAAACAGTCCCAGTGAGACTATAGTGAAATATTATGCACTACCAGTAAGGGAGGCAGAGCATTGCTTAATAGATAAGCAGTTGTGTCCTTCTGCTTTGTTCATTTATAGCTCAGTGCTCATTGTGCCCAGAGCATGACTTCTTCCCAGGATCAGCCTAGTTCCAAAAGCCTTCTTCTGGACTTTGGATTATTTTTTCTGATTATCTCTCTCAACCTGAAAAAAGTTCTAGATGTTAAAGCACTAGCTGGCATCTAATGCTTTTTTCCAGACTGGTGTCACTGTCAGGGAAGACTGAAAATGTTTATTTTCCAAGTAACAGTGTAGGCATGCTCACTCTTGTGGCAGATTTCTGGCACAAAAGGACTGAGTCCTGGCAAGCTCCTTGAAACCATGTCATGGATACCATGATCCCTCATGTATTTGGGAAACTTACAGCCTGTGGAAAAGTTGGTCAGGCTTTGATATAGTCCATCATATGTCTTGTTTGCTGCTCCAGCTTGTCTTACCTTTATTACCAGCATAAAAATAAAAGAGGAAAAATGTTCTATGTAAAAGTAAGCCTTTTTATCTGAGTTTAGAACAATGCTTTCTTATGGCCAGAGAGAAGAGGAGCTGCCATAACCACCCATTGCAAAGCACCAGTTCCTTACTTCAGGTGAAGCATCCCTTGCCTGAAATAATTTTAACATTTAACAAACTCATGTTCAGAAACTAATTTATTATACTTAAAAAAAAAAAAAAGAGGCAGCCAAACTCCAAACGAATAAGTTGTCTCTCAGTGGGTTCTGTGGTATGAAGAAAACCAATGCAATATGCAACTCCTGTACTGCACTAGTCAGAGTGTTTGTCCAGAGATTTCCATGGGCCACACCTCTGCCTACTCTAAACTGAACTGCTGTCTTTGTATCAATAGGTGATCAACCAAATGAAGAGGCTTACAGCTTATACTAAGAGAACATAAGCTTATACTACTATTGGTAGCACCTTAAATCTAACTTGTTCATGTTTTTATAATTCTCTTATTTTCACTTAATCTCATAGAGGAAATAATAGCTTGCAGTCTTATTCAGAGGAGAAATGATAAGACCTTGTGCCATCTGAAATTTATTGGATTCCTTTTCTTAGTAAGATGAAGTTATATTGAGATAATTTAATCACCTTGAAGATTTGAGATGTTAGAGAGGGAAATGTCTGTTTTTAAAGAAAGAGGTTTTACTATCACATCAGCAAAATTTGAAAAATAATCTGAGTATGCTTTCTCTTTTTCTATGAAGATAACACCAATAACATCAGTTACTCATTCTTGTACAAGATATCATGATGTTCTTGCTATTATGCATTTTACTACTACCCATTATGAATTTTTTACAACAGATATGTCAAATATATCCCGAGGAGGAAGGTAATATTTCAATACCCAGCAACTTGTCATAACCCCTACATTAACCATGGTGTATGTTCTCTATCTACCTAATCAAATTCTTGCAATATATCACAGGGATGTTCTGTAATAGTTATCACAGGTCTTTGATTTAGAGGAATGTGTTTTCATAAGATTAAAAGAAGAAGTAGGAGCTTGATTGAAAGAGTTCATCTTAAGATCACACAGTGCCCCTAAAGACTGTTCCTATATTTAATTGAAGGCTATGATAGACTTTGATCTGGCCTGGAGTAGCAGTTAGTTTGGTAGGCAGTTACGAAAGCACTATCTGGACTTTACTTTTGTCTGGGCTGTTCACCAATAGCTCTTCAAAGCTTATTTTTCAAGGTGAATAAGGGATCAGCATCATTTGACTGAGTTGCAATTCAAGGGCAACAGCACGGTACTCAATTGAATTTTATTTCTGTGAAAAATATACCAACACACTGTGATCTGAATAGGAAAGAGTGAACATTGATAAAGCACTTTCTCTCCTACGTGCTTTCGAAATGCCTGAGATGATAGAGAAATAGAGTATGCAATACCAGAAGTGAACACTGAACAAAACAAACCCTTCAGGTGTGCTTTCTTATGCAGGTATATCCTAGACACTGCAGATTATCCTTTCACAGGTTTATTCCCCCAATATTCCTTTTTTTATAATGTTCACAAAGATGAACATTGCTCTCTTTAATCTAGTGCATAGGGATATTTCTTTTTAGCTTCCCCACTTTATTTCTAAAGAAAGAATGCTTTCTTTTGGGAAGTTATTTTCTTTTAACTGTTTAATAAGTGAAGTGATGCGGTTAACCTCAAATTTAGAATGTCTGGGCTTTTTTAATTCAATGTATTTTTCATGCTTAAAGCATCTGAAAAGAATATTGTGTCAACATGTATGTCCCGGACTTCTGGAGCTGTGATGAAAAGAAGATTACAGAAGTAGACATCATTGACAATTGAGTGCTTCAACAATTAAAGAAATAACTTTTTTCTTTTTATTTTTTTGGTGGATACTAAAGTATTTTTATATAGATGCCATTTTAGAAAATTGGAAAATTCCCTTCTATTTTCTATACTTAAATTTCCATAGATAGCAGGGCATCATTTCCCTCTATTTAACATGCTTCTTTTTTCTGCATTTATCTATTAATGTTTGGTCTTTTGCTTTTACATGTACACCTTATACTTTTCTAAGGGCCCTTTCCCTTAGCTATCATGCATTTTAGATGTCTGAGATCATGCCAAACTCATTTCTGTTAAAAGCTACCAATTCAACTCCTCCTCCCCCGCTACTTGACCTGGGCTCCTTCCGAGCCATTCAGCTGTTGAAACAACTCAAAAGGAAATAGATAATGATGGTAAACTGGGATGTCATGGTTCTCTTTATGTATGGTCATTGTAATACACATACAGCAGGCCAACAATGACTCATCAGTAGCACCAAGCCTGCAATTTTGCTGTGTTTGCAATTTCAAAGAAGAAAAGCAGCACACAATTACATGTATTAAACTTTCAGATGATGCAGAAATTAGGATGTACATCATTTATATTATCAGTCATAGTACAGGGAGAAAATGTCAGGTCTTTATGTGGCCCAGGTGCACAGTTCTTATAAATTAATCAGTACAAAGCATTCTCATTTCACCAGAGAACTCTAATTCCTTCTGTGAAATCCACACCATGCCCTCTGTCTTCCCCCCAACACAGCCAGTAAATTACAAGTAACGATTCATAACTGTTACTTGCATTTAATCTAGTGCTCTTTGCAGCTGAGTTCACCCAGCTCTGCTCTACAACCTGTTTGTGCTATACAGAATGTCCCAAATTATCTTCATAGGGATTATGGATATCAAAAGTGACTCTTTAAAAAACAAAACAAGAAAACCAAACCAAAATACTAAACAAAACAATATAAAAAAACCAAACAGCCAACAAAACAACAACAACAAAAACAAAACAAAACCCCAAACCAGCTATTAATTTGGTTTAGGCAAATGTATGTTGGGAAATGCTTTCATGTTGATCTCTGAGAATGATGTCCCTCAGCCCAGTGAGGATGCACTGGTGGTGGGAAAGAGCCAGCTATCCATCTGCTTTCATCTTAATTTCTTATTGTTTGCCTTGCCCCCTTATTTTCCTGCTCTGTCACAGGCCAAGGAATATTGTACCAGGCTGAGGGAACAGCTATACTGATGGAGGAAACTCAGCTCACTTCTTGGCCAGATTCTTGCCAGCAAAGTAAAATTTTGATAGTCAGGAGGAGACAGTGGGGGCAGAAGGATGATCTGAGCTAATATCTGGGGGAGTGGGGGGAATTTGCTGGGTTGTAGAAATGTGATGCAGGGCTAAGAGGAGGTTTTGTGTGTCTTTGGTTTTCCTACCTGCAGCGTGGCTGTTGAGAGCTTGCTGTCAGCGTGGGTATATGCTAATTCCTGCTGGTGGTTGGGAGATCCTTATGAGGGGTGCTTGGAGGGAGCAGGGGACTGTGAGATGCCCATGAGTGAGGGACCATTTATCAGAGAGAGGATCTCAGGGAGAACCCCCACTCTGGCATGTGCCTCTCCTGCTGCATGTGTCCAGTGGGCTGCACCACCCTGGAAAGGGCCTCATGGCTGTTTGCTCTGAGAACTGGAATGGCCAGCTTTGTATGACTCAAAAAGCATAATGAAGTAGTTAGGGCTGTTGTTCTGAAAGCTGTCCAAAGAGGATTTGGATGCTCAGTTCTCATTAAGAATTGGTGGGAAAACAGGTGCCAAAATCCTGGCTTTGACATCACAAATCTGCCTGCAAACAACAAAAGCAAGAGAAAGTGATGAGAGACAAATTTTTCTTCTATTGACTGAAACTAGCTGATACTATGGCAGGTTCAAATAATTTCTTTTTCTCTCTAAGCATTCTTATGTTTGCCTACCAAATTAAGGGTGAGAGTGGGGAGAAAAAAGCCACCTAAAGTGTTACAGTTGTTCTGATGTTTTTCATTTTGGAATTATATTCTTCTATTTAATTAAATTTCATTTTTTAAGGGGAATTAAACAAACCCAAACACTATTCAACCAAAAAATTAATATCTTGTACTATTCTAGTGAAAATTATGTCTGGGTACAGGATCTGCCAGTCTTTGTGTGGATTAGCATAAACTGGGAGAAAATATTGAAAATTGAGAAATGTGCTTTTTTCATCACCAAAGGAATATTTTCATATTCAAAGACTGTGTGAAGAAAAGTTTGTCAAAGCTTAATCTCCATTTAACCAAAATATTTCCATCCATTTTAATCATAGTCATAATTCACAAGAAATTAATCACAACTAAGGAGTTCAAAAAAATGCTAGAGATGAAGCATTACCAACGACTCCTCTAGTTACTGGCAATTTTTATGCCTTGCTTTAAAGGGACACTCTTAAAGACAAAAAAGCTCTGGAGGCTAGACAGGAGCAGTACACCTTAATTCTGAACTAAGGGCTCAGCCCTGTCATTTGGTACTCTAGGCAGCTAAGGTAGGTTTTATGAAATGAAAATAATTTTGCTGAAAATTTCACTATTCCTGTTTGGCATATCTCTGATCATCTGAATTTGATGAATTTAGAAGATGCAGAACTTCTAAAGAAGTCCTAAAAGATTGTCTATATTTGCTAGTACAAAGAAGTATTCTTCTGGTGAGCATGAGATCATCAAGTAGGCATCATAAAATCAAACTAAATCCCACTGTTTAACTGTACAAATAGAACTTCATTCATATGATTGTAGGGAAGTGTCATCACAGCCAAAGTTTAACAGGGCTTCCAGCATGCGAATAGGCTCACCTTTTCTTTTCTGTCACAGCACTAGAATAAACTGGTTTAGTTTTCTTTCCAGAAAGGATTGGAAGTGGTTTTGGAAAGTTACACACCATCCCATTGCCGATAGTATACCTCACTGCAGTTCAAGCCTTCTGACCCTGGTTTGTATAAACTGCAGATGGGAGAAGGGGTCACCAGATGAGAAGTCATCTAACACCTGTATAGCACATCTTCAGGTTTCTGCACATCAGTATCAGTAACAGGGCTTCACTGATGCTTCTCTGCTGCTCTACTGGACAGGCTGGGACTTCAGTGCGAATTTGAGTCAAAGGGCCTGTGACCTGTGGAACTGCCCAAAGCATCTGTGGTGTGGATAAATCCATGCTGGAGCAAGGATACTCCTGAAGAGGCTGTAGTTGTCGCATCCTTTATTCCAGCTAAAGGTAACCCTTGTATCTTTTCTTTGATCTCTTGATATTCTTGGTAGTGTTGAGTTTATCCATATTTTAGCTTAATACAGAATGGCTGAATTGTGCTTTTTTTCCTTCATATGTTTGGGGTTTATTCATCGTTAGACTTTCCATGGGAGGAAGTCTGTTGCTGTAGTTGCAGTGATATCCAATATTTTGGAACTTAAACTTGGTCAAGGACTGTCCATTATGGTTTGTTACTTTGTGAGCAAGGGTGAGTGTAATGGAGCAACAGGTAGAGGCTGCATAACAAATGGAATTCAGATCACTGGGAACCCCACCCCACTGGGAACTGTCAACTAAAGATGGTTTGCAGGTCTGTAAATAAGTCTAAATGCCTCTTACTGTGACAGTGATACACAACTTAAATAAGTCTAAATGCCTCTTACTGTGACAGTGATACACAACTCTCTACAGTTTGACTAGGTATGTCAGAGCAGCTGAAGATTTTGTGTTATTACCGAGGTGGTGTGTGCAGAGTGTATTGATGTATGCAGGTAACAGATTTTGCTCAATATTTATGGACCCACAATTTGTAATGTCTGATATTTTGTGTGAGTGGTGAACACTTAAAATTTTAAGTGGATTCAAGTCCCTGAGAGTTGCCAGTGCTATAGAAAGATTAAAAGTTACTGTGAACTGTTTTCCCTCAGCTTCTTTACTGAAACGCTTCCACTTATTTTAGAAGGACCACATATTCTCCCAGAAAATTTCTTGACTTTCCTGTTCTTGTCAGTGCCAGATACCAATGCCAGTGATCTTTCTCCTGTCTTTTGTGGTTACAGTATTTTTTCTATAGAAATTGTCTGGAGGCCACAGACTAATTTTACTAAAGCTAGTAGATGGGAATTACATGGCATTGACTCCTGGGCGCTCTCCGTCTGTTTTAGATTATAACTATTGACCTAGAGGTGAAAGGCTCTATATCCCATTACTAATTCTCTGAGTCATATTGCTCTTTATAACAGTGCTTTAAACAGATGATGCAGGATGCTAGTATTCAATAGCATCTGTGCTAATAGCACTTAGTCAAATTTATTGGCAAGGATACCTTCCAGGTTTTGTTTTTTGGAAAAAAAAAAAATAAATCTGTATGTAGTTGCACTCATGAACTCCTTGCAAAATCCTCAAGTCTTTATACATTTGCATTTTTTATTTTCTTTTTGCTAAAGATAAATATCTTAAGGAAAAGTTAAAGACAAGAATATCTGGATTTGCATTAGAATTCTGTCATACTATTATTAACAATAATATACAGGATATAATAAAAGCCTTGAATTCCAAAAATCCTCTGGTATCACATTTTCTCACTTTGAATGCCAGTGTAGTCCTTTTCATTAGATAGGGACTTAGTACACTTTCTCATTACTGCTATCTTAAAAGCTACACATCTTTGCATTTCAGTCCTGTTGTTTAGTGTGTACATCTCAATAGAGAAGTACTGAGATAAAAGGAGTGAGAGTTAGGAAAGGTAAACTTCCTTGCTGTTGAATGCAGGTGGAAATTGGCAGCATCAACACCCATTGTGTATATTGGTTGGATTGTTTTCCCACTTTTTTTTTTTTTTTCAGTTGCACCATTACTTTAAGTAACAGATGTCTCATCCTGCGTGTATTATCGTTTGACCAGTTTTTCAGTCCATCATATGACACAAATGAAGCTACAAGACATCTCAAAAATGATCCTCATTTCTTGTAATTTTATATCAGAAGTGAGTGATGAGATCCACTGAAAACAGTAAAAAGCATCCCAATTTAGTATGGAAGAACCTGAGGTTTTGCTTCAGTATAATTCATCTGTATGGTCTGGGATTAATTAATTAATTAATTAATTTTCCTTATCCTCTCATTTATGCTGGAATACCTCCACCTAAATCAGAAGTGCCGTATCATCAAAAATTAAGTACCTAATAAGTAATTCTGGCCAATATAATCAAAATGCACTGGTATAAATCCCAGATAATCTTTGTAGAGTTACTCTGGTATAAGTGTCTAGGCAAGAGTTTTGCACGGTAAGCACTATAGCTTAGAATGCTCAACACGTGATTCATCTTGAATTGCTTTTGTAAGAAGTAACATCTGAAAAGCAAACTGGCTCCAAACACTCTTAAACTGTTGTTTTCATGTTCTTCAAAGCAGTGTATGTATTTTAGGTATTAAAATGTATAAGTTACCACCATTCCTCAGGCACCTATGAACTAGATATCTCCTGTACTGTCATGTGGCTGCACTGTTATATTTGTTGTTCTTATTTGTGTAGTGGTAAAACTGTCATAGATTGGCAGTGTGACAAAGAAATAGATTTTTGACATTATACTTGATACATTTGGCTGACAATTAATTACTCATTTAAACAAGTAATTCTAAAGCACTGGAGAAAATAGGTGAAGGTACATAAGAACTCTAAGCAAGTTCCTACTGAGTTATGCAATTTAGCATACTTATGCCTAATACTAAGAAACATGACACAGACAATAACTGAAAAATAAATCACACACCGTTTATTATAAAACATACAGGATTAGTCTAAAAATGACACAAGGAAAATGCTATCTAGTTTTCCCAGCACTTCAAGTATGTGAACTTGCAAAAAGTATTTGACTAGTTTCTTTCTTCAATAATGCTATGCATACGGGATTGAAAAGATAATCTGCTTTTTGGTATCTCTTTAGATATTACCACAAAACAGATGTGTATCAGGTGTACAGATGTTGACTGAAGTGGGATAAGGTTTATTTGGTATGTCAACAAGAAAATTACTAAAGTGAGGAAAAGTCAAGACTTGGAGTGGGGATGAGGTGCAGATACTGTATCAGAAATGGCATCACAGAACAGGCAAATAATGACTGAAGAGTGAAATAGAGAAGTGTAGTTAAAAGAAGTAAGATTTCAAAAGAAGCCTAAATGGAAGAAGAATACAGGACAGTGGAACAGCTGATTTAGAGAAGTATTTCTGGTAATACTCAGAAAAAAAATCTCAGATATAGGGAATGTAGTGTTATATGTGTGCTTTTATACTGAACCAGCAAAAAATCCCAAACCCTCTAAGAGCAAAAGGAATCTTTTAGGTAGCTTTTCTTTGAAAATCATCACCAAAGAATATTTGTACCATTCATTGTACATCAAAATGAGAAATAGAAATCTTACTTTTGAGTATGTTTTTTCCTTCTGTCCTTCTAGGCACCTTGAAGCTTGTAAATAGAATTCACAAAATGTTTAGAAAAAAAAGAGTTTGGAAACTCTCTTTTAAGAATGGGATTTCAAATGAGACATCCATTGCCAAATGAGAAATGGCAAAGGCAAAAAAACCCCAACATATCTAAAGCTTTCGTAGGTTTCATTGTCATTAGCAATGTTAACTGGAAAGTGGAGCAGTCTGAAAGGAAGTGGGCAGATTAAATATAGCTAAGTCTGCCACATTCCCATCTGCTTTTATGTATCTAAAACAGAAAAGAGCCACCTGCTAATCAGAAGTGACACATCTTGTTTATGAATGCAATTAGTCTTTTTTAGTTAATCGTCTTAATTAGTTTTGAAATCTTTAAACATACATGAAAACAGCAGAAGATCAAACGATAATAGTTCTACAAATGAAAGTTGTAAAAATATGATGAGTAATCAAACGAATCCAGGACAAAATCATGTAAAATTGCAGCATAAACAAGATTGTCGTACAAAGAAAAATTAAAAAACCCCCAGTCTAAACAAAACCTCATCTAAACAAAACATATGATAAAAATGGAAGAGGGAGGAAAACAGTAAAAATGATTCCCCCTGTGCCTTAGTACTTTCCTCGCCTCCAAAAATCCCATGGTATAAACACAGACTATGGAAAAGGCAAACAAAAGAAGCTCAGTTCACCATATTTAATTGTGTTGCTTAATTGCACAGACCTTCTTCATCTAGGCTTCAGCTAATACTTTTTAGACTACATGTTTTGCTTCTTCAGTTACTTTCACGTAAAAAAACTTACATACCAAACATTGCCATTAGAGACAGTGGTGAGTTTCTAGTGTTCGTTAAGACTTTTGTGCATTATTTTTTTGCTTGGTTGCTTTTCGATACAGCTGTAAAATGCATCTGTGGGATCTGTAGAAAAAAAAAGGTGTTAGTGTTTTGTGAAAGCTTTTGGCTGAGGAACAGAGCACCCTGATGCTTTGCAGGCTGCCTTTGGAAGCACGGCTTTGTGGCAGGTACAGGCCTGGATTTGTCAGCACTGGTTTCAACCTGCTGCTTCTGGCCAGTTGTTAGCTGGAAGCAGTTTTTTGTTGAGCTTTGCTCAATTGGATTCCCAGTCTTTTGGTGTAAAATTCATGCCTTGAATAACTTCAGTGAAGCTTCTGAACAAGACCTAATTCTTTAAGTATCTTAGGTAGTTGTGATGTATCTATATGAGAGTTCATTTCAACTTTTATTTTCACTTTAATTTTGCTGGCAGCATTCACAGAATCACAGAATTGTCACAGTCAGAAGAGACCTCTGAGATCACCGTGTTCATCCTTTCTGCAAATTTGTGCTTCCAGGGTAAAAACTTCAAGGGCCAAGAACTAGATGTCATGTATCTCTTACTTTGGGGCACACTGGAAGTGTGAGGCTGTATTCATGAGCAGTCTGTTGAGTGCAGCTGCACTGGTGGGCAGGGGATAATGCAAGCCCCACAGCCTTGTCTGCACCATCAGCCCATGTGCAGGGAGGTGCTGCAGTACTGAAATCTGGGCTCAGCCACCCAGCACAGGAGATTTACTTGAGCTGCCTGTCAGACACAGGCAGCTGAGTCACAAATGCCCCACAGTGATAACTAGTGTAACTGGGAGGCCTGCAGTGTGTCCCTACCCTCTCTCTAATGTGGAGCTCATCCCCTCGGATGAGCTGCATGGACATCATTGCTGCTGACACTGCAGAAGGCACCCTCTTCAGCCCTAGGAAGACAAGCTGGAAGGCCAGTGTGAAGCTTACTGCTGTAGGGTTTCTTTTTTTCCTGCATCTTATGAAATGTACTGCATCCATTTTCTAAGAAAATAATGCTTCACGTAGCAGAGCAATGCTCTTGTTTTACAGAATGGTTTGCTGCAAGTGTGTCCTACAGTTGAATTCAGGATGTGTCTAGTCATGTGCAGGTCCCCTTTTACAATATGTGTGTGCAATCTAGTTTCCTCACAAAAGAGAGCAGCCAGGTAGTCTGCAAGACCTGTCTGGAGTGTCAGGGAATGATAGAAAGATTGGCTTTTAACATGAAACTGACTTTTGGGATAAAAGTGAAGAAAATTGAGTCTGAATAAAAAATTATTTTCTCTGCTTATTTTCTCACTCATGGGAACATGATTTTTCAGCCATTAAAAGCAACTGGACCATTGCAGTCTTTTTTCTTTTTCTTTTTTTTTCTTGAAGGAGAAATAGGTACAGTCTTACACTGTGAAATTCAGAAGAATTCAAATATGCCCTATTTGCTCTGCATGTGTTGTAATACTGTGTACAGGATACAATTTCTCCACCCTAACATGCTTTCAGCAGTGGGATGCATGAGGTGGCTAGACAGGAAGGCTGTATACATTGTCTACCTTTTCCAAAATAGCCTGGATCACAGCTACTAAGATAGAGAGGTGTCAGATGTGAATCCATGTCATGTCAATCACCCATCCTGCTAAACAGGAGTAAGCCATCAGCTGAATTAAACACTAACTAGGGAATTGCAGGGAAACTTTAGAAAACAGTGTCAGCTTGAAAAGGAGTGGCAAAGCAGCATTTGTGAGCTGATTAACATTTTGTAAGTGCTCAGCATAGCGATTCACCTGCTCTGCTGTTGGTATTGAACCTGAATGTGTAGGTCACAGACTGACAGTTATTTGCAAGTTGTTAATAAGTCAATAAACTGGTGTAAACTATGTGAATTAATTTTTTTTCCCTGCGATGCTAGTAAACAGCAAGAGCAGACTGTTGTGAGAGAATGGCCAATGAAAAGACTGAATTGCAGAGAACATTTTATTCTTTTACAGTATTTCTGATGCTCAGAGATATTAGATCTCCTCCATGGTTTTTTGCCTTAAATAGTATGTGGATTGTACTGACGTTGTTTCTTTGCATTCCATTTAGAAGAAGAAAAAAAAAGTTATAGGGCCTATGTGAGACAACTAATAATTTTTTTTCCTCTTTATGTAATGTTTATTACATAATGGATGAAAGGGAAAAAAACAGAGGTAAATAACCCCACAATTCTTTACTTCAATTACTACAGGGAAAAAAAAAAAA
>VWZY01010387.1:133084-159990 GCA_013399075.1 Chloroceryle aenea
CCCTTGCTTAGAGCTGGGGGATGCAGCCCTATGGGGATGGGCTGGTCCATGGGCTGCTTCCTGATGCATTTGCTGCAGTGCCCCAGAAGAATCCAACAGAAATATTACCTGGGATGACACTATGTGGTGACCCTGGGTCCCCCCTGTCAGAGCTCACAGTAGCTGGTATCACATGAAAGCACAAGCAGTGCTTTAATGGGAAGGGGAGCATTATGTCCTTTACTGGCAATACCTCTCATATAAATGTAATGTGCTACTCTAATGTGGTTTAGACAAGTTGGTGATTCTTTTTTTTTTTTCTCTTTTCTTTTTCTTTTTTACAATGAAGTTCAGGTGGCAGTGCAGGATCTTGGCTAATTCTGTGCTGGCTTTCTTTGCACTTCAGTTGAATCCACATGGGATGGTGATATTCAGCTCTGCATTACTGCTATTTCCCACTTTAATGACCCTGGTAAATCTTTAATGATTGCCGTCACTGTCAGAAGGGCAAAAAGGGCCCTTATCTATCTTGATGCAACCTAAGAATATATGCTCAGAGATGTCAATTAAAATAGTGGCATTGGCAGTAGGTAGGTCACTTGTATTTTTATGAGTACCTACCTCTTATTGCAAAAGCAGCATAAAAATTCCACTCAGAATCATTATATTCACAAAAAAAAAAAAAAAAAAAAGGTGTAGATGTTTTAAGTTTTGTTTTGATTAAGCAGGGCAGCACATTCCAGACAAAATGAACTGGGACAGGCACTTCACAGAAATGGGCCTTATCATCTCAGTAAGCTCGAATACCTAAGATATAAATTGTTATTTTAAATTGGATATTTTGAAGTGTGAAATTTTCATCCTGTAATATCTGCTTGAAAGTCTGTGTTAGGGAAATTCATTTAATGTTAGAACCAAGATTTTTCCCACCATTTAAACATTGTTTCATCATGAGTGATTTCTCTATCACAGTATAGCCTTTAAGACATAATTCTCTTGAATTATGTGGTATGTTAGCAGCCCTGTGAGATAGGAACTGGATACACAGATCTCCTGTTTTCATTAATAGCAGTTGCCTGCCTAATTTACTGAGCAGCACAGAGAAAATGTGGCCCCGTGGGTCAATATCAATGGATTCAATGAGGTCTTCACCCTCTAAAAATGTCATTAGTGGGAGTAATAGCTGGCTGTGGGCATTAGCACTTACCATAGCTGTAGCAAGCTGGATCTCTGGAGAGCAGAAGTCTGATGCAGAGGTGCTCAAGCTTATTTAGAGAAACTCCCATCCACTGTTCACTGCTGACCAGCCATTTGGGCTCTCAAGAAGTCTGTAAAATTTTGGGAGAGTTAGGCTTTCATCCCAATATTAGGATTACCTTGATGAATTGTGGGCTTTTTTTGACAAGGTGAGAGTGGTGTCTACTGCTCTTCATCTGCCTCTCACTTGTCCTGTATTGCCAGCTGATCTGAAAGTAAGGACAGAGTTTGACCCATTGTCACCTACCTCCACTCCTCAGAATTAAATTTTCATGCTAAGCCAACCTAGGTTTTAAGAGGATTTCACTGCGCACTAGGAGGTGCTGCCATATAGGATTTCATGCCTGGTTCAGTTGCATGGCTGAGGACTCTTTTGGTAGGTTTATCTATGGGCTTTCATCAAAGACAGATAAAAGATTTGTATGGTTACCTCTAAAGCAGTGACCTTGTGGTTTTTCTGCATGGTGGTGATGAAGTGTGGGATCAGCTTAAACTGTTTCTTAAGTTTTTTCCCTATCATGATGTATTCAATTGCACATTAAAATCTAAAGTTTTCTAGAATATACTTTCTGTAGGAATTTAAAGATGCTGTGGCTCTAAACTTGATCAATAAAAGGTGATTTTACAGAAGAAACTACCTTCTTGTGCTGCACTTCAAAGTAGAGAAAACTCATGAACATTTCTGCTGTATGTGGAGTTAGTATTTTAATGCATACAACATCCTGAGCATGAGAGTAGATAAGGATGGATAACCTAGGAAAACACTGTGTAATCTTAATCTTATTAAAAAATAATAATAAAAGTATTCAAGCATTAATATTGAATACTTTAGGTCATTATTTTATCCATAAGGCATATATTCATAGAATATTTTAATTACACTTCACCTAACTTTGTAGTCTCTTTCGATTTTGTTGTGGTTTGTTTTTTTTTTCTGTAGTCATTTGCTGCTTCAAAGTCATTTGATCTGTGTTTTCCTTTAGACCTCTGCCTCTTTGTATAGATCACTAGAAAGGAGTTCAATTACAATTTTGTGTCTGATGTGGATATTTCTCTAGTGAATGTTGTACAAAGACATGTCCTTCCTCATGCTCCATTTCAAACAGGGCTTCAAATGCTAACTAAAAAAAACAACCAAAAAACACTGGTCTGAGCAATTCAAGACAGGTTTCATTTTAGCTTTTATGAGTATGTGCTTGATACAACATCAACAGCAAATGTTTCACAATCTTCTTCCGGCCTATGTGATTTGAGTTGTACCAGGTCTGTTAATATTCTACTTGTTGATTGTATGTACAGCCCCTTAAAAAAAAAAAAAAGTCTCTTCAAGAATGTGTGCTACCACTGGATTCAGTTGTAATTTTAGGATGCAAAATTCCTAAATTTTTTCTTAGATGTGAGATTTCCTGTCAGCATTTTGTGTTTTCCTCCTGCAAATAAACATATCACAAAACCATACAGAGATCATGAGAGTATTCCTGTAGGAATACATTTTTCACACACGTTTTAATATAAAGTATGCAATAGTCCCTTACTTAAAATTTTCACTAAAAATATTGTAACCCACTTTGTCAGATATGAATTATAGAAAGACTGTTCATCCTACACTTACAGCACTTACTTTGATTGCTGAGTGAGTTCTGTGAGAATTTATGAGTAACTATTAATTAGCTGGGTTATACATTTTATTAGATATCATTTTCCAACAAAATAATTCTTGAAATTTGAAAGATTAAAATTAACCTACTTGAGTTTATTCCAAAGTCAAGGCTACAGATTTTCGGTCTTTCTCTGTAGGCATAATTTTATCTAAGGATATGACTTTATTTTTTTGGTATTCTCTTCCATTTTATGTTCTAATATTTTCTTCACATTGTTTGTCTTCAAACATGTCTGATATAAGCATCCAATTGATATAGAGCTGCTGCTTTAAGAAGTGCACAGTTGATCTTTCCCGAGTTAATTTGTATATAAAGGCTAGATAAGAATATTTTTTTCTTAAAGAAGGCTTGGAATTCAAGATGCTAAACATACAAATCCCCTAAGGTATTTAAATGTCACTTAACTTGATGTTAGGCAGTGATTCAGAGACAGTCTTTGTGTTCAAAGTTAGGTCTTGACTGCTCTGCATGATCCAGGGCCATTCTGCATAGTCTTCTGACCTAAAAGGAACAACCTTGCTGCTAACCTGCTTTTGTGTGACTTACAGCTCTATAAGCCGTGTGGAAAACAAACCAAAATATTGGCTTTTTCTGAACTTCAAATGGTGAGTGGTGATGAAAGCTAAACTATGCTTGCACTTCACGGGAACAGGAATTGCCACACTTCACAGAAAATGTCACCTTTTTTCAAAATTTCAAATCCAAATCTGACTGAAAACCTGATTATGGTTGGTGGGTGTGGGGGAGAGGATGCTTTAATGTATCATAGATTAAAGAGAAACCAAATGGCATTTGAAAGCTGAAGGCTAAAGCATGGACTTCAACATGCCTGGACTTCAAAATCCCTCAGAACCAGGGGCCTCTGTAAGCCTCAGGAAGGGACCTGGATGCTCCATCCTCTATCAGTCAGCCACCTCCCCACATACCATCTCATGTCCCTGCTTCCACTGCAAGTTATATTTGCTTATGGGTCTTAGTTGTGTAATTGAGGCACCTAAGCATTTCTATAGACTTTTGGGTTTATATAATTGAATTTTGAACTTGCTATCAAGCTGTGATTCTCTATTTGTAGCTTTTGTGTTACAGTAAAGGTGCACCTGAACAGTAATAGCAGCTGTATAAAAGAAATTAAAGAGAAATGAGCTTCTGTCAGGGATGTTTTCAAATTTTCCTTAAGGCATACTTTATTAGAAAGGCCAAAGAAGTTGAGACAACTGACAGACCTGTGTGTGCATGCTAGCAAATGGTGCCTGCCTAATTTATGATTTCTCCGTTGGCAGCCATCAAAAGTTCTTAATTTCAGAAGCTTCTTGAAGATATGCAAGTCTTGTAATGCACAGGAAAGCATTTGTACACAAGCTTCTCACACTTTTTTTTTTTTTACTTTTAGAAAACAAAACATACGGGATTTTAAGTATGTATTTCACATTTTTCATCTGGATCCCTGTACGTACTATTTATGCTGTAGAACCTGAGGATAAGAAATTAATATGAACATTTCACCATCATTTGTTCATGTCTTTCTAAAACATTTTTTGAGTTGAAAGTGTGAAAGACATCAGATTATTGCTACTTGATGTTGTAATTTAGAGACACTTTAACTCAAAACTGCTGTGAGAACAAGCAATTTGCCTTTGCTTCCTCACCTGTTCCAACAAAACTACTTACGATGTTGAGTAGTGTTTTTTGTTCAGTTTTGCTAGATCTGAGCTTTTTGTAGACAGACAATAGAGGCATTTCTAACCAAAGTCTGTTGATAGTATAGAATTTTTTTCTTTGAATTACAGTTTACCATGCACTTCTCCCAGGGTAGCTCTACACTGCAATTTGCTGTGTGGAGATTATGAGCCTGGTGTATGGCTGAACACTTTCTGCAGATTAGTGTGTTTGGCAAGGCAATAGTAAAAATTCCCCTAGTCTTTGGGTATTTATTGGAAGTGTCTATAGTGAAGGTTAATTTTTATGTGTGCTTCCCAGAAATAAATGGGAAAACTGTTTATACAAACAGATTTAAAAACTTTTCAAGCTGACAGCTAAAAAAAAAAAAAAGAAATGGGCTTGAGATCTACTAGAGGTGTAAGTTGTAGAGGTCTGTTTTTTTTATACATCAGCTGTAAGTGACCTTCCCCAGGGCATGTTCTGCTTCCAGAAGTGACCTACATATTTTTACCTACTAACTCTTAGCCTTGCTCTAGCACATGACTAGTAGACCAGCGAAACCCTTGATCTCCTCCAATGTTTCTCTGTTTCCTTTGGGAAGTGCTGGAGGCCGTAAACTAGTAGAGGGCAGTGAAGTGTGATTTGTGCATGGAGTGATCCTCTTCCCATTGCCCTGGACTAATACTAAGTCTAAATACTTCTGTTTGTGGGAGACTGTAGTGATCCGGTAGATCCCTTCTAGCCTTGTGTACTGATCTTAGTATGATGAACATGTGCTAGAGCTGCCATTGCTAAAATTGAAGGTGCATTGATTCACTTTGTAATCCTAGTAATTTTCCCTCACAGATTATTATCTGATGTATGATTATATGATTTTTTAATTTTTTTTTTCCTCCTTATGGTCTTGCTGTGCCTGGGATTGGAGGTTTCCTAATTGTTTGTTCCTCATAAATATGTAAGAATCCTTTTCTATCCTTATCATCACCTCACCAGCATCCCATAACAAATAAGCATAGACCTCATGAATGCATTTTACATTAAAGTGGTAGTAATCTTATTTAGGTTCTCCTGGACCATCATGTTTTACAAAGAAGGTCCATGCACAGCATTCCTGAGTTTGTAATGTCATTACAAAATGAATTCAGATATTTTCATCTTCAGCACTAGACGTTGAGAAAATGTGAATGATTATGCTTAGGACAGTGAATGTGAAGGAACATAATGAATGGTGTTGAGTTCTTTACGTACAAACTGCTGTCTATGTCTAGCTGCATTTTATTACTCAGGAGTGCTCTTGATTCCTAGCTTTCTGTGGCTGAGGAAATGATGACAGACAAACATCTATTCTGTGTCCATCAACTTGGTGGTGGTTTGTTGGTTGGTTGGTTGTTGTTTTGTGTGGGTTTTTTTAGGTTTTTTGTGTGTGTGTGTGGTTTATTTTGTTGTTCTTGTGTTTTGTTTTTTTTTAAATCCCCTTCTCTCTGCCATAAGAATTAACTATCAAAATCTCCTCACTTTATTTCTGTGTCTATAGGAAAGATGAGCTCTCCTGATGGTAGGCATATAAATATATTAAAATTGTTTATGCTGATGCAACATGTTCCAGTTTGAGATAGAAAGTAAACCGCATTTGTCTAAGGTCTTTACATTAATCCAAGACCATGGTCAGATTTCCCCTTGCAGATCCCAGTTCCTAGACTGTTCTTATTCCCTGTACAACATGACAGTGAATGTTAACAGGGATGGGGCTTATACCACCTCCTTTGGCAACATGTTCCCGTGTTTCATCACCCTCATTGTGAAAAATATCTTCCCTATATCTAGTCTGAATCTACCCTTTTTTAGTTTAAAACCATTATACCTGGCTGTGGCTACCTTCCTTATAAATCCCCTTTAGGTACAAAAAGGCTGCATAAAGTCTCCCCGGAGCCTTCTCTTCTCCATGTTAAACAACCCCTACTGACTCGGCCTGCTCTCATAGGAGAGGTACTCTAGACCTCTGATCATTTCTGAGGCCCTCCTCCGGGCCTGCTCCAACAGGCCCATGTGCTGAGAGCCCCAGAGCTGGACAGAGTACTCAGGTGAGGTCTCACTATAGCAGAGTAGAGGAAGAGAATCACCTCCATTGACCTGCTGGCCACACTTCTTTTGATGCAACCCAGGATATGGTTGGCTTAAGTGCTTTTTTACTTGCTTGCTGATTGTTATTACACTGGTAGATTGGCACCTTGATCTTTTTCATAGCACATCCATTTATCATTTTCACCATGAACAAGCAGTATTTGATAGGATAGAATTTCCTTTCTGTGTAATATCAAAACTATTAAATAGATGACCTCTGCTTATTTAAAAAGTAAAATTTTCAGTGCTCTCTTCTGTTTTAGCATTACCCATGTGGTGTAGCTCTGGAAGAATGAATTGATATGGACTATTTAACAACCCAAATCTAAAATGAAATTTGCATTGGAGACTCTATCAGTGCTGGAGTTATGTGAGATAAGAAGAATTCACCTTGCTATCCGGATCATAGGCAATGATTGCAGAGTTTGCTGGTACGAGAATCTAAAAGTCAAATTTTGGAATTTTATTGTTTAAGGATATGTGACACCAATAAGAAACAATGAATTATGTGCTCACAGAGTAAATTAGAGATAGTAATAAAATTTTGACCTTAAAATCTATGTGTTTGAACAGACTTTAGTAGGAGCAAACCTGGTCTCTGAATTTTTTATAGCTCTTTTACTTAACTGTTTGTGTGAGATGCTTGTATGTGACATAGCAATTTCAGATGAAAGTATTTAATGACACAAGTCATATAATTTGAATTGTCGATAATGATGGTTATGCCCACTTACACCAGAGGTGTATTTGGCTCAGTGTCTTTGTAATCATTGTGTAGACAAGTCTGAAGAATGAAATTATCCTAATATTTTTCTTTAAATGTTTGCTTTATTAGGTTCTAGACTAGGAAGTATGTGAAGTCCCCCTAGATATTCTTAATGGCTGTTTTTGTACTTGCTAGAGTAAAATTATTGTTGTTATTATTAAAATGAGAAATCCTTTTCAGCATCTCACCTTTAAGACAACTTGGGGAAATTTTCCTTTTGATCTTCACTCTCTTTTCTTTACCCTTATGTAAACTTGGATTTACACTCCATCTCGTACTGGCAATCTGCCATGTCCTTCTTTGTTCTCCTTTACTTCTCTCTGTTTCTCTCTGCTATCTTCTGGTGCCTTTTTCAGTAAAGCTCTTGCTTACATGAGGGCTAAATTTGGTCCACTGACTGATCCAAGTATTCTGTTTGTTTCTGCACATTCTTTGTGTCTGGAATTACTTTTGCTTTAACATTGCAATTGCCATTATAACTTGTTGGAAAATTAATTTTTTTCATGAAAGGTATTTCACAAAAAGCAGATTTCTTGAAAATGTTTCCACTGAACATTGTAAAACTCTTTTCTCTCTGAGAGTACAAACAAATGTTTGGAGTTTTTTAGTAGTTTTTTAGACTTGATATAAAAAAAGTGTAATTACATTTGTTGTGGACTTTTAATTGTAGAATTCATAAAAGCATAAGAAAATATTTTATATACTAAAGTATATTATTTGTATCTGTATTTAAATCGTGCTGAAAGATGTTACTGAAGTATAGGTCAGTATTATATAGTATCACAGTGGGTAAGAGTAGTATGTCTTGCCTATCACAGACTCATTTTGGTTTTTTGTTTTCCTAAGGAATTTTTGATTTCCTAAAGAATCACATCATGAAAATAGCCCTGATGAAAACCCATGTAGATTAACTTTATTTTTCAAGTTTTGACAAGCAATTTTTTCTAAATACTTAATAGAGTTGTGCTTTAATACTGCTTAAAATATTTCTACAGCACAGTGGTCTGCTAATGGCAAAGTAGATAGCAAATTAAATTGCAAATACAGGAGTTCTCCATGATTGTAGTCACTTCATGTTACAGTTTCTATTGATAAAGATTTGCTAACTATAAACAACGTTTTATTAAAAAAAAAGGCAATTAATTGGGATGGATATAACATTTATATATATAGTGCTTTGAATCTGTTGATAAAGTCCTACTCCAGTATTTCACCTTTTCACAGTGAGAAGTGGACTGACAAACCTTACATTGTGTACTCCAAATCAAGGGTAATTTTTGAAAACATTGGTTTTAAAAACTGACTGTGAAGTCTGAAATGAAAATGGGTTTTGGTAGCCTTGATCCATGAAGTGGTGTAGCTGAAATCATGGGAATTACCTGGTGGTCTGTCAGAGGAAGGATCCTCTCTGATAAGGAATATGGTGTCAAACCAGGCTGGTGGTACTGAAGCAGAGTCAGGTGGAGAGGATTTCATAGTTCGTGTCCACACCACACATAGGCATGTTGCTCCAACACACATGTAAAAAATAAGAATACTGCTGTTCCCGAATAATTTCAATGCTTTCACTCTCTGAAGAATATAATACAGCATATTTCTTCAGCTAGAGAAAAGAAAACATTCTTATGGACTGTGTTTGCTGAGTGATCTGGTTGTAAGCGCATCATGGCAAACAGTCTATGTCTTCTGGTGGGAGGGTTGGACTAGATGATCTTTCTAGGTCCCTTCCAACTCCTAACATTCTATGATTCTAAGCCGGAAAACATTTCACCTTAGCATTATCTAAGCCTGGGGGACCAAAACACTGATCTTGATCATGAACTCAACCCTGATGCATAAGTACAGTGAAAAAACAAACCCAAACCAGCTACCCTGTACACCCTTTCTGTCGCTGACTCAAGCACATAAACCGATTCAAGCACATTTATGTACATGTTTTGCACTGCTACAGCCAAGATGACAATACTGCCTTACTGGTGCTATTACTGAAGCTAGTGTTTCTTGTTCACCTGTTTATTTTCCATAAAATTTAATACACCAAGGAGTCATCATAATGCAAAATCTGACACTGCTAGCCTTCAGATGACGTTTTGTATCTTTCTAGCCTTTTTTATGTTCAAAAAGCTGTGCAAATATCCAGTGCCTCTTACAGAAACACTGTGAGAAAACAATAGGGAGGAATTTCTGACATGTTTCACAGATGGGAAAATAAGGCAGTGCAAGAAAGGACTTGCTGAAGATCATCTGCTCAGCCTGTGACAGAAATTGGATCAGAACTCATGCCTTGGCTCTTAATTTCCATTTGGGTCTTTGGTTATGTTTTTGGTTTTTTGTTTTTCTCCTTCAGAATTAGTGTGGGTTTGGATAACATAGGTTGAAGTGACTGCATTATCTTCAAAAAACTGGGGAACCTGCTAGTCACCATTCATTACTGATGTATACTGAAGCATCCCCCTTTTTATACTTTCCCAGAACCTTAATACTATGTGTTTCATGGTTATACTACAGTAGAGCTTTCCTACCAAACAGGTGAGAAACCTATAGTACTGGACTCTGCCCAGCATTTCAGTAAGTGGTCAATGCCCTAAAAAAATGCAGTTTCAGTTGTAGTGGGAGTTCCGAGAAGATCCCATGATAATTCCCAACATTGTGGTCTGGAGCTGGAGAGCAACCAGCTGTGTCCTCTCCTCAACTTTTCTTCTGATGACCTGTGTGATCTCAGGGAAATAATTTACTGCTTTTCTGTCTCATTTCTCCATGTGTAAGAAAGGACAATAATGATTCTCTTCTGAGGGCCTTAGATGCTCTCATCCTTGGTGAGGGTGTTAGATTCTGTGATTAGGAGATGAATAGCTTGACAAATGGATTTAGAGTCCTTCAAGAAAAATAAGACAGGAAAAGAGGGGCATACTGCAAAAGAACTAATGCCAGCCTCTATCTGGGTCTGCTATTTCTTCCTCACATTTATGTCATTCTGAAGACAACTGTAGAGACTTTATCTCCCTA
The DNA here is from genome assembly GCA_013399075.1 of Chloroceryle aenea. Lineage (NCBI taxonomy): Eukaryota > Metazoa > Chordata > Aves > Coraciiformes > Cerylidae > Chloroceryle > Chloroceryle aenea. The sequence goes on from VWZY01010387.1 coordinate 143,534, forward strand.
ACCTGGATGTTCTAGGCCTCTAATTGCATGCTACTGATAAATGACCCTTTAATGATGCAGTTTTGAACTAAATACTGACATTAAAAAGAAAAATGTAATTCAGACTGAAGAAGTCTGCTTCTGTAGTTCAACAACAGGAGGAAGATCTGCCAAATTATTAAAAAATAATTAGAACAGATGGCAAAAGATGGCACCTCAAACCTTCCAGAAAGAAACACCTAACATCCTGATTACTTCTCATAGAATAAATGTTGACTGAGATAAATGCATTAAGGCTCTTTTTATAAATGCATTGACAGTTTTTGTTTCCCACGGACAGAATTATGATTTAATTGCATTAGTGGAAACATTGTAATGTAACTTTAAGACAAATTTCACACATAAAATAATACAGATGATAGCACCTGTATTCTTTATTTTGCAATTGCTTGCATGACCACCAAGAAAGAAATAACTTGTCGTGAGTGAATTTGTGCTTACTGTGTGTTTTTCTTTTTCACTCAGATAATTTTTAATTCTGTCAGCCCAAACCCTCATGGAAATTTCTGTCCAAGTCGACTTGTAATGAGAAGACATTTGAAGAGGTGAATCTCACCCTGCCATCTGAAGTAGCTCTTTGGTCCCTTTCAGCTCATCAGATCTTTCCAGCCTCCTGCTGTGAGGTAAAAGTCCATCAGCACCTGTGAAGAGGCTCTCCATCACCGCACAGCCAGAAATGACCTCTTTAATCATGACTTGGAGGACATTCTGTTCTAGGAGGGCCAAGAGTTTAAAGCTATAAAATAGTAGGGTGAAAGGAAGAAAAAGATTTTTTTTTTCCTGTCATTTTAATGGCTTTAAAGCTCATTTCAGCAAAATTTTCAGGCTTAAAGGTTGAGATAGTGGTAGGAATTCCCAAGGTAAGCGGTAAGTGAAAATGAGAGAGAGGAAGATGAGGTTTTTACTTTATTGCTAACTTTTAGGAACTGCAATTCTGAGGAAAGTAGCAAACGCAAGATCTGCCACAAAAAATGTTGGTAGTGTCAGCAAAAGACAGATTCCATTGGTTCCAGTACACTTTCAATCAGGTAGTGTAGAAGAAACCTCATTTTATTTGTAGGATAGATGTAAGTGAAAAGATAAATTCTACTTACTACTGAATCCTGTTTGTAGGGATGAGGAAATCAGGCCATCACCAGCATTTAAAACCTAGGATCAGATTTTTGTTACTAAGTCCCAGAACATGCTTTCAAGGTAAAGAAGGAAAAAAAGAGTTAGAAACTGTCTGTTCAAAAATAAACTGGGAAGCTCCTGTATTTTCAAGAGCTGAGCTGTAGGAAACTATGGAGCCAAGAAATACTTTATGACCTCTTTCTCATTCTGGGAACACTGAAAGTAGAGATTATAGGGTTTGTGGGTGTTTTTTGGTGTTTTGTTTTGTTTTTAAGTAAGGAGTCTCAGGATCATTAAAGGTTGTTGGTAAATTGAATATGTAGACTGAATAAACACCTAAATTTGTCTTTCTTGCTGCAAGTATATAACATGCCCGAATGAACCAGAGGGCCCAGACTTTTAGGGACAAAAGAGGATGATGTGAACAAGTCAGTGAAGAAGCTGTGGAGGGGAAGGTAGAAGACAAAAATTTTAAGCAATCTCTAGTTCTTCTCATATTCTGGTGGTCCTTTGGGTGGTTAGTAAGGTGGAGTGCTGCTATCTGTCCTGCTCTAGAGCTACTCTCCTCTGGAGAAAGTACACTTGAAAATGCCAAGTTGTCAAATTAAATGTTGTTGCAGGAATGTGTTACTTTGAAGTGATATTTTCAGGAAGAAAATTTAGGTCTTGCAAGGAACGTGCAGTGAAATGGGAACAAAGGAGAGTTAAATTTGTCATGGGGGAGAGCAGTTTCAAGGTACTTTTTTGAATCTCCTGCAACAAACTAGTAACTGCACAGTATATAAGGTACTATATACAAAGGGAAATGGAACAGCAAAGCTGACTGTCAGGGCAGTGGAAACATTTCTGAAGTACGTCAGAGGCCCTTGTGTTCTTAGTTTCTTTTGAATCAAGCACAGCTGGAAACATAACCTAGTTCTTCTGCATTGCAGGTGAGTGCTCTATCACTACAAACTCAAAACCTGCTGTATTGGTGTGAAATGACCTCTCAGCAAAATGTCACAACTTTAAAATATTTTCTTAAAATGGCATCCTTCTTTTCTGATATTCTGCAAGACATGGAGACAGAACCAAATTGCTTCATGCTAGTTATTTCACCTGTTGACAAACTGTCAAGACAGCAAAGGCACAGAAGGCAGCTCTGGGTGTTCACAAATAGAGTGTGCTTCTGCACACCTGGAAGGTGGCACGGGGCCTTTCAGAGTCACCTGCTCCCCTGGTAGGTCGCCATTATCTGGTCTGAGGTTGGAGCGCTGATGTAAAGGTGGAGGCCTGAGCTCAAGCTGAGATACACCAAGCACCTCAGGTAATGAACTGTTCTCAGAAGAAAATGTTGAAATGAAGAGTATGTAGTAACATGTGAGCCTAATTTCTTGTCTTTTTTCAGGGTATTAATGTGCTTTCACAGCTCAGAGATCACTGTGTCTTGGGGATGAGGAATATTTGGGGTGTTCCGGTTCAAGCTCATTGCTTTTTCTGGGATACTCGTGTTATATTTACTTCTTCAGTTGGTAAAGACTACTTGGCTAGAACTGAGCAAGGTCCAAGGTTAGGTGTAGCAACTGGGCTGGGAGATAACTGATGTTACAGAAAAGGTCAGAAGAGCTAGAGGACACAGTATGGATGAAGTTTGCATTCATTTTAGGAGCTGTTTGACTTTTATGTGTTCAAGCAAAGTGCCACCATACTATCCTTAGGGCTACTGGAAAATGCTCTAATATTAGGCTGGTGTGTGTTATGGCATTAGGACAGTTACAAACTGATGTTATTTCTGTGGAAGTAGCTGTGGTGAAAAGGGGTCCAGGTGGCATTATTGGAAAGAGTCATGGAACCTTGTCCCACAGGACTATTATTAGACAGTGTGATGAACTATGGACAGAGTTAAACTCATGGGTCAAGAGCTGAGCAGTTTCCAGGATGAGACAAACTGCTTGTCTCTCTTAGTGAAGGGGATGAACAGGGGCTGCAGGTCAGTAAAAACTTTAGAGCTGGTTGTTTGAGGGCCTCAGAAACACAGAGGGAGAAATTGAAAACCCTCATAGTTGGATCAAGATGACTCTGCTTGCATTTCATTCCTGTATTATTTTACTTCAGAATCAATTTATTCACCTGAAGTTATGTTGTATTGAGTAGGAGAGTTGATACCACTGACTGCACTTCTGCTTTTCAGTGTAATACTTTGAGCTCAGCTCCAGCAGTAAGTTTCAGGCCCTGGAGTGCACATGAAACAGTGTGCTGTATATGCAAGGTATGCTGTTAGGTTGTGGTTTTATTTTTTTATGGTGTTTAATTTTTGTATGACCATAATTGGAAACTGCCTAATTTTTATTTTTTTTTCCTGAATGTAGACTGAGGCAAGAGAGTTGTGACATCATCTTTATATTTCACCAGGCTACTGTAATGAAATTTCCTTTAACATCTTAAAAGAGCAGCAAAATGGAATTTTACTTCCATATTCCAAGAAAATAAGTACAGGTTGCAAACAGGACAGGATTTTGTGCTGTTAAGTGGATTATACTCCTGTCAGGGTACTCCAGATTTTACAGACACAAATCTGAATTTAACATATGGCCTCAGCCCTAGGCCAGGGTCCTATTTGAATTATTCCAGGCTTGCACATAGAAAGCTGTGCTCCAAACATGAATCCAATTACCAGCTGCAGTCAGCCAACTGAACGGCTACAGAAGAAATACTCTAATAGATGGGGGGAGGAGTGGGAAGAGGACTATGATTTGTGTGGTAATCAAGAAGAGAAGGTCAATTGTAATAGAACAGGCTGGTTTAGAAGACAAAGCTAATGCAGGATGCCTTCCACTCTGTGGAGGGGTGCTATCAATAGATCTACAGCTTTCATTATAAAAAATGTCACTAACTGACAAGATGAATATAGGCAGGGAAAGAAGGGCTTTTGATGGATCAGGTGATTAAAACCTAGACTGCAGATGAGCAATTAACAAATGCCAAACTGATGACCTGTACAGGAGCTTAAGTATATGAAGGAAGGAACAGAAAAGGTGAAGCAGTGCTCACACACACATACAGCTGGTTTTGATGGATGACACTGAATAGACTTTTAAGTGTGTTTTCTGCTACTGTCGGCTGCTGAATAGAAACACCAAAAATGCTTATTGTCCCCCAAAAGCACATGGTTTTGTTAAGAGTTTTATTGCAATATAACCAGTTAGCATTCTGCTTTTCTAGAGGCGGTGGGACTAGAAATGAATAACGATTGATCACTCCTTGTATGATGACTGTGCAATAGCTGTTCAGAGCCTGCTTTGAAGTGTCTGCTGTGTCAGTGCACGAATGCACCCTTTATACATTTCAGCTGCTCATTTACTGACAGCAGCCTGGGCAGCTGACACTCGCATTCCTAGAAAATTGGTTACTTTTTCCCCCTTTCCTCATCTCCTAAGATGAGGACTTTTGAAAAACCGTTCTGCTCGGATTGAGCAATAGCAGTTAAACATATAGTGCATTCCTCTAGCCTACAGATCGGCCTATAAATCACAACAGAAACATTTTGGATAGCTACATGTGTTTTATTGCTGTTTACATAATGTTATATGTGATCCTTGAGATATGGCAAATGAGCTAAGACTTTCATCAGTTTTAAAGTACTGGCATTTATGAATTACAAGAATCGATTGTCACAAATGTAGAGAAGTGCATATCCAATTTATGGTTGAAAGAAATGCTGTGGATTTCTTCAACTATTTCTGGGGTTTTAATTATGTCTTTCATAATATGAAGTACTGAACTGCAACTTTGAAGGAGAATATAGTAAAACCTACAGGCTTTGTTGGAAACATCTGCATTTTCATTTCAAAAGAACCAGTTTTCAATAAAATTGGGGCATCAGAAATTGAAATGAAACGTCAAAAACTATTTATTGTATAAAAGCATATGGTGTTAATGTATCCATCAGTGCTGATAAATCCATCATGGCTTAATCCGTTGTGCTCAGTGTGGTAACAGGACAAGAAACAGCCATCTGTTTACCGTATTTGATTGCTGTTTCTTTGCACAAATACAGTCCTGCTTCCAGCACTTAAGAGTGATTAGCTGTATCTTATGGAGCTTGCTGTGGTGTACCCACTGAGTAATTACTGGAGAAAGCAATCGCAAGAGCATCTGAACATGGGGGCAAATTGTTAGCAACTACATTTGTGACAAGTTTAAGGTCTAACAAATCTCCTCATACGTGTGCCATAAGGGAAAGAAAAAAGGGCAGAGCACAGGCTGTAAAGGACAAGGATGTCTATTACAGATATTTTCCAAAAGCTTGAAAAGCCTGATTTCCTATCCCTCCAAGCCCCCAAGGCAAAACAGTCCTTGATTAAAAAAAGGGGAAAATTTTTAATTGCTCTTTCTCTGACATTCCTAGCTCAGTAATTTATTTTCTCCAGTAGCTGCACAGAATCAAGGATGGGGGCTTTATGCTGCACCTTCCCCTGTCAGGTGGCCATGGGGCTGAGGCAGTGATGGGGGCCAAGGTGCTGGCATAACAAAAGCTTCTATTCCACTGCTTTAATATGTTATTTTATTTAGTATATTAAAAGGGGCTAGTTCTCCAAAATGTTTATTGAAATTACTAGTTTGGAGAGACCTACTCCCAAAACTGAACCTCCCTGCATCCCTACTCTGCCCTGGGGTTTTATTCTGTCAGATGTCTGCCATTGTATTTTATTCAGCCAAGTGTTTATTTACAGAGGGGCAGATTAAGTGTAGGACGAAAGAAAACTATTTTAGCAGAACAGACTAAGATATTCAGAAAAGTCCAGTGTGCCTCTTCTAACACCAATTTTATCCTATTTTAAGTTCTTAAGTGGGATTAGAAGTTTTTCTTAGAACTACTTAGAGTATTTTGAGCATTCTTCTTTTTGTTCATCTGTAACTATAACTCTTCTCCTTTTGCAGCATTATATTACCTTCTCTCCCTCTGACCAAAGACTGCAAATCTCCTCCTTTCCCCCCTCTTCTCACTCTATGGAAAATTAAAATGAAACTTCATCTCACCTATCATTTAGCTTTCCTCCGAAAGACTTAATTATACTTGGGAGTTGTATTGACTTGACACAAAACTTAATTTCTCTTAAATGCATGATGTAGCTTTTTCAGGTGCTTTGGGATACCTGAGAAATTCTAGGTGTCAAACAACTAATATAGATGTATTTTGCCTACTCTGATAACTGTCAGCTCTACCTCAAGGTTGTAATCTCAGTGGTCACTTGCACAGAGACTTCTCTTCCTGAAGCAGTAGTCGCATACATCAGTCCAATGTCTGAGCTCTTGGAGCCAGATCCAATTTTAAGAGGACTACCCTGATAGTTTTTTGAGAAAGAAGACCAGTCATTGTGCAATTATGCCCATTCAAAGTGCCTCTGGAAGTGGTGATAAAGATTTTCCCTGAAGACTTTTTATGTAGATGTTGACTAAGATATTTTTTTTTTAACTGGTGAAAACGAAAATATTTTCCTTTGTAAATTCTAGAGCATACCTTGTATAAGGATCCTTCTTAACAACAGAAAGTGCTGCCCAGTTTAGTCAACCATATATTGAGCCCCAAGCAACACTAATCCATGCTGCTCCAGAGGCTTTGCCCTGACCAGGGCAAGGACCAAGGGATTTGGTTTTGGAGCAGCAGGTTACAGAATGGCAGAAGGGTAGCAAACAGACAGGGAAAAAAGAAAATAAGGTGGTGTTGCAGTGAGTTTTGACCTGAGCAAATAGATGGAGCTTTGCATAACAGAAGAAACACTTGTGATTTCCAGTTCAAAGGAATTTCCTCTGGTTGTTTGTGATGCCAGTCTTCAGACCATTTAGGTACTGCAAACTTGGTATGGTCTTCACTGATTCGCAGGAATTCATCTTGAACTCCTCCCAATGGCTCTGCTGGCTCCCAGCCCACTTGCAGAGATTTTTGCTCTTGTCATCCCCTCCACCATAACACTGCTTCTCTGCAGTCTGTGCTCAGCTGCTCCTCAAGGAAAGGCACAATCTGCCTTTTCCCTCTTGAAGGGTGGAATGTAACGTGAGCACATGACAAATACATTGGATGGCAGAGATTTCATAAATAAGCTTACTTGATTATGTCCCTAGTTCCTCTTCCTCAAGAAAAGGAGCCTGTCCAGGTTCAAAAGTTGACTTCCTCTTAGGGCCAAAAGCAAGAAGTCATATAGGAAAGCATCACCAGACATGCAACTGTGCAGTGTCAATGCAACTCCAAACTCAAGGCTAGTGTAAAGATGTTCCTCATACCCCTTTTAAAACATCTCAGGAGGAACATACTTGGTCCTAGCTTAGTGTCTGCTGTAAGGACAATCAATTACACACAGAATCACAGAATTGTCANCTTCGCTCAGCCTCCCAATTCCCAGTTTGAGGTCACTGTTTTGCCATTCATGGTTATTTGCTGGGGTTGCAGGACTTGCTGGGGCTGCAGAACTTGCAGGGGTAGCACAGGTTTTTACCTTCTTGGTGTCCAGTTTTGAAGTATGGTCCTCCTCTTCCTCATTGGAATCTTGCAATCTGTACTTGGAGAAGTGGGTCACCTGAGTGAAAAAAGGTAGGGTGAAGTGCTAGACAGTTTCCTGTGGCAATAATATCCAGGTCCTGATTATTCTGGAGTAACCAGACCCCTTTAAATATACTTCATGCTGATGCATATGCTTGTGTTCAGTATCCAGCTGTATTTTCTTTACAATACACTTTTTTTTTGAGTAAAGGTTTAATCCATTTCATGTATCTGGTAACAGAAATCATGTGTGATCTTGAAGAAATGAGAAGATGGTTTCCCCAGGCTACTCCTCATTCTGCCTTATGGTAAGCTCTTTTCACTGAAAGTAGCTGAATTTTCTATGCCATCACTTGTCGCAGTACTAATCACATCTTTGCTTTAAGAACTGGGGTCACCAATAGAGAGTGACTGTGTTGTTGATGTTTAAGAAGTGGTGACTTTTGTTTGCTTGCTGCTGTTGACTGGATTTGTGCCAGAGCCATATAATAAATTAAATATTACATATTTCCCATATCACTCTGGGTAATTTAGATTCAAAGTAATTGCTTTTAGAGTAATTGATTTACATCTATAGCCAATATTTCTGTGTCTTTTGTTGTTTTAATCATTTAATGATCTGATTGTGTGAGCAATACAGGATAATGCCTTCATGTTTATTTCATTTTGCATCACAGAAAGTGAACAATTGGAAAAACAGAGATTTGCAGTCCAAATTACATAGGACCCTTAACCTGGCCATCAATTTGACCCACACAACTCAACACTCACATGGCATTTTAATGTACAAGCATTACATATGAGAAACATCCTCTATTGTGCATCAAGTAAATACTTAATTCTCCATTTTATACATGACCATAGGATTTGCTTTTTAGTCAAGGAATGAATTTGTATATTTTTTATGAAGGAAAAAAGCAAGATTGAGAAAAGACTGCCTTTGTTGGTTTTTTTTTCCTCTCAGTAATACTAGGATTTGATGTTGTTTGACTGTGCCTGTTTTTGAAAGTCTGATTATAACATTTCAGGACACAGAACACATTCATTTCATAGCTAGTTACTTTATCTAGTTCATTATTAATTCTCAATGCATCTTCTTCAATATAGCAAGTTAGTGTCTGTGCTCTGCTAATAGCTGGAAAAAAGCAGAAACAACTTAGGAGTTAGGGAAGGATGGGAAGTGATGTTACAGTTTTATTCCATCATCGCTGGCTGCAGGAGCTGTCTGTGACAACAAATGGAAAAGCTTCCTGCTTGTCATCAGTGGGGGGCTGGAGAGTGGGAATTCAGCTGCAGGTCAGTCACCAGCATTTACAACAATCTGAAGAGGAGAGGGCAAAATGTTGATAATACCTCTGTGTAAACCAGAGTCAGTGGACACTATAAATCCACAGCATGTAGGAACAGAAGATGTGAAAGAGGACAGTTGGGATGAAAGAAAGGGTGAAGCTGATGCCAAAAAATTCTATGAAATACATGAACAGAAAGCAAACTATTGTGACAGTCTGCAATATCAAAAGGATTGAAGAGGGCATGTACTCTCAAGCACCTTGTCAATAATCTTATCAGAAATAACCCAAATTCTCACTATGTTTATTGGCATCGTTATTTAACAAACATTTCTGGAGAGGGTTGGCAAGGCATAAACTCCCAGAGATATCCTAAGTAATCTTTCTTTTGTGGATGCAAGGCGGAGACAAGAAAAAAATTGTGTGAATCCTGCACTAGCAGAGGATATTGTCGGGTAAAATTCAGTATGTGATTGTCACTGAATTTAATCAGATTCCTACAGATTATATTTCTGTTAAGAGATCTGATACTATTTCCCCCATTCATGCCCTTCTCTCTCTCACATGCTGCAGATTTTTTTCCTGTTTGCACAGAAAGGAGAATCCAGCTGTGGTTTACACCAGTATTGGAACTTTCACAACTGCCCAGTGCAGGTTGTCCAGAGATGCTATATAACCTTGCTACCATCTAATTTCTTTAGCCTGCTGCTCTTAAGTAACTTTATTACCAGCAGAACTTCCTTCTCTATCCTATATAGTGTCCCTGCCTTATACTTAACAGCCATATTTTCCCATATCTTATGCTGAATTAGCTGGAGTATTTAGTTGTTATTATTAGTTTGGTAAATGTTAAATTTTTGTGCTGTTCCTATTGCTGTATATTGTTTTACAAGCTTTACAAACTGCTTCCATAACTGTTCCATGAACCCTAGAGCTGAAATAGAATCACGTTGTGGTTTAAAATCATTGGTCTCATTTTATAGTAATTTTTGAGGTAATAGATTTAAAGGTCTTCTCTACTGCCCTTTCAACAGGTAGGTGTAATTCCTGTAAGCATTAATAGGATTTACATTTTCTTTCCACTGGAGACCACATTCTTTAATTTTAGCTTCTCATTCTTTCAACACATAGGTACCAGGAATCTGGTAGAGGATAAAATACTACAGTATACAGTATATTTGCAAATATTTTCAAAACCATCTCTGTCTTCAAATTTATTCCAGTCTGAGAAGTGAAACATAAACACATCATTTTTGTCACATCTCTTTTCTAATTATATGCTACGAGATAACATGGCATCCTCTCTAAGTTTTATTTCATAGATAATATATTTAAGAGGGATGTAAATATGGCTCTCAGTATTGATTGTCTGCCCCAGGGAAAAAGACTCAGTGGATTAAAATTCTGACATGGGAAGCCAGGGTCATTCCTGAGGGACCTGCTGTCAAAGCAACCATCCAGGCAAATTAGATGGTAGCAAATTAGAAGGAGAGATGAGGCAGGTGGCATCCAGAGAATGGTAAGCAAAGAACTGCAAACCAAACTCAAAAACCTATGGGCGTGCTGAAAACAAAACCCATGCAGTTTTAAGAAGAAAAAAATTCTTAACAAGTTCTTGAAAAACCTGGGTGAGATTGAATTTCCCCCTGCAGCAAGCGAGTGTGTTTTACGCACCTCTGCTGTCTTGCATGGGTGCTGAAATTGGCCCTGACATCTGGAGGCTACCACATTATCCAGACTTTAGTATTATTTTAAAAGGGCAAAGTATTCTTCTTCAATGGTGAGGAAAATCTTTTGTGCTTCAGCTGCACTTTTGCATAGGGGAGGTTTATTGAGGAAGGTTGAACTTTAACAGATACTTGGGTGCGTGGGAGAAAAAAACAAAGCAAGTTTAGGTGCTATTAAAATTTTACAGATGCAATGTACAGACTTCAGCAGCTCCATCACATATGCAATGCTAATAACTATAGAGCTTTCTACAGACTCCATTTAGCAAACTACACTTGCAAGCTTTATCAAAACGTACCAATAGGAATTAACTGAAAGCATTCCTGGGGTATAACAATTCCATAGTCATTTTGAGGCATTTTTACTTGGTATTGTATATGGTTATTTAAGAGTAGCTTACTTTTCCTTTTGTTCACAGAGAAAAAACATGCATTTGCTATCTAACTTTCCATCCTTGCCTCAGAGCTTGACTGATCATTTCTTTCATCAGAGGTCATCTGTGCTTCTAAAAATGAAACCTGTGTGGCCATTGTTTGTTCAGTTGTTGCATATTAGCTCCTCAGTCGTTAAAAAGATCTGTACAAATAAGAGGGCTTACCCTACATTATATTACCCTTTATTAGTAGGAAATTGAAGTCTAGAGATTATTATTAAGCCTCAGCCACTGAAGGCTACCCATACTCCGATAAAGACCCCTCAAACTGACCCTTGATCGAGCTGCATTAGGAGGATTTTACCCTTGTTACTAATTAAATAAACAGTTCTGATGGTATTATTCTTCCTCATAGCCATTTCATGACATCAGGTCTCCGTGGCACCCATGGACAAAGAGAATCACGTTCCTGTTTGAGATGCAATGGTGTATTAAGGGCCTGACACTGGGCCATCCACTCCTCGCCTGCCCTGTTATGTTTAACACACTGGTGTATCAAGTGTCAAAGGGCTTTTCATTGAAGCTTGGGAAGAATAGGGACAAGGTTTCCATTAAAATAGAAACTTCATAGATTTTGTTTTCCAGATGGAAGAAAGGCAATTTAATTTCTGCCATGGTGTGCCAGAAAATACAGAAGGAAACCGCTCGATGAGTCTGAGAGGCATAGACATCAAAAAGATGGTATTTGGGTCACTTTGGTGGTTTTTTCCACTACTTAATTTTTTATTAGGAATGTATCTTTACAAACATGTTTCTTCAGTTCAAGGTAGGCATAAGGTTAAGGTACAGAACCCTTAATTTTTTGCAGTGTTTCAAATGGAAATTTCATTTTGAAGGGCATAATCTCTGTGCCAGTGTCACCTAAAAGTAAATAAATTCCAAGCAGAGTATTTATTATTTTCTGGGGAAAAAAAAATCATCTTTACATTAAACAGATAGAGTTCACTGGAAACAAAATAGAGATAGATCTGGGGTTTATTTTGTTTTTCTGGTTTTTATCTGTGTGAAGGAAGCCCAGAGGTTTACACAGAGCTAGAGTCAGATCAGAAGGTCCAGCCTGGATAACAGAAATTCTTGTCACTCAGGATGACATAAAGGATCACCCCATTGCTCTCCTAAGGACTCAACTGCCTTCCAGTCCGAAATATGGAGAAATGTGACCAGGACGGAAAAATAGATGTGTATATAATAAAAATAATTAATCAGCTCTTCTTCACAACATTATTTGGTTTAGTTTCCTATTTTTCGTACAGTGTGCTCTAGGGGAAAACATATGGGTTGGGGCCTTGGTTCTCCAACTAATGAAGGTCTGACTTCAGCTTCAGTATTCAAAAGAATAAAATTCTAATTTCGTTCATTAAGAAGGACACATTATATATTTTTGTTGGTTGTTTCACATATCAGAAGTCTTATGACTGAAGTGAAATGAATCTTGTTCAATTTACAATATTTTCAAATTAAAAAATATCCAGTGCAAATGCTAGAATTTCTATCAAAGAGAAGAATCTGCTTACAAAAAAACTGTTAACAATTTGTTCCATTTGCTAATCAGCCACATCATGGAAAGAATTGGTTGTATGTTATTTTTCCTATCCCATACTTTTTTCTTGTGTTATTATATATATCTTATTCATTATATTATGTTATGTTATTTTATATATCTTGTTCATTACTTAATTTTCATATACTTTTTGTGTTCCAGACTGCAAATCCCCTATACAAACAAATTTCTAATCTTCATGTATGTATATGTAGCCTGCAGTAAGCTTTCCTTAGTAATTTCAAACTAGATCAAGCTAATTGGTCTCTGCTTATTTTCCAATCCATGAATTATTCTCACAGCTTTTTTCTAAACCATCTCTTCACTAACCCCTCACCAGTAGGACACCATCCTGTTATGCAGTAGCACCATGGCTCACAAGAATGTATCACTCTGTCCCCACAGGTTGTTATCCAAGGATTTTGACCCAGTGCTGCTGCAGCTGTCTGTCCTGTCTTTCCCTCTTTCCATTTCTGTGAGAGTACCACTGTGATCTCCTCTAGCAGGAGGGAGGGCTTGACTCCTTCTGGATGTTGGTGGGGTCCAGCACCGATGTCATCCATCTCAACACCTCCTGTTGCAGTTACTTATGGTACAAGAGAAGGTAGAGGCTCTCTGCCTGCTCTCCCTCTTCCAGAATTTTATTACCTTTTATATTTACAAGATCACAAAATGTATTTTTCAAAGCAGCTGGCACCACTTAGAAGTCGTTAATGTTTTAAACTTCTCTGTGAAAGATGGATTTGTTGAAAAATTGCTAACAATATATAAATCTTTATAAAACTAGGATCAATTCTGAAGTAACTCTGTTTATTTTATAGCTCATCTGTGTCATGGTAGCTCTAGATGACATAGAAACTTAAAGTGCAAGACAAATATTGTTCGTCAAACCCTATAAATTGTCATTAGCAGTACTCAGAAATTTTTCTTTGAAGTGCCTTCTACTAGAAAATGAAATCTTGTGAAAGCAAAATATTTTGCAGAAAAGTTAACTAAGATTTTTTTTTTTGTTATTATTATTTTTTTTTCCCCAGGAAGTGGATAAAACCAGTAAGCCTTAAGACTTTTATTTTAATATTTCTGTAATAAGTATTTTATTTCTTTGACTTTTTGTGTTACCATTTTTCTGGTATATAGCTTTATTAATACTTAAAGATTTAGAAAGGAAATTTTCATTTCATAAAAGCTATATTCAGATCTACTCTAAATGCACTTTGAATTTTTTGCTTGGTTTTCCATCTTGCAACAGAAATTTCTAAAAACTGCATAAAATGCTATTCTTTGGAATCTTCATTTGCTTATGCTGCTGTTGTTTTGACTTGCACTTTTGCTCAAGGCTAAAGACAGGTTTTTACAACCTGCTAGCTTGGCAACAATCGGACAAAGGAACTTGAATGTGAACAGTGTTGACACTGGAGAGGGGACTTGCTTGAGCCTTGCAGCAGAGTGAAACGGAGGCTACGCTCACTGACAGCTAGCACTGCACTGATTATTGCAGGTTCTCAGCAGGGACAAGACATGCTATGACACCCTACAAGATTGCTCCTCCTGCATCTCAGTGTTTCCTCACAGCTCTCAACAGGCAAAACAAACTTCAGGTGTGAGAAAAGAAATGCTTCCTTCCTATGGATGAGGTATGGGGAAATTAAGGTTATTCTTAAAGCCACAAGGAATCTATAGGTAAATTCACTTAGCCCGGTTTTTATTCTGTTCTAGTTCTATTTTTAACTCAATTTACAGCTTTCTTCTGGGAGGCATTATACCTACGCATCCTTTGAGGCAAAATTAATTGATTTCAATTTTTATTTGTTCACTCATCTGTTTTTACCCTTGTTCTTCTGGGATAATGTTTTCTTACAGAAGAATCAGCATTCACTCATTCATAATCACCAAACTATGGTATCTGAGAGATACTGCTATGATGATTTTTCTAAATATAGGTTGCCCTTTGAATAATAACTGTCATAATTAGGTAGTAATAAAAGTGATAAAAGGCACAAAAATACCTTCTCAAGGGACATCCCATTCTAACAAGGATCATCAGTGTACAGAGCTCAAAACTGGGGACATAGATTATGTTAGAAGAGGACATAAATTCTTGCTGTGTCATAGTATAATGTCACACAGTTTATACTGACATCGCATAAATGTCAGACACTGTCACAATGGAGAAAAAAAAAAGTGGCCTTGTCCCACGTCCCAGGGCAGTCTGAACCATCTTTTCTGTCCTTCCATCCGTCCTTCCTTCCATGGAGAAGAAAACCCCCTGTACCAGATGACCTTGTAGCCTTCGTGGAATGTGCATGTAGGACACATCCTGTATTCTGGTACTGCAAATTTTAGTGCCCTCTATGTAAATCTCTGCTTGAAATACAACTGCACTGTGAGTTGATATGACTGATGAAATGTTGTGAAGCTGGAATGAATCATACCAAGGTAGTTATAAGGGATAGAGAGTGTAAATAAATCAAAGCAGAGATATTAAACCAATCTTAACCATAACATTTCAGAGAATGCAAAGGAGATGGGGAACACTGTTGGAATAGTTTTTATGAGTTTTCTGTGTGTCAGTTGTTAAGCTGTTCTCCAAGAAAGTATTGGGTGTTAGTATACACTACGAGAGTTCAGCATTGCACTTCTATGTCTCACATCAGTGTTATCTTCAAACATTCATGATAAAGTAAATTTTCTGTACATCTTAAGAGAGGGAGAAATTGCTCTTCTTTTCCTAAGATTTGCTCCTAGGAATGACATATACTGTGGAGAGGAATTAAACCTTTGTGTGTGATTATAGAGATTTTATTTCTTATGAAGAAATCTCCTGTCTCCTCTCTTCATGCTATGTTAGATCACTGTCTTAAATTTTCATTTTCATTTTAGGTTGTTTGAGAACCTACATTCAAATACAGTGGAAAGACCTAAAACTATAGGACTTTGCTATAAAATGAGATGTTTGTTGGTTTATATACATATAAAAATATATTTGCATATATGTCACCAAGCTGAATGCAGTAGGTGGTTGGAAGTGAAGTTTCAATAGCCTCAATAGCTTGATCTATGCTTTCTTCTTATCCTTTTTCAGATAGTAGTCTTTTGCTTTTATCTTTTTTATTCCGTAATGAGATTGGGTTTTGCCATCTGTTAATTTGAGTCCGTTCCCAGCTAAATCATCTGTGGAATGAATTTGGATCTTCTCATCTTAAGTTGTAGGAGAAATTCAAAGAGAGAAATTGCATCAGCAGTGTTGCTATTTACTTCCCTTCAGGGTTGTACTTAAGATTTCTTCTTTATAGCAAGTTTCAGTGATTCCATTTTACCTTCTTAGCTCTTTGGAACAATGATAACATACAATGTTTTGTCATAGAATCATTAGGGTTGGAGAGGACCTCTGGGATCACTGAGTCCAACCTTCATCCTAACATCTCTCTATCCATTAGACCACAGCCTCAAGTGCTACATCCACTCGTTTTTTAAACACCTCCAGGGATGATGACTCCATTACCTCCCTGTGCAGCCTGTTCCAGTGCCTAACCTCTCTCTCAGGAAAGAATTTCTTCCTAATATCTAACGTAAACCTTCACTGACACAACTCGAGGCCATTTCCTCTCATTTTATCGTTAGTAATTTGGGAGAAGAGACCAACACCAACCTCACTACCACCTCCTTTCAGGTATCTGTAGAGAGCAATAAGGTCTCCTCTCAGTCTTCTCATCTCTAAACTAAACAACCCCAGTTCCTCCAGCCTCTCCTCATAAGACATGCACTTCCTTCAGAAAGTGCAGTTAGTTAGAAGAGACT